>CM076575.1:409541585-409935045 GCA_034641835.2 Pinus albicaulis
TTTCAATAATTTCCCTCATCTAATTCGTGTTCCAGGAGGATGTAGTAGAGGATCACGTGCTACTCATTTCAACTATTTTCCAGGGGTTGTTTGCTGGGATAAAAATAGAGAAGTTGCTCCATGGGAAGACTAATCTTGGTGGAGAATTTGGGAGTTGAAGATCACTGCCTTTGAGAGGAACAAATTTTGCTTCCCTGGGCTTGTGTCAGAGAGAGACTAGATAATGTATTTTAGAGTTGGGCTTAGCTCTTTGGTGTCGGGACTTCAACAAATCATCTTTCCCATTCCCAGAGAAATTGCCTAGAGACTTTCACTAGCAGATTGAAGAGGGATAAGAAGGATTTTAGCAGGTTCCATCACCGGGGGATGCAGATTCTGTTCAGGAGGGCGTAGTGCCAAAAGTGTGTAATTTCGGGAGGTCGGAATAGCCCAATTCCTTTCTGGGTTTTGGTGGGTTGGGTGAGAGGAGAGTGGGGCTAATTTTGCAAAATTTTCTGAGCATCAGAGGTGGGGCAAATCTTCAATTTTTCCAGCGAGCAGTGTAGTTTCGTTGGGGCCAGCGCAGATCCTTGCAGAGGAGTTTCTCTACAGCAGTTGGGTAGTCATTGTTGGACATCTGGGACTTGTAGCTTGCCTTGAGCAAGCCCAAGTGCATTCCTTCCATCACGCATTGTACTCCTATCATTTGATAATAAAATTGGTCCATTTTGGCGTGTTTTTGGAGCATTTCTGGTTACTTTATTATATGTGTAATTTCTTGTGTTAGATGTGCCTAATTTGCTTTGTTTATCACTATTAATTTCCATTTGGGATATTAAAGAAGAATCGCCTAATGATGTGCCAAAGATTGTTAGAAATTTAGAAAGGCAGAAAGATTTTCTTGTACTTGATAATTTAATTGTGATGTTCCTGTATTCTTATTAGTTTTCTTATTATTTTCTTTTCTCTTATTTCATCAAGCAATTACCAAAGCAATAACACATAGATCAAAGACACCAGATGTAGGTATACAAGCAGGGCAAAACCCCACTCTAGGGGAAAACCCAGTTAGTAATTCTTCCTTCAATAGTTTTCCTGAGATAGTCCAAGACTCTAGACCTTGACACAAACTTCCTCCACACCAAGTCAGCCTTATTCGTCCTTTGTAGATGATCCTATTTCAACCTGGCAGCAACAACAACAATAACAACACTATGCAACACTTTCTTGGATCCATTAACTTCGATCTTTTCTTTAGAGACTTCGATCTTGGCTGAAAGACTTCGATCTTGACTTAAAACTTTGATTTTGACCCAATACAACTTCTTGAGGCAGTAGCATCCAGCAACAGAAACTTTGACCTATACTTGTTTTGGCAGCGACATGAAGCAGCAACTGGCAAGTCCTAGAAGTGCTCAATGGGGACATTGACCTAAAACATAATGACCCAAGCATGAAACCCATGCTTTAATAAGTCATTGTAATAATACTAAAAATTATTTTATTTATTCTTTTGACAAGTACATTACATAGTAACTCAAATACATTAATGAAGACCGAACCTAGTTACATTCTTCAACACTCCCTCTTAACTAGGGAGGTATTCATAATATACAAGTACAAGAAAGATCTCAAACTATGTGAACTATGAAAATTTTTTAGGCACCTGAATGCCATGGACTTGATTCCTAACGAGGGCAATCTATCCAAGGTCTCTCAACAATTTAGGCACCACAATGCTACGGACTAGATTCTTGACCAGGGAAATCTATTTGAATGGGACTAAGATGGACTAAAGCTTTTAGCCTCTCTAGGTACCATCAGGCTTACTTATTAACCATCAGCCCAGGGATCCAGGTGTGTGTCGGAGCTCAATGACCAACGCCACCTTTCCTACTTCGGGAATTAGACATCAACACAAAGTGTTGGCCAGATGTCCTCCCAAGCAATGCTTCACTCACAAAGCATCAACAACAAATCTCTCTCGATCAAATTGATCGGTAACCAACATGCTATCAAAAATTTGAGAGATTTACCTGTACAAACACAACCCCAATCGGTAGTACACTTTCAAAAGTACATATTTCAAATACAAACCTTCGGGGTCTTCCAGACAACTAGATGTTGCTTCTCAACTTATCACAGTAGGATAATCAATCAAATCTTTGACAGAAGATTCCTCAATCATATACTTTCCTTTTCTACTTCTCATGTAGCAACATATCTCTCAAAATGCATTCTCTAATCAAAACTATGATATGCCCTCCCTCTTAACCAGGGAGATCAACTTCTTCTTACGATATTGGAGAATCTTTCATGGCTTCCAGCCTTCTCATCTGCTTATCACCTTACGAAAATCTTCACCATCTTAAAGATGAGTTACTTGCAGAACTTAGATAACAAGTACAACCAGATCTATAGAAGCATGAAGTTAGTCATAACAAAATCTTATAATAACGGAAGCATTAGACTTTACAAACATAATCAACAAGAGGCTATACTTCAATACTTCAACTTCTTGCCCAAGTTTTGTTACAAACCCTAAATCAATAACTCAATCAAAATATCAGTCTCATTATATATAAGGTCTTAACTTTACTTTCAACGATATGACAAGTCCTTTCAAATAACAAACCCTAGAACAAATCAGATTAATGCATCTAACAATTTTCAGAATTCATATGTTAGACTTCTTACTAAGATTTCATGTAAACCCTAGATTTCATACATGAGCTCCAACAATCAAAACCAATCACAACTTAATCAACAACATGAATGACTTCTACTAGGGTTTGATGTAAACCCTAGATTTTTCATCAACAAATTCTCAGTAATCATTATAAGATTCTAGCTTGTTAAACATACTAGAGAATTTAGCTACTACTAGGATTTAGCTGTAAAACTCACCATCCTAGAACTTTAGACTTTAACTAGGGCTTATTTTCCAAACCCTAGGACTCATGACCATTAACAATTAGGTCAACACACATATCTAGGAAATAATCATCATGCATAAGCATATCATAAGTTGGACGACATTAATACATTAGACATATACCGACCTAGACTAGGCTAGGGTTTCGACCAAATAGACACATATACACCTAGGGTTTTATTTCTGGGAACTTACTTTAAAGACATAACAAGGGTTTTTCTTATAGACCAAACCCTAAAGATCTAGGGTTTCATAGTAAAGCAAACCCTACTATACCAAAACTTCAAAGCTTTGGGATTTTAGACATCATTCAACCCTATCAAGTTAGAGTTTTCATGATCATACCAAAACCTCAAACGTGACATCATCATTAAAAACTTCAAATAACATTTCCCAATAACCCTATAACCAGTTTAGGGTTTCATACATTATCTTTTAGCATACTCTTAAGTTAGGGTTTTCCAGAGAACCCATCTAGGGTTCTATAAGAATAATCAAGGATGTGAGGGTAGATTTATCAGATGATGATTCACCCTAAACAAGAATCTTTATGATTCAAGAGAGCTAGACACAACAATGTTAGTAATGTAGAATCGATTCCCAAAGATAATGATTATACCTTTATCATGAAGAGAACAAAGGTTATGGTCTAAAACATACCTTTGTTTCTTAACAAACCTTGTAGCTCTAATGCTTTGTTTTGTGAGGCCTTCTTCCATAATCCTTGAGTATTCAACAAGCCATTTCCTAAACAAGGAAATAGACGTAGAAAGGTGATTAGTATTTAATATAAACAAAGCTTAAATAAGTACATGAAACCAAAAACTGAAAGGAAATGAGATACTTATCTTTGGGAGTTTTGGAGGGCTCCCTCCAAAGCCTGAGGGATACCTAAAATCTTATAAAAACAAAAATGTATTTTTCCAAAAATATGTTAAACCTACAAATACTTAAAATAAAAAATATAAAAATGAGATATCTAAGACTAAGAACAAAGGACTTAGGAGATCCTTCTTCAACAACATTTGCTTGATCTCTCTCCCTCTTCTTATTTCTTGGATTGTCGGGGCAATCACTTCTATAGTTACCCATTTTACGACATTGATAACGTTCTATCTTGGACATGTCTACCTTCATTCTTAGTCCCTTTGTCTTCTTGAAGTTTCCTTTATTGTGTTGAGTGGTGTAGGCATTTGAAACTTCTTCATTGTTGGATACTAATGAGATTCTCAATTCCTCTTAGCTGCAGGCAGTCCATAATTATTCAAAGGTGGTTTCTTTCCAGATGTTGTTATCCAGGTGGATATTGGTGGCCACCCACCTATTCCATTTGGACCCCCACCATCGGTTCTTTCAGTTTTTCAATTTCAGTACAACTTACTATTTTTCGCAGTTTTTCGAGTCCTGAACTTCCGGAGCTGTTTTGAGGCCCTAAACGACGTTTTTGGGGAAAACCGGGAGCAACATGGAAGTTTTGTTTATGTTTCTCACGTCAAAAGTTGTAGTCCTCGGATAGATCTTTCTAATGAGGTATTGAGCGCGTCAAACAAAGATCATATGCCAAAGTTATGTCCTCGGGAAGTTGATGTACCAATTTACCCAAACGGGGCCCATAGTTTTGGCGCTTCATCTCCTAGGGTTAGGTTTTTGGATGTTTAGGGTTTTCCATTGTTTCTCAACAATAAATAGGCCTTCAAGCCTCATTGTAACACAGTTCAAAGGTTTGTAGCTGCCACATATCTTCTCATAGATAAGCTACCAACGCCCTAGCTAGTTTATTTCCATTATGTCTGTAAGCATTTTTCTGTTATTTGATATTAACGAAATGAAGTTTTATTTCCGCTGCATCTCTGTGTTTATGTTTATTTCAGTATATTTTTATGTTCCTGCATAAATCTGGATCAGTGGTATTAGAGCGGTTTTCTCTTTCTTTGTTTTTCTTTGCATGTCCCCAATGAGGTCAGGGTATAAGGAGTTAGGGCTCGATCTGGTTGAACCCTTGCAAGATCAACCTCGCAAACCCCGACGACCTCCCATGGCGGAATAAAGGAAAGACGAGGGAGCAGGAGAGCCTATCAAATTATTGCTCGAGGAGGCCCTCGAGAAACAAAGGAACGCGATGATGGATAACTTTGCTCAGATCCTTCAACGATTGCCCACCGACTACGCATCTACATCCAGCAGCCACTCTGGAGGCGCCTCTTCTTTCAAGGTACATGTCAACTTCAACATTCCTGTATTTAAAGGCCAGATAGATTCAGACGCCATAGATAGATGGTTGAATTTGCTGGAAGGGTATTTCTCGGTCCATGATTTCTCTGACCGAGAATAGATTACTTTTGCACTCCTCAAAGCTGCCCCCCATGTCAAATACTGGTGGGAAACCTACTGTGAGTAGAAGGAAGAGAGGGAACCCTCTCTATTCTCTGCCGCACCCACTTGGAATTCGTTCCAAGACGACATCAAGGAACAATATTACCCTGTGGGGAGCTATGAGGACAAGTACATCCAGTGGACCACGCTGCGGCAACAAATGGATCAAGATGTGCACAAACTGACGAATTTGTTCCATACCTTGCGCACAAAGTTGGGTATTATAGATTCAGAGAGACATTTGTTGCTCAAGTATCGCAGCTGTTTACGCAGATACATTCAGGAGGAAATGAAGTTCCTCGACATTACCTCGCTTGGCACGACATATCACTATGCCGCCAAGATCGAGCAAAAATTTAAGCAGAAGAAGTGAGACTTTGGATCCGCCAATCCGAAGGCAGGGAAAGGCGCCCCTGAACTGTAGAACAAGGGGCAAAGCCAAAGCGGGGCAGCTTAGCACAACACCACTAATCCAAAGAAGGAGATGGGGAAGTGGTGTGAATTTCATAACCCCATTCACATCACAAACGAGTGTCGGGCCAAATAGTCGCTGGTGGCCGAACTGAAGGCACCCGAATCAGATGCATGTTCTGATCTAGAGTCAGAACCAGACAAGAGCGATGACAAAGGGAAGCAGATCATTGATGTGGATCCTAGTGCTATTGTTGCCACCACCAAGTTCTAGATGGAGGATCTCGAGGATCCAGAGGAGGGGGAGCGCCTCTTCCATTCGCAGATGTGGGTGAAGGGTTCTCCACTGCAATTCCTTATCGATAGCGGAAGCCAAAAGAACCTCATTTCAACAAAGGTCGTGAAGCGGCTCGACCTACCGACCATAGCACACCTACAACCGTATACCATTGGGTGGCTTCACCAGTGAAGAGATCTCCACGTCCGCCAGCAGTGCCGCCTTCTGTACAACAACAAGCCATTCACGGATGAAGTATTGTGTGATGTTGCTCCTCTCGATGTGTTAGATGTATTATTGGGCCAACCATACTTGTGGAAGGGACACGCTGTGTATGAGTCTAGGCCTCGTTTTGTTGTTATTACTTTGGGAAATAAGTTGTACAGGATACCAGAGGTAGTACCGCCTCCTGCCATCTTTTTGACTACTGCAAAACAACACAGTATATTGTTTCCCAAACCAGGAAATTTATTTTCATTACAATCCGCCCACCGGGCAGGAAGAAGATGGTGGCCACCGCCTCGAAACAGGGCTCCCCTGCATGGCAGCAGCAGATGGACAAAGTCATGGAGGAATACGATGACATTTTCTCCTCACCCATAGAGGTTCCTTTACACTGTCAGGTCAAGCACTCCATTGATCTGACCCCAGGCGTGTCGCCGCCTGATGTTGCCATACCTCATGCGACCACACAGATAGAATCCACACATGTATTGTCTAACACTGATAAAGCAACCAAATTTATTGAACTCATCCTACACGTCCACCAACTGGTTCACAACATCTTCGACAAATCCAATACCGAGTTCAACAAGATTTGCCTCATCTCATGGAGAAACTCAACGCAATGGGGACCATTGCTTCCTAAGAGTGCGGGGGGGGGAGATGATCCAGGTGGATATTGGTGGCCACCCACCTATTCCATTTGGACCCCCACAATCGGTTCTTTCAGTTTTTCAGCACAACTTACTATTTTTAGTAGTTTTTTGGGTCCTGAACTTTCAGAGCCGTCTTGAAGCAGTAAACGACGTTTTTTGGGAAAACCAGGAGCAACATGGAAGTTCCTTAGATGTTGCTCACGTCAAAAGTTGTAGTCCTTGAATCGATCTTTCTAATGAAGTATTGAGCGCGTCAAACGAAGATCATATGCCAAAGTTATGTCCCCTGGAAGTTGATGTACCAATTTACCCAAACAGGGCCCATAGTTTTGGCGCTTCATCTCCTAGGGTTAGGTTTTTGGATGTTTAGGGTTTTCCATTATTTCTCAACAATAAATAGGCCTTCAAGCCTCATTATAACACAGTTTCAGAGGCCTGTAGCCGCCACATCTCTTATCAAAGATAAGCTACCAATGCCCTAGCTAGTTTATTTCCATTATGTCTGTAAGCATATTTCTGTTATTTGATATTAATGAAATGAAGTTTTATTTCCGCTGCATCTCTGTGTTTATGTTTATTTTTGTATATTATTGCATTCCCGCATAAATTCGGATCATGTTCAGTCCTGAAGCGAAAGCACTCCAATAAGGTGGAAACCCCAATAATGCAGTGATCACAAGGTTCTTGTCTGGCACAATTTCATCAATAGCTAGAAGATCATCTCTAATTCTTACTATCCTTACAAAGAAGGTAGCCACAATGCCCTCTTTAGTTATCTTTGCGGTCCTTAGTTCATTCTTCAAACTTGCTACTTGACAAATGTTCTTAATAGTGAATAGTTTTGACATGGCCTCATACATTTCTTGAGCATGGTCAGTGTTGGCTATGTATGGGACAAGATTGTCCTTTATGCCTTCCACCATTAGAGTCATGGCCACCAATTCTGATTCTCTAAATTTTACCTTATCTGCAGCTATGGAATCTTCTGTAGGCTTCTTTACTTTCCCTGTAACCAAATCTAATACTTTGTTCTTTTCAAGAATGAGGTCAATCCTCTTCTTCCATGACCTGTAGTTTGATGCTCCTTCAAGCTTGTTCTCTCCCTTGATTGTGTTAGACATTTTTCTTAAAGATAGTGAACTTCTTTCCTTAAAGAATTTCCTTTCATGATTCCTTGATTAACTCCTTGAAACTGCCTTTTTTTTCTTCTTTCTTCACCAAAGCTCTGATACCATGTTAGAGAATCAGAAAGACATAAATATTTTCTTGTACTTGATAATTTACTTGTGATGTTCTTGTATTCTTATTATATTCTTTTCTCTTAGTTCATCTAGCAATTACCAAAACAATAACACATAGATCAAGGACACCAGATATAGGTGGACAACCAGGGAAAAGCCCCACTCTAGGGGAAAACCCAATCAATAATTCTTCCTTCAATAGTTTTCCTGAGATAATCCAAGACTCTAGACCTTGACACAAACTTCCTCCACACCAAGTCAACCTTCTTCTTCCTTTGCAGAGGATGCTATTTCGACTTGACAACAACATCAACAATAGAAACACTATGCAACACTTCCTTGGACCCAGTAACTTCGATCTTGGTTGAAAGACTTCGATCTTGACTTAGAAACTTTGATTTTGGCCTAATACAACTTCTTGAGGCAGTAGCACCCAACAAAGCAACTTTGACCTATACTTGTCTTGGCAGCGACATCAAGCAACAACTGGCAGCGACAACACATTGATAACTTCGATCTTCCAATCTAGGGCATGAGAGAGAGAGAGAGATACGCCAAAATTTCTATTTTTCTTTCTTCTTTCACCTTGACCAAACTCGCGCTTCTTTAGCCTTTTTCCTTCACTTTACACTTTTTCCGGCTTCCAAAGAGATATCGAACTTGCTTGAGATGATGTCCTCCAAATGAATTTGATCTGCTTCTTTTATAGCCTTTAGGTGAGGTCGAATAGCCTTCCTTGAGGCTGACTTGATCATCTTGAAGCCAACTTGGTGTGGAGGTGACATAAATCATATTTGACTCAATAGTAAACCTTTTTACATGATTCGAAAGCCCAAGAAAGGTCTTTTTAAATGTATAATGACTCTGTAGACTCTGAATAAATCCTAGAAGTTCTCAATAGGGACTTTGACCTAAAACATAATGACCCAATCATGAAACCCGTGCTTTAGTAAGTCATTGTAATAATATTAAAAATTCTTTTCTTTATCCTTTTGACAAGTACATTACATAGTGACTCAAATACATTAATGAAGACCGAACCTAGTTACATTCTTCAACAAAGTTGAGGAAATTATACTGAAGAGTATGAATTGTTATTTGGGGAATGAAGATCATCAACCGTTCTTCATTACTTTGATGGTGAATGATAATCTTTTACACAATTTCATGCTAGATTCAAGGGCGTCATCCAATGTCATGACTAAGAAAGTCATGGAGCAACTGATCTTAAGGGTATCTAGGCCCTATCACAACATATGTTAAATGGATTCAAAGAGAATTGAAGTGTGTGGGTTAATTAAAGATTTACAGGTTTTCCTAGCAGCATACTCAGACAGAATGATGACTATGGATATTGTTGTGATAGATGTGCCTGATGCATGGGGGATGCTCCTATCAAGGAATTGTGCATCAAATTTAGGTGGTAGCCTTCAGATGGATCTATCATATGCCACCATCCTGTTGAAGAATGTAACTAGGTTCGGTCTTCGTAATTGTACTTTAGTCAAAATGTAATATATTTGTTAATTTTTTATTATTATTAATTGAATTGACTTGTTAAAGCATGGGTTTCATGCTTGAGTCAATTGTCATAAGTCAAGCCTCCATTGTAGGCTTTAGGATTGTTTGTTTGTGTCAAATCTTGTCATGTTAAACTCCTCCTCCATCAAGGTCTCCTTGTTGTCAGCCTCAAAAAGAATCATCATCAAGTCGGCTTCCCTCAATGAACTCAAGTCGGTCTAAAGACACTTCTCTTCATGAACACATGTCGTCTCATTTCAATGGACAACAACTATATATATATGCATGAGGTCTTCACATCAATACACCACAATAGCTCGGGTTAGTTGCAAAGATGAACTCGCAAGACAAGTCAAAAATCACAGAGATAAGTTTTAGTGCTATCACAATGGATAAACTTCGGTGCTATCACAATTGACAAATTTTGGTGCTATTACAGTGAATACATTTCGGTGCTATTACAGTGACTACATTTCAGTGCTATTACAGTGAATAAATTTCGGTGCTATCTCAGTGAGTAAGTTTGGTGTTATCATAGTAAAAATGGTTAGGTGCTATCACAGTGAAGAAGTTCAATGATCATTGCTATTGCAGAGATACAAGTTCGATGCCATTACAAGGACCGAAGTGTGAAGAAGGCTGATTGCTATAGGAGCAAAGAATAGACTACAATAGAACTGAAGTATGACATGACAAGGTTGACTTGATGGATGGAGGTCGTCTTTAGTCTAAGTTGTGAGGGTCTTGGTCCTCTCATCTTATTTTGAATCTACTGAAGGAAGTATTTTGACCGGGTTTTCCCCTAGAAAGGGGTTTTTCCCTAGCTACGTACCTACATCTTGTGTTGTCTTCTATTTGTTGCTTGACATTAGTCTTGATGATAAGAAAAGATAGTTTGAAAGAATAAATAATAATAATGAAAACATCACAAGATAATGTCATAATTAGAGAAATCATTTAATTGCCACGCTTTGGATTTCTCAACACATCCCCATGCTAGATAATGCCTTTGTCTGGCTTGATTGCGAGTTAGAGCGAAGATGTCATGTTGAGGATCCAAGGAAACCCAATAATGAATTTATTTATGGGTCATACAAGCTAGGGAGTGATGAAGTGTTGACGAATTTTCCACCATCCTTGACAAAACAAATTCAAAATCAAGAGTTTAGGCATAGCAAAGAAAGCTCGAGTATTTCAAATCTTCCGTCAGAGCATTCTCAAGACAAGGCAGAAGGATTGACAGTAGTTGCATCATCATTACAACTAACGAAGAAGAAGAGAAAAAAGCGAAAAAAGAAGAACATGTAAAAAATTAATCATCAGTGATAAACAAAGTCAAGCAAGTTAATCTTGGGGCAAGTCAAATTCCTAAGATAGTCAGAATTGGACAGGGCACATTAGAGAAGAAACCTATGGTTCTGCATGTAAGAAGGCAGGTTCTCAAGATGAATTTCACCGAAGACATATGATGCCATGGGGCATTTTGTATTGTATTTCTAACCCTACTCCTTGTCATTTTTGTTCCTAGATTAGATTTCATTTTATGTTATTAGTTAGTTTCTATTTCATTTTTTTTTCCAAGGAAAAAATCGTAATTTTATTAATGAAAACAAAATTACATGTTGCATGTGCTGGTAATTGTCAATCAAGACAAGCTATGAACTGCATATAAGAACCTATAATACATGGGGAGAATATTAGTTTTTTCTCCTTTTTTTCTTTTCCACCTTTCACCAAGCACCTTGCGTTGGCGTGGCAGAAATAAGGGTGAGCTGATTTTCTTTTGTGAGTGCTCCATTGTCCTTATTTGAATCCGAAGTATCTGCATTGTGTTGTCTTTTGATTCCCCCGCTGTCCGGTACGTCAGGGTCCATTGCCGGCTGTGCCGTGGTAGTAAGATCAAATGGGTCTTGCATTTCCTGTTCTTGTATTCTCGGATTAGCTGCTGACTGTTTACTCTCATTTGGGTTGGGGCCATCCTCTTCTTCTTTTGTCTCCTGCTCTAGCCCACCTGAAGGAAATTTCCATCCTTTGGCTGCTTTCCCCGTCTTCTTCTTTTTTCTGTTATCTCTTTTTGCATCCGGCATGTGTTTTGTAAGTGTCCGGTGTTTCTGCATATTTTGCATCTGAATGCGGTGTTTTCATAGTCTATGTGATTCATCCATTTTTGTTGTTTGTGAACCAGTAGAATGCTCTCTGATATCCCTTTGCCGAGGTCCACTTCCACACAGATTCGTGCGAAGGTGTATATGCGCTCCTCCAATCGTTGGGTGTCTGTTTTTATGTATCTCCTGATGATTTTCCCAATGCCTTCTAAAACAGATTCATTCCAGAAATGAAGTGGAAGGTTGTATAGCTGGATCCAAACCGACATTCTGGTAACCTCCATAGTGTTTGCGTCAAAATCTGGAAACCATGGTGTGATGAAGAGTTCGGTGGATCCTCAGAACCACGGTCCAGCCCTAAGTATGATGTCTCTGGCTTCCGTTTGAAGGAAACTTGACTATGAAAAATCCTTTAGAGAAGAGATGGATCACAGTCCATGGTCCAGTTGGTAACGATCCAATGGAAGAGCTCCATTGGTTTGGGCCAAAAACAATTAAATCTGCAAATTATTGCATGGGATTCAAATGTGGAGCGGTGCTCGTCTATCTCTGGAATATCTATATTCAGTTCAGACACATAGTTTAGTTGCTCCACAATGTATGGTTCGGGAGTGTTCTCTGCTGGTTCAGTTGGTGTTGCTGCTTTGTTTTTCCCCTGCAGAATGTTCTTGTATGAGGGTCCTTTTGGGATTTCAAGTTTGGAAGTACTGGCTCCCCTAGTGGGTCCATGGGTTCTGTTTTGTTTGCTGTGCCACCTCTTAGTCTCAAGTTGAGGAATAAGGTAGACCTAGGACCTATGGAATAAACCTTGATAGAGCAGGGGTCTTGTAGGGAATTCCCACCATGGATTAAGGATTGCAAGTGGCATGGGTATCCTGTAGCTGATCCGATATTTTGCTTTAGGTTTGATACCCTGTCTGTATCCTGTACCCATAGTAAAATATTGTTTCCCACAGGGGGCTTTATGAAAATTTGAAAATGTATAGAGCTTACCTGTTTCTCATTTCCCGTAGCACTATTGTGGACTCCTTTGGGCTTCTGTTCTAGATCCTTTGATAGAGTTCAGAAGGTGTCATGTTCCGTTGTTTGATAGGGAGCGGTGGCGAGAGTCAGGACTCCTCGATGTGGCATATGGCAATGTGAGTCGTGAGTTCTGCCTCCACTATGCCCCAGTTTCCGCATAGTTCCCCGAGGAAATAACAGGCCCCAACCTTGCCTAGTAGCCGCTGACATCAGTTCTGGACAGTTCTTATCTATTTTGAGGCCCAGTGTCTGTTGCACCTCAATCCCCTCAAGAGCGGGAGCCCGTGTGCAAGAGCAGCACGGTCGCGTAGGAGTCCGTCGAGGGTGAGGGCCAACTGCATCTTTACTTGTCTTGTGGCCAAAATGGGTGTTGGGGGGATGGGAGGTAGCCACAACGAAAGTTGCGTTACCCTAGTGCCAATCCAAACACGAATCCGACGCAGGAACAAGGCTGGCATTCTTGGTTTCAGGTTCAAACTGCTTGTCTAATACTCCGCCATGAGGGATCGACGCTGCGCAAACGGAGTGGTCGAACCAGTAAATCCTAGTGTTGACGCTGCCTGCCATCTAGAGCTCTCCACTTTTCAAATTCAGTTAGTTTCTATTTCATGTTATTAGAATAGTTTTTATTTTAGCATGTTAGATTAGTGTTTGATTTCAGTACTTAATTTTATATCATGATTTATAGAGCAGACACTACTGATATATGTTTTGGTGATGCAGATTCCAAGTTCTTGCATGCTCTCATGTCCTATCTAGCATGCATCCCCATGTGGAGCCAAATGTTGACCACTGAAGTACACTTGAAGACTCCATGCCCAAGGATTACTTCACAACATTCCTGCACTTACAGAGTTCCAGATTTCATTAGGGCTTCGAAGCCCTTCCTCTCTCTTTTTCTTCATTGTACCTAGATTCCGCAGCCCTGCAGGGACATTGTAAACATGATGCTCGCATGATGAACAAAACTATGTGACAAACCTAGGATGTTGAGACTCTATCAACAAGCAAGTACACCTTGGAGTGTTTTTTTTACTTGGTTAATTATTCCCACTCTTTAGCGACGAATAATTTTCTAGGTTTTTTCACTCACTGCATACCCCAAATCCCGAGTGACAGCTTGAATATTGTGCCTTAAGTCCATCATAGTGTCTAGGGTCGATGTATATTACCATGCTAGGCCATCTTTGAAATTTCACGGAATTTGACTAGGTCTAAGTAGGATTTTTTAGTAATTAAAAATTTCTTGCAAAACGAGATTTTTTTAAATTATTTTCTATGTAATGATGTAAATAAGTGGTTCTAAGAAATATCTAGGGTGTTTGATTACTCAAAATTCATCTTAGGACCCTAGCATTATCTTAGGACCCGCTTTGAGGGTCAAAAAAAGACCTATAGTCCCTCAAAAGCCATTTTTGCTAATGTTAGTTGCAAAAATTCAAAAAAAATTAGTAATTGGAAAAATTTATAATTTTTTCCAAAGTCAAAATAAGTCAACATGTGACATGGAAATATAAGGGGATGTCAAAGGTGATGTAATGCTTACCATTATAATTTTGATTCTAGTAGCATCATTATACGTGAAATATTGTGTAAACTATATCATCATACGTTATTTATAGCAACATATTCTTTTATTTTGAATTCACGTTTAAACATACCAATTTGAATGTATGTGCATACCTAGTTTTCCCTTTTGATGATGAAACCTGGGTGACGTTTCCCGTGTTCCACTACCAGTGTTTCCGCTACCAAATCGATCGATTCCTGCGAGGCTATCTGGGATCTGCCTCTCCGACTCCTAGACCGAAAGACTTCAAGAACGAAGTCTTTCAACCCCCGTGCCCAAAACTCCAAGAACAATGCCCAAGTCTCGTAAGTCTACAGTCTAACCTTAAGCCCCAAGGCTATCTTGATATCTTGCAAATGCTATCTTGGTCAGTGTTATAAGGACCGAACTAGATCGGTTAGTTCAAACCGGTCTGATTGTTTTCAGGCAAAAACAGGTTCAAACTGGTGATTTGAACCGTTTTTGTCTGGTTCAGTACGATAAAGCCACATAGAACGCAACAAGTGGGGCCTGTTTCAATTTTTTTCTTTTAATGGTTGTCTTAGCTGGGCACTAGCCCAGAATAGGTGCCTAATATTCAAGCACATGGCCTTACTATCACTATGCATTTCATGGTAATGTTAAATTCTTAACTTTCATTTTCATCCTTTTACTTAAATTTGTAACATTACTATGAAATGACTCAGGAAGTTTGAGAGTGGTTTTGACCTCATTGGATTTCATATGGAGAAAGTAGAATTTTAGATCTTACTCAAAATCCAATACACTTAACAATTTTCCAAGATTTCAGGATTGGATGGATTGCAACGCTACATTGGATTTTCTCATGTATGAGGGTATGGAACTAGTATTTAATGAAGAGCACCAAGCCCTCTATGTATTGATTTGTGGTAGCAACGGATGTGCTCTAAGTCTCAAATTTTGCAGGGAGGTTTAGACACATGTATTCCAAAGAACTCAGAAAACGTTTTTGGAAATTCCACCCGGATTGTGTTTTATTAAAATAATTAATTATTTTTAATGGAACCCTAAGTTTAAACTTAGGAAATTAAAATAATTAAAGGGCATTAATAAAACAGGGTGTGAATCTTCTAGAAAAAGACGGAGATCAAGTCAAGTTAATCTTAGCTGTTGATTAGTGATTTAATCTCGGCCGTTGAAGTCTTAGACTCTCAACGAGAAGATTATAAGGACTTGATGGGGCATTTGGAAAATACACCGACAGAGTCTAAAGATCGATTTTCTTTAGTGAGCAGTGCTCAGGAGAAGATTGATCGAGTTGATTCTTGCAGAGAGGGGCAAAGATAATTTTCCGATTGGAGATCTTTCTTGATACAGAGAGTACAAGGCAGAGAGGGCAGAGAGCAGTCTGGAGAGATAGCGCAGAGCCAACCACGCAGAGGTTGCGTAGAGCTTGTAATATCCCCAAACGAAGATTTTGACTAAATTTGCATGAATTTGCTTAACCCAAAAATTTCCATAAAATTATCATTTAAACCACAGAAGATTGCCATGTAAAATAAGACAAATTAATTATCTGCAATAACATATCGAGCATAATGTTGGAATATATTATATTCCTTGGAAGGTAATAATGTCTTTGTATTATGTCGGAAGTTGAATACAATCTTATGTAAAAGAGTAACACATTATATCCCATATTCATTATGGCATAATATACTCTTGTACCCATTTATTATATAAAGAGGTGTTATTTTGGAGAATTATATTATCCCACGTTCAATATGTGAGAGTAATTCCTCCACATCTCTGGGTATATAATAGGGTCAAGGGAGCCTTTTTGATTACTATCACATCTCATCTTGTGCTCATACTATTATTTGTATCAGGTTATTTGTAGTTGCTCTCTTTGTAAGATTGCAGGAGATTTCTAGAGATAATAGAAGACAATCTTCCCGTGGACGTAGCCCAATTGGGTGAACCACGTATATCTATTGTATTCTTTTTCCTTGTTCTCTTTCTGTTCTTATTTATATGTTGATATGTTGTTGGTTTCTTAGATAGATAGCTAGTTTAATAGATCTAATATTCTCACATGGTATCAGAGCCATGGTTACTATGATCTAACATCTTCTTTGAATTTAACCATCGACGTGTATCTTCATTTTTTATTATATGGGCACTCATTTTTTTTGTAGATTTGCTTTCTATTTGGTAGCCATTAGGCTCCTCTTCAGATCTGGGCATGATTCTACATATTTGAGATTTTTTTTCTCATAACCCTAGCTCTGTTGTGTAGTTTTTTTTTGCAGATTTTTTTTCAAGGGTCTCTTGATTGTTTTTTCTATAAGATCTATATGTTTTTTGGATTTTCAAGGGGTTCTTGATTGTTTTTCTGTAAGATCTATATGTTTTTGAATCCTCCTCAAGGAGATCTATCTTCCGGTTGTAATATTCAGTTACAACAGTTACGATAGTTTTGTTTGTTTGTTTTTTTTTTTTTTTAATTCTTTTTCTTCTTTAAACAGGGTGTAAGATTGGCAGACTGAGGGTTAAGATTAGAATTTCGGCCCCATAGGTGGATGTAGAGTGGTGGCACCATTTCCGAAAACTGGTTATAATAAGCATTTGGAGCATTATTGAGTGTTTTTTGTTTTTCCACCTGACGTTTTTGTCAGATCTATTACCTTTTGTGCAAAATTTCCTAGAAAAGAGTAGATATTTGGGTTCCTCTCACCGAGCTACCCAATTTCAAAAAACAAATCAGCTCAAACGGAGTCTCAGAAGCAAAGTTATCGCTGATTTAAGATTGGTAGTTTTTTTTCAGGTTTTTTTGGTGACGGCAAACGAACTGCAGAAATTTACAGTTTTCTATCCACTTTTTCTCTTGTCATTTCTTGCATTTAGGTTTATATTTAGTGTCAAAATTTCTATCATTATGACTTCAGAAGTAGCTTATGTTCCTGAAATTATCGGCTCTAACTATATTGCATGGAAAAGGAAAATGATTGATGTTCTCAGGAGTAAGAATCTATGGAGGTTGGTTAATGGTGAACACAAGAAACCTACAGATGTTCAAACCTTGTTTAAATGGGAAGAAAAGTTTGATCAAGCAAGAGGGCTCATTGGTCAAACAGTTTCAGATAGTCTTTAGGTAAATATTGAGGCAAAAGACAACCCGGTTGAGGTATGGGAAATTCTTGCTTCTTTATTTGATAAATTTGATGACATTTCTGCTTATTACCTTGAAAAGAAGATTCATGAGCTAGATCCTACTAATTTTGATAGAGTAGAATTATATCTTGCTGAATTGAAAACCTTAAATGAAAAGTTAAATAATTGTGGTAAAGATTACAAAAAGACAGACACTGTTCTTATCATTCTTGTAGAACAAAAATTGCCATCTTGTGATGACATGTTCATCCAAACGAGGAATAGGGCTCTTGAATTGTCTCAAAGTACCACAAAACCTACTTTTGATGATTTTTGTAAAGGGTTGATAAATGAGCAAGAAAGGTTGATTACTTCAGGACAAGTCTCACCTAATAAAGCTCTTATGGCACATAATAAAAATCTTAAGAAAAATTTTAATAATGCCAAAGGTTCTTGTTCATACACTTCTAATCATACTAATAATAATGGTCATGCTTCTCATGCACATCATGAAACTAGTAAGAAGAAAAAAATGTATGATCCTTGTAAGCATTGTAGTAAAACTAACCATCCCGAAAAGAATTGCTTTAAAGTGAAACGTTTAATGACTAAAGCAGACAAGAAAAATTCTAATGAATCTCAAGTAGCTTTATGTGCATCTATTGTTTCATCTGATAATTCTTCTTCTAATGTGGAATGGATAATGGATTCTGGTGCTTCTAAACATATCACTGGTAATGCTTCTTTATTTACATATTATGACACTAATAAGCACTCATCTCAGAAAGTTTCTATTGGTGATGGTCAACGGCTTTCTGTAATTGGTTCTGGTAATATTAATGTTGCTAATGGTCAATTGGAAGATGTTTTTCATGTTCAAAACATGCCCATCAACTTACTTTTGTTATGAATATAATTCATAACAAATATAATAAATATAGTTATTAATAGTTAAATAAGGATTATGTAAGTAATCATTAAGTTAGTGAAAGGGCATGTCTAAAAGACATGCCTAGTCATGAAAGGCCACCTGCCTAGGTATATAAGCAGGGCCTCATTGTAACAGTTTATCATCACATATACATTTTATATATAATATATTATTATTACAAATACCTCTTGTGTATTTTACAATTAAAGTCAACAAGCCTACAACTTTGTTGCTACATTTGGTATCAGAGTGGCGATCTTCTCGCCTGGAAGGAAACACCTACGCCACTGTTACTGGCCGCCTTCAGCTGTTACATGCGGTGCCTCGAAATCACTGCCGCTCGATGTCTTCATCAATGTCGATGTCCGATTTCAACAAAAGGTTGATCAATCTTGAGAGTAAGATTAATAATAATTCTGATGAATTCACTAAAAGACTAATCGATCTTGAGGATAAGGTTACAGGAAATTTTGACGACATCAAAAAACTTCAAGACACAACAGATCGGATAGAAAGACAAATTTGGCAAAACCATAGCGAGTCCACAAATAATCATAACAAAGCAATGCAGAAGATAAACACCATTCGGGACAAGATTAATCTGACGCAAGAACCAATATTTCCGAATATTGGACATAATTAATAGAACAATTCAACGGATTCAGAGAATTTAGAAGATAGTCATGAAGAATCACTACATTCTGCAGAAGATCAAGTTATGAAAATTTCAGATTCAGATGAAGATGATGTGAAGGAAGAAAACCATGATCAAAATGGTGAGAATAATGCACAAAACATTACATTTAATAATGGAGGAGATAAGCCTTATCATAATGAAGAAGATCCACCTGAAGATGAGGACGATTTCAAACAAATCGATCCCCAACACCTTCAAGGGTTGATGTACACTCGCTGGGTGTTACTATGTATGAGATTGCAAGATGATTCAGTCCGCTAAATACATATACCAATTATTTTCAACGAATTACTACAGCTGTGAAGCATGATATTCCTTCCAAAAGACCCATTGTTAAAGCACTACTAGTGGATCTTTATATTTCACTGCCAAAGGCAACGTGGGTTCTTGGAAATCTGTTTAACGAACTCAATTATAAAAAAATAAATTCAGAACAAAAGCATTCCTTATTTGGTGATCGCTGCAATATAAATACTCTATCACATCTCAAACTCACAGTCTCTCAACAAAGCATCTTAAAACTCTCGATCCCACTGTACAATTTGTTGACTCTCCAATCCCATTGTATATATATACACTTGCTTCCCCCGATGGAGATGGAGTTAAGTTGGGACAGAAAATTAATGACATTCTTGAGAAATCGTGGAAGGGATCAACCAATAGGCCTAGTCAATGCTAGAATGTCGTGCTATATTAACAACGTGTTACAATGTCTCACCTACACTCCTCCATTGACAAATTATTGTCTGCACAGAAAACATTTATCTTTATGCTCTAAATCTGATAATAAATCAGAATGCCCCATTTGTCTACTGGAAGACAGGATCGTGAGGTCGCTTACCACAGCTAACGTAGAGAGTGAAGTGCCAGAGTCAATAATCTCAAATCTCAAAATCTTTGCGGATTACTTGAGTCCGCATGAACAAACAGATGCCCAAGAGTTTCTTGATTGTGTTATAAATGCATGTGAGGAGTCTGAGAAATCCAACAATTCACCCAACAACAAAATTTTGAACAAGATTTTTGAATCAGTGCAGAAAACGATTAACCGGTGCAGTCAGTTCGGAAATTCGTCGCAGGCCGACAAAATAGTGAACTATTTCCCTCTCCCTCTTTCCCAACCTGACGGCTCATTTACCGCACCTGATGTCGTGATCAATCTCAACGAAAACTTAAGAAGGTACTTCACTACAGAACAACTAGAGGGCTCCACCCCATGCGACAATTGTAATCATATCTCATCAATCAGTATTGAGCGCTCCATTTCTAAGCCTCCCAATGTTCTTCTACTCACATTGCAGAGATTTTGGGTCGACATGACTAATTTTTGGAATTCTAAGAAGATTGCGGGAGTCTTGCAGGAGAATTTGACATTACATTCAAGTGTGACAGAACAAAATCACGTGGTTTTGTTCAATTACCTGCTCCCCCTCAGGCGTGATGCCTCCCTCGCTTGCCCTACGTGGCGTGAGGCTGTGCCTCGTACCACTGCGTTCGTGCCATGCGGCTTCCGCGATAACTGTCGCTCCCAGGTCTGCTTCAACCCTCTGCCACGTGGCCTTAACGTGAAATCTTGCAACGACTGTCCCTGGAAGTATGAGTCTCGGAACGGGCATGGTCTGGTAGAAAACGTCAGGGTGAGATTGGTAGAAAACGTCCTTGACGCCACAGTTCCGGGCCGGGTTTCCATCCAACCTCCTATTATTCCTTTTTTCTCCTTTCCTTCCTCCCCGAAATCCAAGTTATTGACTCATTTTGGGTTTGCCTGGAACAAAGCCTGCCCTCAATATATTAAGTTAAAAAAATGCAAAGATATCAACCACAGATCATCCAGCATGGACGCGTCTACAGACATGACTGTACGGACGTGTACGATGACCATCCATAACCAAAAAAATAAAATTATAGATACATCTGATGTAACAAAATAATTTAATTAATTTAAATCTAAATAACTTTATAAATCTAATATAAGTAACTTTATTAAAATATAAAGTAATTTTATAATAAATTTTGTAAAGTTACATATAAATAAAATATAACAAATAAATAAATAAAAGTTGATATATTAAAGGTTGGGCAAGACATATTATATATTAATTTAATTAATTAAATAATTTTAATTAATTAGATTAATAAAATTATAATTAATTAAATTATAAAAAAAATGGGTTTCCAAAGGAGTATGACAACAAATTATACATGTTGAGGGGACAAACATGAATAAAATAAAATTGTGACCCGTTACACTTATAAAAAAATGACGAAAGCAAGTGAAGAAAACGGTGTGTGATTGAACTGAAGAAAAGTGTCAACTATAAGCTTTGAGGACAAAGCTTTTGAAGAAAGGGGCAATGTTATGAATATAATTCATAACAAATATAATAAATATAGTTATTAATAGTTAAATAAGGATTATGTAAGTAGTCATTAAGTTAGTGAAAGGGCATGTCTAAAAGACATGCCCAGTCATGAAAGGCTACCTGCTTAGGTATATAAGCAGGGCCTCATTGTAACAGTTTATCATCACATATACATTTTATATATAATATATTATTATTACAAATACCTCTTCTGTATTTTACAATTAAAGTCAACAAGCCCACAGCTTTGTTGCTCCAACTTTCTATTGATCGTGCATGTCAGAAAGGTTTTAAATTTGAAGCTTGGCCTGATAAATATGTTCTTAAAGATATCAACCAAAATTACAAAGTAGTTTCTTCTGGCCCTATTGATCATACAATTGGTTTATATAAATTTGCAGGTTTTAATTCAACTAAGAGACAACCCTTTTATTCCTATGTTGCTCATGCTGAGGAACTAAGTAAATTATGGCATGAAAGATTGGGTCACTTGAACTATGGTAAAATGCAAATATTAACTGAAATGGTTCATGGTTTGCCTAATATTTCTTCTACTACTGGTGTTTGTGAAGGATGTGTTCTTGGTAAACATCATAGAGAAATGTTTGACAAAGGTAAATCCTGGCGTGCTAAAGAACCTTTGCAATTAATTCGTAGTGATATCTGTGGTCCTCTTGAAGTTCCTTCAATATCCCATGCAATTTATTTTCTTACCTTTATTGATGACTTTAGTAGAAAATCTTGGGTTTATTTTTTGAAAAATTAAAGTGAAACATTTGTAAAATTTCAAGAATTTAAATCCATGGTTGAGAATGCATCTGGTAAGAGTATTAAAACTTTGCAATCTGACAATGCGGGGGAATTTGTTAAGAAAGAATTTGATGCATATTTATCTAAACATGGTATTCAACATCAAAAGACTGTTCCTTACACACCTGAACAAAATGGTAACGCTGAAAGGAAAAACAAAACTTTAGTTGGAATGGCTAGATGTATGCTTTATTCTAAAGCATTGCATAAGAAATTTTTGGCTGAAGCCATCTGTTGTGCTAATTTGATTTTAAATAGAGTTCCTACTAAAGCTGTTAAGCATGTTACCCCTGAGGAAAAATGGAATGGACGTAAACCGAATATTAGTAATTTTAAGGTGTTTGGTTGTGATTGTTGGGCTCATATTCCTAATGAAAAATGGAAAAAGTTAGAACCCAAATCTCACAAGTGTATCTTCATTGGTTATGATGAGAATTCCAAGGCTTACAGGTTGTTTGATCCTTCTAATCAAAGTGTCATAATTAGAAGGAATGTTCAATTTCATGTAGTCTCTTCCTCGCCTGAGTCTGTAGAAACTCATGTTACCCTGAATTTACCAATACCGCCTGTTACTCCTATTCCTGTTACTCCTTCCAGTTTTGTGCCTCTTATTGATCTTGATTCTTCCTCTCCCTCAAGTATTCCACCTGAAACTCATGAAGCTCCTGAAGTGACTCATGTTTCTTCTATTCTTTCTGTTTGGGCTCGGAAAACCCTTGAATCTGTAGGTAGTGAGGTCGAAAATCCTTTCGACACTCGTCGAACTAGATCTAACTTTGCTCTTATGACCAAAGTTTTGGCCACAGATGATCCTGCTACTTATGCTCAAGCTAAGGGTAATCCTCATTGGGAACAAACTATGTCTACTAAATATGAATCTCTTTTAAGAAACAAGACTTGGTCTCTTGTTCCTCTTCCTTTAGGAAAGAATTTAGTTGGTTGTAAATGGGTTTATAAAACTAAGTTCATTGCAAAAGGACAGATCGAAAAGTATAAAGCTAGATTAGTTGCCAAAGGCTTTAATCAACTTGAAGGTATTGATTATAATGAAACTTTTGCTCCTGTTGCTAAAATGAACACAATAAGAACCATTTTATCACTTTCTGCATCTTTTAAGTGGGAAATTCATCAAATGGATGTTAAAAGTGCATTTTTAAATGGTGATCTTACTGAAGAAATTTATATGCACCAACCTACTGGTTTTATTTCCGTTGAATCCTCAAGTTTAGCATGCAATTTACACAAATCCTTATATGGTCTCAAACAAGCCTCTAGGGCTTGGTATGATAAAATTGATGCATATTTCTTGAATAATGGTTTTAAGCGTTGTATATCTGATCCAAATCTGTATGTTAAGAACTTTGGTGATAATGTTCTCATTATTGTTTTATATGTGGATGATCTAATTATCACTGGCAGCCAACTTGTATTAATTCAAGATATGAAAATTTCTCTTCAGAAGCAGTTTGAGATGACAGATCCTAGTACATTGCACTATTTCTTGGGTCTTCAGATCTGGCATATGGCCGATGGTATTTTTCTCTCTCATCCTAAGTATGCGACCGATCTATTGGCTCGTTTCCATATGAGTAATTGTAAACCTGCTCCTAACCATTTCAATCTAGTGTAAAGTTAACTATTGAGTGTATCACTCCACTGGTTAATGCTACTCTTTATCGTCAGTTCGTTGGAAGTTCAATATATCTAACTCACAGTGGACCAAATCTCTCTTTTGTCGTCAATATGATTTCTCGATTCATGCAACAACCTCGTGAAAGTCATTGGCAGACAACCAAGAGAATTCTGCGATATTTACAGGGGACATTGCATTATGGTGTATTTTATTTGAGCAGTGCTACAATTTTACTCTCTGGTTATACAGATTCTGATTGGGCAGGTGACAGTTCTGTTTGACGGTCAATTGTTGGTTACATATTTCAACTTGGTTTAGGTCCGATCTCTTGGTCCAACAAGAAGTTGAAGACTCTTTATCTTCATGTGCAGCGGAGTATAGAGCAGCCAAAAAAGCAACTAAAGAAGCCGTTTGGTTACTGCATGTTCTTACTGAGCTTGGTCTGGTTCTGAAATCGTCCACCATGTTGAAATATGACAATTAGGGTGCAATTCAACTTGCTTACAATCCGGTATATCACTCCAAAACGAAGCATCTTGACCTTGATGCTCATTATATTCAAGGTCTTGTCGCCGATGGTATTATTTCTCTTGAGTATTGTCCTACCAAGCAGCAGGTTGCCGATATCGTCACCAAATCCTTGACAGAAGCGAAGTATGTGTATCTTCGTTCTTTGCTTGGGATGAGGGAAGTTTTCATGAAGGGGGAGTAGTCATGACTCCTTCCTTCCTTAGTGTTAGGTAGTTTTAGGATGGGCCCTTCTCCCAACCATTATTAAGGGGGAGTGTTGGAATATATTATATTCCTTGGAAGGTAATAATGTCTTTTTATTATGTTAGAAGTTGAATACAATCTTATGTAAAAGAGTAACACATTATATCCCATATTCATTATGGCATGGTATACTCTTGTACCCATTTATTATATAAAGAGGTGTTATTTTGGAGAATTATATTATCCCACATTCAATATGTGAGAGTAATTCCTCCACATCTCTGGTAATATAATAGGGTCAAGGGAGCCTTTTTGATTACTATCACATCTCATCTTGTGCTCATACTGTTATTTGTATCGCGTTATTTGTAGTTGCTCTCTTTGTAAGATTGCAAGAGATTTCTAGAAATAATAGAAGACAACCTTCTCGTGGACGTAGCCCAATTGGGTGAACCACGTATATCTGTTGTATTCTTTTTCCTTGTTCTCTTTCTGTTCTTATTTATATGTTGATATGTTGTTGCTTTCTTAGATTGATAGCTAGTTTAGCAGATCTAATATTCTCACACATAAGTGATCTTAGATTTTATTATGTTAAATAGCGGAAAGAGTGTACATGATAATATAGCTGAAGTATCTGGGATGGATGATCTGATCTACCAAACTAATCTGCTCTGATGTTGAATTCGGCCCTCCCAAAACTGAACTGAAATCAATCACAGCAACTGTGAACTCTGACTGAATCCACCAAGGAGATGAGGTGGGTCTCCGTCCACACTCACCAAAATCACCCGAGGGTTTCCATCCTGGGGCTACTGCTGGAGTAGAGAACCAGGTTCTCAATATCTCATACAAGAATAAATATAGAATCCCAGATACCCCTCAATGGCCTCCTCCTCTTCTTTTATATATCTCATGGGCCTATCTAGAGTCTTCTATTTTATTATTATTTTAATCATGGAACATTTTTCCTTCTTCTTTCCCAATTAAAATATTCTTTTTAATGCGAGAAAAGAGTAAATTGGCCAACATGTCTCCTCAGGTCACTGAAACCCATGTCCAGCCGTCCCATCATGTAAGTATTCTCGTTCCGGTTCCAACAAGCAATTACACTATGATGTTCTATCATGTATCCCTCCCAGAATGCCACCTTGAGCATAATTAATTGAGTTAAGCCCAAAAATAACTCAGTTTTCCGAAAGTTGTCGGAATGCACCGGAACGAAAGACAAACTGTGCAGATGATGGAATATACCAAGCGAATGCCACTGGTCCTCACAGAAACTCCTCAAAATTCCTCCAAAATTCCCCGAGCCTGCTGATGACACTAACTTGCACCTGTGATCTGTCTACCCCCGACTCAGAGAGTCCATCCTAACCATGTCATAAGGAACACCAGAAAAGGGGATATTACAAAACCTCCGCCCCAAGATTGCTTGCCCTCAAGAAATCCAAATATGTGGACCAGTCTATTGGCCCAATGCAACTGAGACCTAATGCCCAGATCTCATACAAACCGCTGGGAGATGCGAGACCTCTTCATCAAGCCACCAGGAACGGATCCCTCGATGCCCGGATCCCATACCAGTCTCTGACTGAATATGTCATCAACAAACCAACCTAGATCCCAATGCCAACAAGCATCAGGGCTCCATGGCTCCTGCTATGCTGTAGCTCTGACAGTGTAAGTTGCCCCGCCAACTACGTACCCACTCATCACCTCTCTCCAATCCAATTCCTGACTCAATCCAATGCTAGCCTTGCTCTCCTGAAGTCGGGGTGGAATACTGAAGAGCTGTCGACATGTGCCCCACTAACAAGTGGAAACTGTAGCGTTTGTCATGTCTAAGGTTCCCAGCTCCGCTATGCTCCTGACTAAGAAGATCGTACCATCAATAGGATACCAACTCATGATCTCCCGCCAATCTATCTTGGAATAAGAATCAAATGCAGTGACATTTGCATACTAAACAAGTCTGGTGTGTTGTCGCCAGCCCATACTCAACTCATGCTGCTCTGTCCCGTCTGTCAACGAGATCTCCCTGAGGGAGAAAGCCCCTCTCTCTATAATAGGCCAAAGTGGGCAACATATGTTGCATGCCCCATTGATGTACTCCTGAAGAGTGCTGCTCCCTGAAAGTACTAGAGCTCTGCTAACTGCATGTGCATATACCTGCACCTCATTAGTGGGTCGGCCCAAAGATTGATGCACCACTGTCTCCAACAACTCCTCCCTCTCCTGATTAGAAATGTCACTCCTGCTGTCTACTAGCCTCCCGCAGAACTACCCAATCGACCTCCAACAACTCCTAAGGATAAGTATCTGCAGCTACTGTCACCATACTATATGTCTGTACATCTATCTGCTCCTCGTCAATGGCTGACCCCAAGGGTAGCCGCATATCCATCACAAACTCAGTGTGAACCTCCATCTGGATCTCCCCAAAAGGACTATCATGCATACTATGCACATCCTTTTCCTTAGCTAACTCATGCTCCACCATATACTGCTCCAGCTGAATCATCACAAGTGACTCATCATCCTGAATATCTCTCATAGATTTCCTTGATTGCTCACCATGCATACTGGAATACCAATCCGGCCTATTGTCATCAACTCCACATGACTGCTCATGCTCCCCAAAAACATCCTCATATGACCCCATGGACTCATCCAAAAAAGAGTCCTCATCCTGACATACAGAAGGAATGTCCTCCTGCTCTATCTCTGCCAATGTGGAAAAAGTCGAAGTCGGGATTAAATCGGCAAGGGTCCAAAAGTTGAAAAACTCGACAAAGTCAGGAGTTTTTTGAAAAAGTCGGCAAAACTAAAAAAATACAAAAATATTCATATTTTGAAAAAATCCCGACTTTTTGGAAAAAATCCCGATTTTTTGGAAAAAAATCCCGATTTTTTGGAAAAAATCCCGATTTTTTGGAAAAAAATCCCAATTTTTTCAAAAAAAAAAAAAAAATTTATTAAAGAAACTACCTTACTCACGATTTTTTGGAAAAAGTCGGCAAAAATTCGAGACTTCGAGGATAAAATTGCGACTTTTTCAGGGATGAAAAAGTCGGCAAAAAGTCGGCCGATAAAGTCGGCTCAGAGAAAAATTCGGGATTTTTTCAAAAAGTCGGGACTTTTTGCCGACTTTTTCCACACTGATCTCTGCCACCTCATCTGCATCTCTCGAGCATGAGTGATTAGGCCCTCAAGGTTCTTTGTAGATTAAGCAAAATCCCTTCCTCCTCAGCTCATTTTTGTGGTCTGATCAACCAAACTGGAGCAACTCCTCCTTGGTCAACTGTCTCCTGAATAGCCCAATGTTCTACTCAACCAACTCTTCGGATAGCTCAAAAGCAACAGGTGAGACGCGTAGTTCTCTCCTCCAAATGGTCAACAGTCTAGCTTGCAACTCCCTGCAAATGACATCCCGCTCTCTTATGACTGAAGACAAAATGGACAACATGTTTGCTTTGATTGTATCAGGGTGATGTTTCCTAATGCTAAAGAAACATTGGAACATCTGACGGACCAAGTCACACACCCCAAATCAAGCATGATGTCATACGTTCTGAACATGGCCATATCTCCTAAAATCTCAAGCTTCTTCCCAAAGGTAGAGCCTGCACTGTTGTCCATGTCCTGAAAAGTCCCCACTACTAACTTGAAAACTTCCCTCATAACATCATCATTGAAAGGAGCTATAGGTGCGGTCAACCTCATAATGTTACTAAGGCATGATGCAACTAGAAGTCTGAACCCTTCACAAGGTTCTTCCAAGAACTTGGGTTGTATGAGAGCAAGCATAACAGGTTTTAGAGTCCAAATCAGCTTATTTCCTTCTAACTGGCTTACTTTGGAAAGGAGTTTATCAAGTGCATCAAGTTTGGGAAGAACTCTCCATGTGATCTTCATGTGTTTCAAATCTGTTCCAAGTGCAGATATTTTGTGACCAATCCCCAATTCTTCTTGCAAATCTCTTGACTGTTCTTTTCGAAGACTGGCATAGACCCCTTTTGAAAAAGGTCTCTTGTTCTGCTTGGGTTTTTGGTTCATAGAAGCATCGTGGTTTAAGGCATCAATTATTGTGCTGTTATATGGGTTTATGAGGTGTCTTAAAAACTCCATTGTTCAGCAACATATATGGAAACAATGGTGCTGGTAGCTTAGCTACAATCATTCAACAATTACTCAACCCTCTCTCCTCAACAAAATGGCTTTGACTGGAACAATCACGAGTTTTCACAGTAGTAAGAATAAGTTTGTTTCCGGCAACGCGTCCTAAACACATAGCAGACAACTATGACTGATCTGCAAATGTCTTTGATACCAACTCAGCTCCTTTAAGATAAGCTGCTACAGGTATCCAGAGGCATGGTCCCAAGGAAGTGTCCAAATCAGAAGTATGCATATAACAATGACCCTCTTTTCTGAATTTTGTCTTCTCTCTGTCTAGAGTTGGCACCACTAACAGGTGCTACTCAACCCTTTTGAAATGGCAAGTCTGCTATTAAATATGGAACATATGATCAGTGGCCTCTTGGCCTACTGTGAAATTCCCTCTTGGAAAAGTTCCAAAACAGCTCTCAGTTTTTCTGAGTCACTTTGATGACAGACAACTGTAGGTATATTTTAATGAGTTTTACTCCAATTTGAGATGCACAGTGAGAGTATAATGCCTCTAAAAACCTCTCAATCAGCAATATAATATAATGATTTCACCATTAATTTAAATCACCCCTGAGCATATTACATAGTCACTGAGTAATTTACTCACTGGAAACAACTCAGAAGATACTAGCATGCATTTCTACTGATTTCTGAACTTAAAAATAAGAGTTTACAGTACAAGATAAGAACCTGGAATCTGTTGCCGCCCTCTAATGATATCAGCACTGTCCCCAAATAAATGTAGTGGATATCTGGACCCAATAGTACTTGATGGTGCTCTGTCAGGCATAAAATAGTTCTGCCTCTGATAAACAAGTTGCTTCAGGTATGTGAAATGCAATTTTACAGGATTCACTAACGGTTGACCGATCCGCCGATCTTCACCAGATCTGCCCAACGATTTGTTGATTGTCCAACAGAATCCGTCATATATGAGTTGCTTGGCAGCCACCACAGCTTCGATTTCTTGGCGAAGACCAATTCTGCGCACCTGTTCCAACTCCCTTTTGTCACGAACAACGTACGCACAGGTGGGCTCGGTATTAGGCAGTCACAGCCTCTCTGCTGATGACGCCTTCAACTTGACGAGTGCCCACGACCTCTATGGCTTGTCACTGCTATCGATGCGGCTCTGAGAAAACGCGATCCAGTAGAGGCGGCTTTCTCAGCCCATAATTCGGGCCCAACACATAAATATTTCTTGGCGTCAATAATTTGCCTCTATGACAACGCAGTTCGTCCCATGTCAAGCAACCTTTATAAACATGGCCTCTGACAAGGTCGTTAGCTCCTCAAATTCGACTTATAAAAAAAAAAACTCGTGCTCCATCTTAGCGGCGGCTTACAGCTTCCACGGCCTTCTTTGTGATTCCACAACACTGATGCTTTGCGTCGATTTATTTGTTCCCCGCGGAGTTCTCATGTAGTGTCGTCAACTATGATGTCCGCTACGACACTCGTTCGATTCTCCTTTGACCGGGGGAATTTGAAAAATAAGATACTTTTGAATTTTATTGACTTGGCCTTTCAGAAGTTCGAATGATCCCCACGACGTCTATAATTTTCGGCCCTTTTCATGGGAAAACTGAACGTGGATCACATACTTTTTGACCCAGCCACCTGAGGCACAAACATCTCCACGAACTCGGCTCTGCAGTGCACAACCTGGCGATTCTGCACTCGATCATAGCAATAGACTCCGCTCTGAAAAGTGGCAATTTTCACGCAGAGTGCCAAGTGTCCCTTTGAACACGTTGACGATGGACATACGTCGCTCTGCTGTTTGTGCATGGGATGGTCTACAAACTTTGCCCAGATTGGTCACGCACAACTCCAAAACATATTGCATCAGAACACACACACACACACACACATATATATATATATATATATATATATATTGATCGATCTCTTAATATAATGTTGGTGGAACAGCCGCTGGATTAAGGACTAAGAACTCGGTCCACAAGATCAATGATAAATGCGGTGAAAAACTTGACCCAGGTATATAGAATGCGTGCTTCCTTTAAGAAATCTTGGACGACCTCAAACTAAATTCATCCTGTAATAACCTTGAAAACCCTCAGGCTGGCAGGAACACCAGCTTTGATACCATTGTAATATTGCCAAACAAAGATTTTGACTAAATTTGCATGAATTTGCTTAACCCAAAAATTTCCATAAAATTACCATTGAAACCACAAAAGATTGCCATGTAAAATAAGACAAATTAAGTATATGCAATAAAATATCGAGCAGAAGTGATCTCAGATTTTATCATTATAAATAGCGGAAAGAGTGTACATGATAATATAACTGAAGTACCTGGGATGGATGATCTGATCTCCCGAACTAATCTGCTTTATTGCTGAAGTCGGCCCTCCCAAAACTAAACTAAAATCAATCACTGCAATTGTGAACTCTAGCTGAATCCACCAAGGAGATGAGGTGGGTTTTCGTCCACACTCACCAAAATCACCCGAGGGTTTCTATCTTGGGGCTATTGCTGGAGTAGAGAACCGAGTTCTCAATCGCTCATACAAGAATAAATATAGAATCCCAGATACCCCTCAGTTTATAGATCTCTTGGGTACATCTAGAGTCTTCTATTTTATTATTATTTTAATCATGGAGCACTTTTTCGTCTTCTTTCCCAATTAAAATATTCTTTTTAATGCGGGAAACTAGTAAGTCGACCACCATGTCTCCTCAGGTCAATGAAACTCATGTCCAACCATCCCATCATGTAAGTATTCTCATTCCGGTTCCAACGAGTTATTACAGTACGGTGTTCTATCATGTATCCCTCCCAGATGCCACCTTGAGCGTAATTAATTGAGTTAAGCCCAAAAATAACTCAGTTTTCTGAAAGTTGTTGGAATGCACCGGAACGAAAGGCAAATTGTGTGGATGATGGAATATACCAAGCGAATGCCACTGGTACTCACGGAAACTCCACAAAACTCCTCCAAAATTCCCCCGGGCCTGTTGATGACACCAACCCGCACCTGTGATCTGTCTACCCCTGTCTTGGAGAGTCCATCCTAACCATGTCATAAGGAATGCCAGAAAAGGGGATATTATAGAGCTTCAGAGGGAGTCTGGACTCTGTATTTCTGCTGGGGAACAATCAGGATCCAGTGCTAGAGCTAGGCTGTGAGACCCAAAGTCCAGAAAGCTGAAGTTTCCAGCGAGCAGAGAGATCAGAGGAGGTGCAGTGCAGTCCCAACAACAGTGATTGCATAGGTGTGACATAGTACTGCGTAGAGGCCCATCTCCAACGCAGATGAGAGCCAGATCATCCCGTGACGGGGTGAGATCATCTCATTAACTTTTTGTTCAGTTATATCTCTGTGTAGGATTGCCAGTCAGGGCATCCGAAGAATTGTACTCAGAAATTACTGCTTAATAATATCAAACCCTCATCTGCTGCACCGGTTTTCCCGCATTGGGTTTTTCCGGGGACTTAGTCCAAAAACAATGGTGTCACTTGCGTGTTATTTCTTTTCCTTGCTCAGGTCTTGTTTCTGCCTTTAATTTCCGCAACTTATTTAAGTGAGGGTTGCAGTGTGATGTATTCAGTGTTTGCGGTAGTTAACTGCAAATAAATTGTTAAGTAAAAGTTAACAATTAGGTGAATATTTTCCAGTTGCCGCAATAGGATTCCAGATCTAGGAATTTTCACACTATGTACCTTGATGTTAGTGGCATTGGTTGTTGAACTCTATAATGAGCCTGCTAAAAAAAATAACCATCACTCAAATAAAAACTTGACTTGACATGCTATGATTTTTCGATCTTATTTTAATGCTTAGAGGGTGATATTGATGACGAAGATCCCAATATAGGCAATGATTTTGATATGTAGATATTTGTTATAGCATAATTTCTTTTGGATGCTAGAGGCCATGTGTAGCTTGTTTGTTGATGTATTTTTAGTTTAGAGATGGATTGCACTTGGTGCTATTTTGGTTATGTGCACCCTTACATGCTATAGAAATGAGAATTTTTGTTTATTTGTGTATAAATGGTTTGGATTCATATGGATGCACATGAATATATATGTTTTTCTTTAAAATTTGAATATTTTATGTGTTTTTGGTTGACTGGTTTTTTGGTCCGTTTTTTTACCAGTTTCTGTATGGTTCTAACTGGTTCCCGGTCCGTGGGGTCTACCGGTTCAATGATCTGATTTTGATAACTATGATCTAGGTTGAATTTTTCTTTTGATCTTGGTGTAATACATAAAATTGCTTTTAATTAGTTAAGAGCTCATCTTCCTTGGATGTAAGGAAGCATCTTAACTACCCAAAACCTAGAAGAAAAAAAAAGGTCATTTTAGGTGGACTGTGTATTGGTAGGTCAACAGTTCGAATCTTGTTGAGGCCGCCTGACCCTTAACAACATTTTAGCCAGTGTGGAGGCGCCACGTGGCAGCCTCCAATTGGGCCACGTGGCAGCCTCCCACTGGACCACCAAAGAAAAATGAACCAATCAAATTCAGAGAACTTGTGCCTGTACGATCTCGCCACTTGGCAAGTCCTGATTGGTCTCGTACGCCCAGTTGGCATGCTGACGTCATCATGACATCAGTGGTACAGACTGCCCAGTTTGCAACCCAGTCAGCGTACCTGCAAAATTTTTTGTTGTCGACCAAAGAACATCATAACTTTGTCATACGATATCGGATTGAGGCGATTCAAGTGTTGTTGGAATCAGAACGACAAACACTACGACTTGACGCCGGTTTCGAAAGATTCTGGGCATTTTGACTTTTAAGCAAAATTTTGATCTCCGGATCAGCATCAAAGCACGACTGGAATCTTAACATAAACAAATAATCAATGGAAGTAATAAAACTTCCAATCCGACACATAGATACACCCAAATATTTATCTCAATCAATAGTTTTTTATTTAATTATTTAGAACCTACTTGGGCTCCCTTACTAGGAAAAAGGCCCAAACTAAGGCATATACATAGAAGAATTTGGATACGATCCAACTGATCAATCCCTAGACTTGGCTGATATGGATCTCCTAACTTCCCCCTTTACAGCTTCCTCAGACCCAGCACATGTGAATATAAGTCCTTTTATACCCACCATTGAGATGCCTCTCTCAATTCCTTGTGGCCCTGTGCATTGTGTCTTCTCCGTTGGCCCAACACTTCTATTATGAGCTTGAATTATGACTGAATCCACAACCCTAATCTCCAAAGTGTTGAGATTAGATCTTGCCTCACTTGAGTATGATGGTTGAAATTCATTTAATATAGTAATGCAAATAACCTTTGCATTAGATTAGATTAACTCACTTTTCTGTTATAAAAGAAATTACTATAATCACTTGCTTATATGATAAGGTTCAAGTGTTATTAGGTGACTTCTTGCATGCCTAGACAACTTGCTTATTTGATAAGGTTCAAGTGTTATTAGGTGACTTCTTGCATGCCTAGACACTTGGGTCTGTGCCGAAGTACTTGCTCGAGCTACAAACATCAACATAAATGACAGGTTGCCATTGATCTCCTTTCTTGCAGGGAGGTAGTGGTCTAAGGACTGGAGGATGAAAGAGGAAGAAGGTGTCTGCTGTTACAGTCTGGTCTAAAGGAATACTGTTTAATGGTTAACCATAAGACTGCCTCTCAAATTTGTGTATAGAGATTCCTCATCCCCCCAAAACCAAATTGCACGTAGTGCTGGGAAAAGGAAATAAAGCACTTGAAAACCTTAAAGCTCTGCATGCAAGTCACTCTGCATTAATTTGCTTTCTAGTGAAGCTTTATATGCTGTTTAAGATTACTTTTGTTGCTGTTTTCTTTGCTAAATCAACTGCCTTTTATCCAATTGTGATCTTTTAAAGCTTAGCTGCTGGCTGCTGCCAACTCTTTACCAATACCAATGTTGTGAACATTGGCATCGGGATAAAATCAGCAAGGGTTTGGAAAACCAAAAAATCGTAAAAATCGGGAAAATATCGGTAAAAAATCGGCAAACATCAGCAAAATTAAGATACCATAAAAATATCTTTAAAAATCGGCTAGGCCTAAAAATCGTGATTTCGAGATAAAATCGGGATGTTATCGAGATGTTCGCAACACTGACCAATACAACACTGGGCTGTTGACTTTTCCTGCTGTTTTGGTCCTTGAGTAGGATTTGTTGCCAATAGAGAGCTGTTGATGCTAGTCAGTAATTTCCAAGGACAAATTGCCTGGAAAAATCACCTTCAGCGCTGAAATTTCCTCCAATCATTACAATTAAAAACCTTTCACTTGAAGGCTGAAAAAATCAAATGATTTTGCAATTTAGCTCAGCAGTGGCTAACTGTATGGGTGCTTTTAATTACAGAAAAGGATTTTAAAGTGACCTGCTCAAGCAGACTTAGCACAAAATACAAATACAACAGTTATTTCCTGGCTACCAATTTAAAATGAAGTCGACCTGACCCTCTTTCCAAGTATTTATGCACTTTCTTCCCTTATTAAATCTGCCACTTAACAGCACTTTAAACACAGATTCTATGCATTACTTTTCCTGGAATTCCTGTTTATGTTTCCCCACAAATAAATGCCACCTCCCTTGAAACTTGCCCTTACCTCAGCTTGCACTAATTATGATGAAGGAGGTAGACTCAGATGTTTAATTTGGGTCAACAGTAAAACCCTTTTTCTGCTTTCCTTGCTTGACAGGATAAAGCTACTAACTATACACAGGCAGTCAACAATTCTTTTTATGCTTGACTATTTTAGCAACAGGAATCTTGCTTTTATGGCTTTTTTGGTTTGGTACAATTATAAATCACTTAGGGCTTTTGTCTAGACCAAATTGCAAGGCGAATTAATATTTTTGAAAAGTACCAAGTAAACATGACCACTAAATACAGACTCTCGATTTAGGGTTCTGTCTTTAGTCAAACTTAGATTTCTTATGCCAAATGGACATTCTCATATAGACAACCACATGTCACCTTAGGAGACAATCCACCTGCATAAGACTGATCTTCAGTCTTGACTCATCACTCTTTCATCCATTCGAACTAAGAAACCACCCATTACTACATGCTTGGAACCAAAATATCCCTGCCCCTACCATACATAGGAACTGCTAATCATAGACATACCCAAAAAGCAGTCTTCCTCCAAAAAACAAAAAGTAAAAAGCAGGAAATATTGATCAATTATAGTCACATCAGCCTATTTCCATAAACGAAAAAAGCAAAAAGCAAGAAAGATTGATCATCTTGTATGCAGGCAAAAGAAGTCTCAGTGCACTCTGTTTTTTACAAGGAATCCAAATATGTGTTCAGAGTCTCAGACACAACATGCAAGCCTTGAAAAATAATGGGTGGCATGAAACTGCATGCATGTTGCCTGAAAAAGGCTCATCAACATCGTGAGTCTGTGAGAACCAATAATTTGTGAAAATCTTTGACTTGTGGGCTCTGGATGTTTAGCTACTGGAAAAGCGCAAATGGCTAAAAATAACAGTTTCTCAGAATATAATAATGTTTATCTATCTTTGTTTTTAATTTTCCTTTGCTTCAATTAGTTGACTATCGTTTTTAAAATTATGAAATTTGAACAACTTTAGAATTAGTTGTGAAGTGGATTTCATTGTGTGAAATCAGTTTGACGAATCCATTGATCATGAATTTGATTTGGTGTTTTTTGTGTAGAATGTGGTCCAGGTAACTGGAGATGTCACAATTGAGGATATGGATATGTTTGATAAGCACTTGGTGTTAGTTCTTCATAAGCGAGGAATTCCAGTAATTTGTTCATTGCCTATGCCTCTACAAATTGGCTTGAAGGTATGTCTAAAATATGCTACTAACATAAGTGTGTGTGTAGAACATATCAGTAAGGAGATCTTGCAATATTTCACAATTATGTCTTTCTTTTACTTTTTGGGTCCAGGAAATTCCCAAAATTTGTTCATATTTTTGATAAAGGGAGAAGTCTAATGTTTATTCCAAAAGCATGCTTGCGGAAGTCTTTGATAAATTAGATGGTCATTTAGATTACAAGATGCTTGTAGACAAATCTAATCTTTTAATTACTATTGCATAATTTATTCCAACGAGATTGATATTCTAGCTGCAAATGAGTAAAAAGAGTAGTGGTTTTTTATAAGTGTGAATTTTCCCATATGGTTTTTTTTTATTTACAAGTATTCTTAATTGTATATGTCATGGATAACATTTGTACTTATATTTCAAGGATGTAGAGTTTAGTTTAGAAAAAAAGGGTTCAATAATGGATTTAGAGATATTAGGGGACTTGTTTTATCTAAATTATGTATATTAGGGATTGGTATTGGGTTTCATTAGGAGGTTGATAGGTTGGAGCATGGTATTAGATGTGTGGAGGAGTATCGAGCTAACAGTGTGTTGCCCCCAAAATCCACACCTGAGATTATTGTGGAGAAAGTCTCTAACTCTACTTGGTGTGGCTTTGGGGGCAAGTTGCAAGTTGGGGCTGTCACCCAATTTAATGAGCCATCTCTAATATAGGGAGCACAAGAATATTAGCATGCATACGATGCATGCATATGACAGATACTCATGCATGTGTCACACATTCTAAATTGACTATAAATGTTCAATATCATGACATGTTCAATATCGCGACACTCCTTCAAATAGAAGTTACACCCTTACCCATCACCACACCTATTGCTCAGTGCGTCATAATTAATAAGCAATACCCTAAATAATCTCAGTGATATAAATTTAAAGTATAAAGTAAATATTGTTATAAAAATAAAGGTAAAATTCAAAATCAATTATAAATATGGTTATATATTTATATATTCCAGAATATATAAAAAATAAATTATATTAATAAATTGTCAAATAATAAATTAAATCAAATCATAGTACATATTATGGACCAAAGGCATTTGTATAAAAATGAATACTAATTCTAAAGGTAAAACCTAGCGCACATGTCAATATACCATTACCTTGGGTGAATGTGATTACACGTTACAAGAAGATCGAAGGTGTCACCGTGTAAGAGAGTGACGGAATCAACTGGTAGAGAAAGCGGTGATCGCCAAGGAGTGGATATACGGAGACGGAAGGGAGCACGAAAGGGAAAAATAAAGAGCACAAAAGGAGGGGTTTTATTTCTGACTATGGGAGAAGCAAACACTGGGGAGATAAACACAAAGTCGTGAGCAATTGTTCTTGGGGTTTTGGGCACGGGGGCCAGAAGACTATCATTTTGAAGTCTTTTGGATTTGGGAACCAGATAGGTTGATTACAGATAGGTTGGGAGGAAAAGGGTCAGTTTGGTAGCAGCAACAGGAGCAACAACAGACCAGGAACACATCCAAACGAAATTTTCAGGTAAGTACTTGCATATGATTTGTTAAAATTTAAGATTGTCTGGTTAATTCATAAATTTAAGGCAGAAAAATTCATTTCTGGTTAAAATGCAAATTAGGGCTTGTTTTATATTAATTTTGAGTTCTCTCTTTAAATCCAAGAAGCAGGGTTGTTTTTGAATTGTTAATTTTAGTTTCTCTGGTTAAATTGTAAAAATTAGTGCTTTTCACCCAATTCCCAACTCCTCCGTCTAGGCCAACTGGAAGAAGCAAGTGTCTCGTCGAGAATTCCACCTTGTATGGGATTCATGGGATGATGGTATGATCTCAAAAGAAGTGAAACAGGTCAAGGTGATTGAAGTTATTTCAATCAAGGAAGATGCCGAAGGAAGTCTAGATGACCAAAAAGAAGAGATGAGGTATGTATGCTTATATTTGATAAAATTGAGTCATGTCATATAGTTGCAGATAACATGGATAAATGCTCCACCACATGAACATGATCAAGAGAAAGGGATCTCCTCCTTTGGAAACATGCATAAAGGCAAGGGGTTCACATATTGACTAGATGAAATCAACATAATAAGTCCTCATATGGAATATGAGGTGGTTGACAAAAATGAAGGAACTATGAATGGAAGTTCCTGAGAAGCAAGATGTGAAGAAAGTAAGGAGAGGTCGTGAAAGATGCAACTACTATCACATAGAAAAATAAATCAACATCTGATAACTAGAAAGATTGACCGTGACATCTCCTTGGAAAAGATATGAAGACTTTGATGAAGTATGGAAAGGAAAGGGACCCTTGACATTTAATATTTCTGGAGATGTCTCAATATGTATGCAGGATGTTGATGTTACAAGAAGCAGATGTAATGATGAAAAGGCAATCACAAAGGTAATTTTGATTTAATGTTCATTCTTAATTTTTGAATAATATCTGGATGGGCTAATGTAGGGCTACCAAAGGAAGAGCTGTAGATGCCATCTACAACTGATCTCATGTGGTAGGATGAAAGATCTTGAAGGAAACATGATGTGAATAAGGTAGCAAGGTATGAATTAAGGCCAGATATGGACTAATGGATAACTTTCCGATGAAAGGAAGGACGACATGACTAACATAATTCATAAATGAAAGTGATGGATGGTCTGTGCCCAACAAAGAAGTCCCAAAGATGAAGGCTCCATAACAAAGAAGATGAAATTCATGACATCGAAAGAGGGAGCCCCTCAAGCTGATTGTCCCATGATCTCCACCTAGAAGAGCTATGAGAAGCAAGTCCCTGGATAAGGAGCTTGAGTACATTCCTTTTATAGGAATGGGTACATTCCTTCATAGGAATGGATATATCCTCCCTAATTGAGAGGGGGAGATAGATACATCATTCTTGTCTTCACGTGGGAAGAAGCAATGGAGGATTGGGTAAGCATTTGGCATTCGATACTCTTTGAGGATGTGGTAGGGCATCCAAGATAAGAGTAGTCGTAGAGGACCGATATTCTTTGAGCACTGGGAATCCAAGATAAGAATAGTTCTGGTGGAACATACTCTGAAAGAACTCGAGTGGGGTGTGTTCTAAGGGAGACAATGTTGATGGTGTCTATAATGTTGATTTTTGGTAGCATCATATGTGCTCTAAGTCTCAAACTTTGTTGAGAGGCTTAGACACATGCATTACAGATAACCCAGAAATTGTTTTGGGAAATTCCACCTAGAAACAGTTTTTTTTGAAAAATTAATTATTTTTAATGAAGACCCTAAGTCTAACTTAGGAAATTAAAATAATTAATGGGTATTAATGTAAACTGTGGGTGAAACTTCTAGAAAAAGCAGATCAAGTCTAATATAATCTTAGCCATTGATTGGAGATCTAATCTCGACTGTTGAAGTCTGAACGAGAAGACTAAAATGGAAGACTTGCGGGTCATGTGTAATCGAATTTTTCTGACGGAGCAATGCCTTAACGAAAACTTTGATCTAAGTGATTCTTCATTGCATTGAGGTGCAAAGATAGTACCTGGAGAGAAATCTTTCTCAGCCGGAGAATCATCAGTAGGGAAGGGTAGAGAGAGATCCAACAACCACTGTGCAGAGCCAGAGAGGCTGATGCAAAGCCACGCAGGACTACGCAGAGGGGCAGAGGAAATCCAAGGGTTTGTTGAAAGATCGATTTCAGAAGTCGGATGTCGGGGTGTGAGACTGGGAGGCAAAGATCGAAGTTTCTGTGGAGCAGATCGATTCACTAGCTGAGTGACACAGTGCCCAGGAGGGTTGATGCTAGGACTGTGCAGAGGCAACACAGAGCCTGCCAGAGGCACATCATTCAGTGGCCGGATCAACTGAGATTTCCAGTGATAGAGTGAGGTAAACTCACTGATATTTTTGTCAGTCATTTTCTCTGTAACTGATTTGTCCGGAGTGACAATCATAGATGTATTCAAATTAACTGCCGCTTAATAATAAAACCCTCAGATCTGCTACACCAATTTTTCGACATTGGTTTTTTCCGAGGACGTTTGTCCAAAAATAACGGTGTCCTCTGTGTGTTATTTCTCTTGCTTAGTTCACTGTTTTCACATGTAATTTAATTAAGTGAAGGATGCTTCAATAACTGCTTCGATATTTTCAGAAGTAATCTGCAAATAGCTTGTTAAATCTAATTTACAAGTAGAAGTAGTTCAGTTTGTTGTAGTAGGGATTCCAGATCTAGGACTTGGAATTTTCACATGGTATCGGAGCGTTGATTGTGAAACAGGAAGAGCAGATCTAACGCTAAGACGGAGGCTGAAAAGCTGCAGAAAGCAAGAATTCAAAGCCCCAAATGGATTGCGCAGTCTAGGCCAAGAGGGCTGAAATTTTTGGGAAAGTCTCTCTTTGAGTGAGTCGACAGAGAGGTAAGACTTCCAAATCGAAATTTTGCCGAGCTAGAGGGAGCAACGCAGAGCCTCAATGCAGAGATGGTATGACGCAATTTCTGCATCCATATTTTGGTTTTGCCGGGCAGGAAGTCGTCAGAAGAGGAAGAAGCAGCACAGTGAGGGATTTCTCTTGCTCAAGAAGTTCCTAGCTAGGGAGTTTCAATTTTCCAAGATTTGAGCAGCAGATTCGGGTAGCAGATGTACAAACTACACAAGGAGTCCGTAAGCCTATCCAATGCTGCGCAGAGGGGGAAGAAGAGGAGTAGATTCGACATTCTTGACGACCATGGCAGCTCATGGGCTTAGAGATCAGGACCGGTTGGAGGGAGCCTCCAACTATGCGATTTGGAAGGAAAGAATCACTTGTCTTCTAGATGAATACGATATCAAGCTCTTTGTACAAGCATGATAGTTGTCCTTGCAGATCCAGATCCGTTGAAGAAGTACAAGGCTGATATGGCGAAGGCAAAAAATCTGCTCTTGGATGGAGTCAAAGATCATGTTGTGTCCCATATAGCCGACAAAGATACTGCCAGGCAGATGTGGGAAGCCTTGGCCACGTTATATGAAGGTTCTTCTGAGCAACGAAAGATGTACTTAGAGCAACGATTGAGGAAAATCTTTCTCAGCCGAAGGATCATCAGCAAAGAACAACAGAGGGAGATCCAGTAGCCACTGTGCAGATCCAGAGAGGTTGACGTGGAGCCACACAGGGCTACGTAGAGGGCCAAAGGAAATCCAAGGGTTTGCTAAAAGATCAATTTCAGAAGCCGGAAGCCGGGGTGTGAGACCGGGAGGCAGAGATCAGAATTTCTATGTTGCAGATCGATTCACCCATTGAGTGAAACAATGCCAAGGAGGGTTGACGTTGGGACTGCGCAGTGGCAGCGCAGAGCTTGCTAGAGGCACATCATTCAGTGGTCAGATCAGCCGGGATTTCCAGTGATAGAGTGAGGTAAACTCACTGATATTTCTATCAGTCATAGTCTCTGTAACTGATTTGTCCAGAGTGACAATTAGAGATGTATTCAAATTAATTGCTGCTTAATCATAAAACCCTCAGATCTGTTGCACCGGTTTTCTGGCATTGGTTTTTTCCGGGGATGTTTGTCCAAAAATAACGGTGTCCTGTGTGTGTTATTTCTCTTGCTTAGTTTACTATTTTCACATGTAATTTAATTAAGTGAAGGATGCTTCAGTAACTACAATATTTTCAAAAGTAATCTACAAATAGCTTGTTAAATCTAATTTACAAGTAGGAGAAGTAGTTCAGTTTGTTGCAGTAGGGATTCCAGATCTAGGACTTGGAATTTTCACATATAAATCATTGGTCTCGCTAGCATTGTGCTCTGATCTTGTGGAGAGATAGAGCCATTAGTCAAGGCCTTGCTATGTGACAATGCTGGATGATATGATGCTAAACATATGGGTTACCAATTTGACTCTTCTTATGAGAATTATTTAGATTGAGAATGTCCAAGTACCTTGTATGGATTATGAATACCTCCCTATTTAAAAGGGAGTGTTGAAATATGTAACTAGGTTTGGTCTTCATAATGACATATGTGATCATGTTTTTATGTATTTGATGCAATGTTGCATGAAGTGGGGATGAAGCGGGGACACGAAAGCGTCATTTTCAAAAAATCTAGGAAGCGAAGTGTCTCTGAAGCGTCTACTATATATATATATATATATATTTTGCATTTATATAAAAAATTAAAAAACATCCAAAATACCAAATTAATAGAAGATATGGAAGCATGCATATTTGTACATAAATCAAGATAGATATGACATCCATTGTACATTAATGATTAATTATTTGAGCATCAACCATTTAGCTGCATCAACCATCTATAATCTAGATTCTTCTCCTCTTGTCTAGCCTTTGCCTCTATCTCGATTATCTAGGGACATTAGTCAAAATTGCCCAATTTTGATCAAACTACCTAATGCAAGCCAATATGGTAGAAAGAACTTAACATGCTTGATCGATGATTTTGACTTGATTGAAATGTAATTTTTTGCTAACAACATGACAAAGGAGTTTGACAATTAACACCACCAACACTAGGGTAGATATAGGGCTTGGTGCTCTTCATTAAATGCTAATCACATAACCTCATACATGATATAATCTAATGAAATGCCACAATACCATTGATCTTGAATTCCCGAAAACTATGAAGTCTGCTGAATTTTGAATAGGATATGAAATTCTATTTTCTCCATATGAAGTTCGATTAGGCTGGAACCACTCTCAAACATCCTGAGTCATTTCATGGTAATGTTAAAAATTTAAGTAAAAGAATAAATGAAAAATAAAGGAAAATTTATTTTTCATTTTCATTCTTTTACTTTAAGAATTTAACATTACCATGAGGGAGCATCTAGGAAGCATCTAAGGAGCATCACGGGGGCACCTTGGGAGTGTCTGAGAAGCCCCAACCCAACTTAAGTCAAATAAAAATAAAAAAAAATTTAGAACTTTGTGGAACCCTATGAAACCAACTCTCCCTTCGGATCCGTACAGATCCGTTCCCGATCCACGGAGGATCCGCCACGGATTCGCAGAGGATCCGTCATTGGATCCACGGTTCAGAAATTTGGAACCGCGGATCGGGCCGGTACGGTTCTGAATTTCCAGGAACCGTCTTCACCAACCTGATCTGCGGTTCTGAAATTCCGAATCGCAGATCCGACGAAGGATCCCCCACGGACCCATCCGGGACACGATTCCTGCTTTGGATCCTTGGGGGGGGGGGACGTTTCCTGCAACACTGATTTGATGTATTCAAAAATACCCTCCAAGACCTCGTCACAAGTGCACAAGTCGACCTTCAAAAGAAGCTATAGACCTATCTTGAAGGAGATGCCCCCCTAGACATGATGACAAGTCGGCCCAAATGCACGGATAAGAAGACTATATAAAGGAGGACTCGACCTCACTTGAGGAAGCATCAATCAAGCATCCTCAAAGAAGAAATAAGTACGAGTAGGGAAGGAAGAAAGTCTTGTGAAGATACGAAGAGGAGGAGATCAAAGTCTTATAACCTTGTTTTTGGGTCCCTCCACTCACATGCGTGACTGCAGCTAGGGTTTATGCCGTAGGGTTTCAACGGTGCTAGAATTTGAGATAAAGGTCACAAAAAGAGCATTCTTGCTAGCTAAAGTCTCAAGAAGACGTGTTTAGGTCAAGTGAAGGAAAGGAGCCTCAACAATCTACCTCAATCAGATCACACGTGCGGAATTTCTGTGATTACAGGTAGGCCGAAAGTTGTAGGTCCGTGATGAGAAGTTGAAATTCAAGAGAAGTTGAGAATAGTGGTGTAGAAGACAATTGACCAACATTGACTTCAAGAGGAAGGAGAGTTGTTCAAAGAAGCATTGTGACTTGGTCTTGGAGAGGTTCTTGGTCAAGGGTCTAGGTCTTAGAATTCGTCAATTGAAGATTCTAAAAGAAGAATAATTCTGTGGGTTTTCCTATCAAACTTGGAGAGGTTTTGGCCCTGGATGATCACCTATATCTTGTGTTCTTTGTCTCATTATTCTTTATGGTTTGATAGCTGTTTGATGAAGAAGAACACATAATAATAATTAAGTGCAAGAAGAATCTAACTAAGAAAAGTAAAATGTCTTCACAAACATTTATCATTAACAGAGAAATCACCTACATCTCACTGCCCTAGATTTCTCAACAAATTAGAGCCTATGCTCTGATACCATGTTAGATTTCCTTAAAACTCAATAATTGATTTATGATTTTCTAAGCATGCAACCAAAAATACAAGTAAACTGCTGTTAGAAACTTAAGTCACAAATACTGTTGAGTTTTCTAACCATAGCAGGCACAATGGAAGTAAATAAAAATGAAGACAAACACATGCAACACATAAAACACTAGCTATACCCAAGAAACCCCAACTCCGGGGAAACTTGCAAACTGTGTTTGTTTTTTATTGGCTTCAACAATTCTTCCTTGGGAAAAATTATTACAAGAAGGGAACACTTCCCTTTTACAACAAAAATCCTCTGAATCAATGTTGCAGGATCCTCCCCCCCCCGCCTCCAAGGATCTTAGGTAGGAACTGCGTCTTGTACGAATCTGCGACCGATCCTTTGGTGGAACCGTAGATTCGATTTTCAGATCCGTTGTTCTGCCGTTTTGAGGTGATTCTTGGAAATCTAGAGCCGTATGGGCCCATTGTTCCAAATTTCTGATTCATGGATATGGAAAAGGATCTGTCATGGATCTATAGATGTTCGAGCATGGATCCTTGCAGATTGTGAGTGGATCCAGAGGGAGATGGGCGTTTCCGTGGGGGCTCGATATTTTATTTTTTCGACTTAAGTTGGGTTGGGGCTTCCCGTATTGAAAAATTTATATGGCAGTAGTTAGGATGATTTCTCTTTACTTGATAACTGCTTGCGATATCTTTTTACTTTTTCTTTCTTTCTTAGTACATTTCATATTTATGAAAACCGAACCTATTTACACATTTTTCAACATTCCGAACACTCCCAAGGTGCTTTCTTGATGCTCCTTGTATGCGTCCTAGATGCTCCCTTATGGTAATGTTAAATTCTTAAAGTAAAAGTGACATTCTCCTTTATCTTTCATTTTCATCCTTTTAGTTAAATTTTTAACATTACCTTGAAATGATTCAAGATGTTTGAGAGTGGTTCCAACCTCATCAGACTTCATATGGAGAAAATAGAATTTCGTATCTTATTCAAAATTCAGTAGACTTAACAATTTTCAGGAATTCAGGATCAATGGGATTGTGGCATTTCATTAGATTACATCATGTATGAGGGTATGTGATTGGCATTTAATCAAGAGCACCAAGCCCTATATGTACCCTAGTGTTGGTGGTGTTAATTGTTGAACTCCTTTGTCATGGCCTTAGCAAAAAGTTAGCTTTCAATCAAGTCAAAATCATTGATCAAGCATGTTTAACTTTTTCTACCATATTTTAAGGCTTAGATTAGGTCATTTGATCAAAATTGGGCAATGTTGACTAATATCCCTAGACAATCGAGTAGAGGCAAAGGCTAGCCAAGAGGAGAAGAATCTAGATTCTAGATGGTTGATGTACAATGGATGCCATATCTATCTTGATTTATGTTCAAATATGCATGTTTTCATATCTTCTACAACTATTTTAGTATTTTGGATGTTTTTTTTTAATATAAATGTAAAAAAATATTTTGGTATATATATAGTAGACGTTTTGCTTCCAAAAATGTCGCCGCTTTGTCCCTTTTTCGAGCCACATTGCTTTGAATAACTTCCAAACAACTTGGATTCACCCCCACGAGTGACTCGGCTTGTACGACTTGCGTAGTACGACCTTAGCTAGTTGAAAGCCCTCTTTATCCCCTTCTGCGTGCTGGAAATGAATTTGCCAGGTTTTGAGTTGAAGTATAGGCCTTGCAATCCTCTCTTTCTCTCTTGGTGGCTAAACTAAACGCTGAACAGTTGAAACCTTACTCTTCCTTGAGCTGAGCTAACACACTCTATACCAAATCAAACTAGCCACTTCTATGCACTATTCCCCTAGTAAGTCGAACTGGGTGCCACCATGATCTTCAATGGGTAATATTAACTCATGATGAAGGTCTCAGATCTAATCATTTGTTGACTATGGGCTTTTTAATTTTTCCTAAGTCCAACATTAGGAAATAGTAAATAAGTTAATAATCTACTAAGTGGCTATCTTGTGGGTCCCTCTGCAAGCCTTGGCACCTAGGCAAGCAAAGCCCTTGCTGCTCTACTCAAATCAACATATATTACCCCTTAAAATGAGACAGTTCATCACTCATCAAGTTTGGGACATGCAATGGTTCCTTTTGATGTCAAGGAGCATCATGTGCTCAAGAATCGGGTGATGACTAATGGGGAGGTTAGATTTCATGCTAGGTTTTTTTCCCACATGCTAACTTATGTCCCGACCATATTTTGCATTTTTGATTTTGTTGTTTTTCTTTTGTTGTGGCTATGATATGCTTTTCCATTCTTTTAGCTGTTAATTTTTGGGTAGCATCGGATGTGCTCTAGCTTCGAAACTTTGTGGAGGGGCTAGAACACATGAGATCTCCAAGGCCCATAAATCGTTTGGAGAAATTCCACTCGGAGCTTACGTTATTCAAACAATTAATTATTTTAATGGCGACCCTAAGTCTAACTTAGGGAAATTCAATAATTAAAGTGAATTAATTTAAACATGTGGGTGAGAATGTTCCAAGTGACGAGGATCAAGTCTTTTCTAATCTTAGCCGTCGATTAGAGAATAGATCACGACCGTTGATTCATCAACTGGAAAAGTATTAAAAGAAGGCTTGGGGTTAGTTGGAGAATACACACAGTGAGTCTAAGAGATCGAATTCTTCTGACGGAATAGTGCTCGGACGAAGATCAAATCTGAGTGATTTAGAGAAGCAGTGAGGGGCTAATGCAGTAATTGGTTGGAGGACCAAGAGTACATAGCAGAGCAAGGGCAACAGAGACGCAGAGGAGGCAGCGCAACCACTGGGAGAGGTGACGCAGACCCTAGAGAGGGTGACATAGGCCCACGCAGGGCTCACACAGGGGCATCACAGAGCCACCGAGTGACAGTCCAAAATCAGCAAGAGATCGAGGTTTCTAAGCCGGCAGGGCTGAAACTCGATTTTGGAGAGGCTGATCAATGCAAATGAAGGGTGACGCAGTCCATCAGCCACGCCCACGCATGCTTACACAGTGGCATCGTAGAAACTGCGCTGAGGTAGTTGGGATTTCACCAGTGCCTAATCCGGATCAGCCGGGACTTGCAGAGTGAGGTAAAACTCACATTTTATCTGTGTCCGCCGAGGTTTTCTCTGTTGGGTGAGATGGTTTTTGGCACCCTAGATGTACTCAGAACACTGTTGCTTAATAATATAAACCCTTAGAACTACTGCACCGGTTTTCCTGCATTGGGTTTTTCCGAGGACATTTGTCCGAAAAATCTATGTCCTTTGTTTGTGTGCTTTAATTATTCTTCAGTACTTGATCTGTATAATTGTGTAGGCTGCAGAGTATTTGCATTAATATTTTACTGAATATTCAGATTAATAACTTGTAATCTAATAAGGCAAGTAGGCAATGCAAATCAGATTTCTGCAATAGGATTTCTGTAGTGTAGATTCAAAAATTTTCACATTAGCTGCATCAACCTCCAGGGCAGCGATTTTCGGCCCTACTTAAGGAATGTGGACATGAAGGTGCCAAATCCAATGAACCATTGACGAGTTAGACCAGAAGAATGGAGAGGAAATGTGATGTCCCAAATTTTGTGAGCATGGAAATGTCATTCCCACTCGCCTAACTATCTCCTTTAGGATAGAAAGAGGGGAAGATTGCTAAGGAGTTTTGCCACGTCCTCTTTGATATTATAAATAAAGAGGCAAATTATTAATAACAAAAAGGGGCAATGGATTATTAATAAAAAGGGGAATGTTATCTGCTAGGTTGCACCAAGCAAAACTTAAAGCCCCCATGGGCCAATGCACAGGACACTCATCAATTTTTTTCAAAAGTTTAGAAGTCAACAGGCACCTGTTGATCTTTCCTCTCTCCTCTCTCGACTTTCTTCCTTCTCAAATTTAGCAACCCTTCGGGGAATTGTATTAAATGTCGCTAGTATGATGGCCTTTTGAAAAAGGCTTAGGTGACTTGGGACTCGATTGTCGAGCGAGCACACTCCAGAGTGTTTTTTTTACTTAGCTAATTATTCTAGGATTTTAGCGATGAATAATCAGCAGAGTTTTTTCACTCACGAGTCATAAACCTCCAAAGCTGGAGTGACGGATTGATGATTGAGCCTTGGGTCTGCCCTAGTGCCTAGAGTCGATGTATATTACCATGCTAGGACATATCTAAAGTGTCGTGAAATTTGATTAGGTTTTTATAGGATATTTTAATTTATTAAAATTTCTCACAGGACGAGATTTTTAGTTAAATTCCTTATGTAAATTGTAAATAAGTGGTCCTAGGAAATGTCCAAGGCATGTGAGTACTCCAAATTCATCGTCAAAGCCCCGACATTATCCTAAGACCCACTTTGGGGGTCAAAAAACAAATATTTCCCCCACAAAACCCACTTGCTCTACTGATAGTGGAAAAAAGTGAGGAAAAATTCAAAAAATTAATAAGTGGTGATTTGTTTATTATTTTTCCAAGTCAAAGGGGACAAAAACTGACATGGAAAGTCAAGGTGAAGTAAAAGGCTGAGTTAGAGGGTGATTGGGCATCCACCTAGGGCTCGCAAGTCCAAGTGCCAAATAAGCCAGCTCAAGGAGGCAACACGTTGAGTTATAGAGGCCCATGAATTGTTGAAGGTACAATTTAATTTGATATGGGATATGGTTTAAGATTAAAATCTAAATTAAAGAGAAGTGAGTGGGAGTAGACCCCACCTCACTCCCCCTTTGTTAAATGCATACTCACTGCTAGTCTACCATAGTTAATATGCAGGCCAGTCTAGAGCTCCACGAAACAGCCTAAACGCACATGCCTTTTGGTGGATTTTTGCTCAAATTTTAGACAATGGTTAATTGGGGATGTGTCAACCCTTTCATTCCAACTTTTTCATACTTGTCAGCAACCAGCTAATACACAACACCAGTGGAGAGATACACACCAACCATAGAGGAGATACGCTGCCAGTGTTAATAGCCAACATGCAACAGGGAAAGGGACACTTGTTTAGCATCGTTTTTGGTTTGGTCGAGGTACGGATTCTCCACGAATTATGTGGGAGTCCTCTCCTCTGATACATCCACTTGTTACACAGTTACTCCATAGAGATCTACGCTGGCCAGTATGGAGGAAACTCACTACCACCTATAGCATTGGGCAACAATTTTCAACAGTTACCTCGACCACTTAACAATTCATTTTCTGCATTGGGACTGGCTCCTATATGCCACTTGTTTGATCATCTTGTCATATTAAAAAATTAGAAAGGTAGAAAGATTTTCTTATGTTGATAATTACTTATGATATTCTTAAATTTCTTTGTGTTCTTCTTTTATCTTCTTTTCATCAAGCAATCATCCAATCAAAACATGAAGATCAATGACACCAGATATAGGCACTCAGCCATGGATAAAACCCCTATGAAGGGGAAATCCGAGTCAAACTCTTCCACTAGTAGATTCAAATAAAATTGAGACTACCCAAGACCTTAGATCAGGCCAAAAGACTTTCCTCACTCCACCAAGTCAACCTTCCAAAATGATTAACCAAACATCAGTAGTCACTTCTAGTCAACCAGTTTCAACCCTATTGAAACTCACAATTACGACCTTCTAACTTCTTTCGGTGACAACTTTACACTTCCTGTGACAACCTAAGTCACTGGGTTCGGTAAATAAAATCCTTCAGATTCGAAATTCACTGAACCTCAATGCAATTCGAATAAAATTGTTTGTGTTTGCCAAATTTCATGCCGAACTCGAACCTATGTCAAACCCAAACCCGAACCCGTACACGAACACGAACGCAAACAAAATAAAAAAAATTGTCAAGCAATCGATGAAATGTGTGTTAGGGTTTTTTGTGGTTCGGGATGTTTGTTTGCGTTTATGATTAAAAAAATTAAAGTGGTCACTAGTAACCTTGTCACTCCATCGTCCACCATCGAGTCTCAATGCCTGCACACCTGATCCCTCAATGGAAACCTAGATGCTGAGAGTCTCATGGTGGGTCATTTTAATTCCACAAGCCAATGAAGTCAGCAGACTTGTCGCTACAATTCTAAAAGGATTTAAAACTGTTTTATCAATGCGTAATGATAGGCCAAAGATGACTTTGCAAACCATACATGGAAGTGATTACTTATTGAGTGTATAAGTTATCCCCATTTTTTCAACATTCACATAGAACTTGATTTTCTGTCAACTAAGGGTGCGCATTAAAAAGAAGTTGATTGCCAAAAATAACGTGTCAGCGTTCATTTTATTATAATGAACATTGAGCACTACCTTTAAAAAATAAATTGAAAGACTTTTATGAATTTGTAATGATTGCTTTAAAATTTGAAAAAGAAAAAAATGAACACTACCTTTAAAAAAATTGGAATGCTTTTACGAATTTGTAATGATTGCATTAAAATCCGAAAAAGAAAAAGTGGTAGGAAAATACACGAATTAACTAAATATCTAATTTACAGATTGAGTTGTTTTGAAGTTTGCATGTTGGCTTGTTTTTTAATTGCCCTTGCACATCTGGATGTGAAAGTTTATGGTGATTTTTTGCTTTTTATGGGGCGAGTCTACATGATTTATTTATTTGTGAAGAACTGTAGCTAAATATGCAATGAGCTAAATATATGAGTCGGGTTAAACTTTAATTGAATTATATATATATATATATATATAGCTAAGGGACTAAGAAATAAACTTCGAATAAAAAATATTCTCACTATAGCGGATGCTGCAAATTCCTCTCCTCAAGAGTGGGGAACCTCTGGTTGGAAAACGACAGTCTCTGGGGCTAAATTATCCAGAAACTCAGGAATGGTTGTCGTTTGTTCTCTTACTTGTAAACAACTTCATTCTTTTGGACCAGGAGACTGAAGACTCTTTGGTTTGGACAAAAAATGCAGCTTCTAGTTCCTACACAACGAGCAAAGGATATAAATAAAAAATGGAGGAATTAATAACAATGGAACAAGAGGAATGGTGGAAACAATTACGAAAAGCCCTTGGCCCAATAAAGGCTAAAATTGTGTTATGGCTTGTTCTTTATAATAGGCTCCTTATATGGGAAAACCTTCAACGTCGAGGTTGGGAAGGACAGAGCCATTGTTCACTATGCGGTTTAGATGCTGAATCTGGACCTCACCTTTTCCTTCTATGTTCTTATGCAGAGTCGGTATGGAACACGATAACTGCCTCTTTCTCAACGGCTCATCACGACGCGACAAATAATGTTCTCTCCCGGATGAAAAGATGGTGGAATGATCCCGGGGTAAGCACTTTTGCTGCTTTCCCTTCATTCTTCACATATGGCATTTGGTGGGCTAGGAACATGGCCTTATTTCATGGGAAAGCCATTATGGAGGAATTGATCTCGGATTTAATTGTATAGTGGACAAATGAACACAAACGACCACCAAAAGTGCACAAAATTCGGATCATTCAGCCCCCAAAAATTAATTGTGACTTGCCTTGGGCTTTCTTCGATGGAGCCAGCCAAGGGACTCCCTCGCTCGTAGGCGCAGGAGCCACCCTTCATCTCAGTCCAGTTAAATTTTTTTTTTGGATCAAGTTTGCGCTTGGTCATGGCTCAAACTAAGGCCGAATTAGCGACACTTTGGGTAGTTTTAAATGTGGCAAACAAAAGAGGTATAACAAATTTGCAGTGTTTTGGTGATTCGAAGGTGGTAGTGGACTGGGCTCTTTAGCGCACATAGATCATGGGCCCCTCACTTACAGGCGGTCTTACGATCAATTCTTAGCCTCATCCCAAAGTTCAATCAACTTTCCTTCAAACACGTTTACAGAGAGCTAAACTCAAAGGCGAACGCTTATCAAAACTAGCTTTAACACTTCCCCCAGGACAGCTGACGATCGTGGATGCATCCTCTGCTGTAGAGGAAGTAATACAAGTCTGAACAAGGAATTTGAAGACAGTGTCATGACCCTTTAAATTAGGAAGTTCTGTATACACAACAAAACTTTTTGTAAAACCCCCATTGCACGACACATTCCTTAACTGATGAAACAAGGAAAGTTTTTTCTGCGGACTGACTTTGCTTCGAAATTTTTGTAAAAAGGACTTTATATGGCAACGATTTGTAGAATCGATAAAGATGTAGAGAAGCAAGACAATACAACTCAAGGAGCAAGTGTAAAACCCTTTGGGGCCGGTTTGTTATTTAATAAAAATAAAGTTTTTTTTTTTTTTTCGTGGAAAAAATAAATAAATAAATATATATATATATATATATATATATATATATATATATATATATATATTCAAATTTCTATATTTTTAAGTGCCAAACTTTATTCAAATTTCAAAGTCGTCGAACTCGAACACGAACACAAACGCGGTGACTTAGGTGACAACTTCGCACTTCCTGTTCAATCTTCGCACTTCTTGTTAACCTTCGCACTTCCTGTTCAACCTTCGAACCTCCTGTTCAACCTTTGGATTTCCTATTCAACCTTCGCACTTCCTGTTCAACCTTCGAACCTCCTGTTCAACCTTTGGATTTCCTATTCAACCTTTGCACTTCCTGTTCAACCTTCACATTTCCTGTTCAACTTTCGCACTTATTGTTCAACCTTTGAAATTGCAAACCGAATTGCTTGTTTGGGTGATCCAAATGAGGTAAAGTAGCTGCCAATATATAATGGATTTTGGCTCCTTTTGAGGCCGACTTGTCCTTAATGAGGCCAACTTGTTGGAGGAGGCCTATTTGACTTAATTTACATCAAAATATTTTTTCTTTTTTGAGGTACAAAGCTCCAGAAGGGTGTATTACATGATGACATGGACAAGGACTCTTGACACAAAACCTAGAAGCCTCCAATGGAGGCTTTTACCTAGAAATAAAGTAAATAAAGCTTGGAACCCATGCTAATAAATAATTTTCTTTTATAAATAAATTTTCTTTTCTTTCTTTTGACAAATACATTTCATCATGACTTAAATACAATTATGAAGACTGACACTAGTTACATTCTTCAACTCTCCCTCTTAACTAGGGAGGTATTCATAATTACATATATACATAAGTACATGGATGAAATCAAAATGATATGTTTTACGAAGAGTCACAACACACACATTGTGTGAAAATTCGGCGACTCGAAATCCTATTGCAACAACTGATATTATTTCTTCTAATTGTTAATTCTATTTAACAACTTATCTACTGTTTCCTACGACAAATATCGAAATAAATACAATGTTCCACCGAGTTTTGGGGACGAGGAAACATCGGAGCGGGGATATGCACAAGGGGGATGTATATATGCAACCCCAAAATTTGGGGAAATTTCAGGGAAACAGGGGGACGTCAAAGCCATAAAAATTACAAAATTATTTAAAAATTAATATATAAAAATAAAAATAAAATAAAAAAAATCCCAACAATATGTTAATAACTAAATTAATAGATAGTAAATCTTATTAATTATGAAATGCACATCTAAATATGATCATCATTTGGTATTAGACTATTGTGAAGTAAAATTATTATTTGACATTTTTGCAATCATCAATGTAAATCAAAAATAAATTACTAAATTGAATCTATCATTTGACATTATGCAATGTTCCAATCTAAATTCATCATTTGGCAACGGGCATTAATATTATGCAAGGTACATCTAAATTAAATTCATCATTTGACGATTGAAACTATGCAATGCACATCAAAAATTAAATTCATCATATGACAATGACATTTGAAGTCTAAAACAACCATAGAAAACTGAACTAAAATAAACATATAAAGCAGTGAAATACAAAAAATGTTTTTTTTAATTGTTATTAGCGAAAAAATTCAAGGGACGCGTCCCTCTTGCATCCCCCCTGCATCCCCTCGGGCCCCACAAGGGAGACACATTTCGTCACCAGAAAAACGCCCCCTAGAGTGTCCCCAAGTTATCCAAAAGAGGGGACATGGGGAAAGTTTCCTCAGGAGTTTCCCCATCTGGGGAGATTGGGGGAGCGGGGAAGCGCATCCCCAACCCTAGGGGACGCATCCCCGTGGAACACTGAATAAATATACTGCAATCTTCATAAATAAAAACTGCGGAAGAAATGCTAGCACATACATAAAATAACATAGTTATTTTTGGACCAATGTACCAGGAAAAAACCAACTCTGGAAAACCAGTGCAGCAGCTGCGGGTTTTTTTATTATGCCGTAGTGAAATAATTTGAGTACAACTGGATGTCGAAACTGGCAATCCTACAAAGAAAACTAGCAAGAAAAATCTAGTGAGGAATTTCCTCACTCCACAGGCAAATCTGGGCACTGACCTCAACTCAAAATTGAGCCGTCCAAACTGCCATCACCCTAGCACACGCACTTCTACACTCAGCTTGGAACGACTTCTGGTCAACTGCTGTTTGGGAAAATGTCTCTCTTGGCCTCTGGAACCTCTGCCCAACTTCTGGCACTGAAACTCTGCTTCTCCCCAGCAAAACGAAATTGCCTCTAGAGGCTACTATGCTGCTCTGTGTCAGCCTCTCTGTGGCACTTCTGCCTCTTTGCAAATGCACTCACCGGATCTGGAACGCCTCCTCCGGCTTCACTGTCTCTGCCCCTCTCTCAATTCTTCGATCTCACTCACTCTTTCTCTGACAAATGATAGCTACTAGTCTGGAAATCGATCTGTCTATGAAATCGAACTGCTGAAGTTATTTCTCCAAGCCCCATCGACTTCTTCTTATAATCCTCTATTAAGACTTCAACGACCAAGATTAGATCTTAATCGATGGCTAGGATTAACTTGAAGTCGATCCGTGTGAGTTTCTTGAATATTCACACCTTGACTTAATTAATTCTGATTAATTAGTGATATTCCCTAAGTTTAGACTTAGAAAATATTTAAAAACTGACTAATAATATAATTAAGTCACTTCTAGGTGGAATCTCCAAAAAAAATTTATGGGTTTTGGAGATCTCCTGTATTCTAGCCTCTCCACAAAATTTCAAGGCTAGAACACATTCGATGCTACAAAAACAAACACTCCCTCTTAGCGAGGAAAGTGTTCTAGTACTGCTGCACCCTTGATAGCAATACTCTGTTTCTGAATCATCTCCTGTCACGCTGCTGATGTCTGGCTACTGTTGCCCACCAACCACTGCACAACTATGATATGCGCTGCATCTGTGCTACTGCTGACCCTGTTGAACTGCTGCAAACACTGCATCGCACTGCAACTCCCTCTCATCTGCTACTTCTGCCACTGCAACATTTGCAACTGAGAAACATCCAAAATACTAAACCAATTGTGTTAAGTATGATGCATATGTCACTCGAGTCCTGACTGCTACTAATACTAGCATCTGTACTATCACTAAGAACTCTGTGCTGTTGCTGACTCTGCATTGTGCCAACTGCACTGTTGTCAACTCTGCATTGCGCTCCCGAACATCTAACTGCTACTAGTCTGCAATTGTCACTGTGGCATCTGATTCCATAATTGCCACTTGTCCATCATGCTACTGAATATTGTGGGCCCCCGTAGCTAGGTATTGATTCAAGAGGCGTACCTCCTCAAGAATCTTGCCCAACTTGTAGCACTCTGGGGCTACAACACCAAGTCACCACAATTCACTCATGGGGGTATGTCTGCAAACATGGTGATGCCTGCCTCTAGCCTAGAGGACAACCTATCAATCTCGGCATGAGCTACCGTCTGGTCCTGCTTCTCCTCTTTGTCCTTCTTCTTGAGAGGACTTCGAGTACTGTAGTGGCCAAAATTGTCACACCTGAAGCACTTGACCTTTGACAGGTCCTTCTTACGATATCCCCCCTGTCCTTGACTGGGACCCTTCGATGTGAGAACCACATTCTCCTCCTCCTTCACTTGCTTTGATCCATTGCTGCTGCTACTGATGGAGCTCTTTACTAAGTCTCGTCTCAACTCTTCCTGCTGCAAATCGGCCCATATCCTGTCCCACCTTGGCAAGGTGTCTCTACCCAAGATACTTTGGATAAATACTTGCCACTCCTCGTAGACACTATTGAGTGCCAATCTCACTAGCTCTGTGGGTTGAAGTGCTTCCCCAACAACTGCAAGTTGGTCCTGGATCTCCTGAATCCTAGTGAGGAAGGGGTCTATGCGTTCCCCTTTCTGCATCTTGGTGCATCTAAGCTTCTCCTCCAAGTACATCTTCCGCTACTTAGTAGTGTCCTGGTACAACGTGGCAAGTGTATCCCATATCTCTTTGGCAGTTCCCTTGGCCACTATGTGTGATACAATGTGATCCCGAACACCATAAAGGATCAACCTCTTTGCCCACGCCATCTCCTTTCTATACTCCTTCAGCTGATCCGCATTCGTGGGAACCGCCAACACATTATTGATATATGCCTTGAGATCAAGCTCATTTAGAAGTAAGGAGATCCTTGCCTTCCAGATGACATAGTTGGAAGCACCATTCAACCTATCCTGATCTCTTAGCCCTGTAGTGGCCATCTCTCAAAAGATGTCGAAAACTCCCTCTTCCCCTATGCTCAATTGCTGCTTTGCTACTCGCACTCCCTCCTGGAATGCGTGGCTCTGCTAGTTGCTACAGTCGATCTGCAACTGGAAATTTGAACTTTAGAGACTCTAAGTTCCCTGAGAGAAATTTTCCCTTTGCGTGTGCTCTCCTTCCACCCGACGTTGGCTCTGCTCTAGCAACTGTTGCAGATGCCAGAAACCCTTTGCGTCCAGCTAGAGATCTTCCCAACGAAAAATATTGGAATGCTCCCTCTTCCTCTGGAGCTACTCAATATGGAAAACTTGAATTTTTCTGCCTCTCAAAAATTTCGAATTTTCTCAAGCAGCTCGGCCTCTTGGCAAAGTGACTGCGCTGCCCCTGGGAATTTTGGCCTGCTACCCACACTGAACAGTGAAATTCCTTATTCTTCGCCTCTAGGCTCTTCGGCTGATCGACTGCTCTTTGATACCATGTGAAGATTTGGTGACCTGAAATCCTGTTGCAACAACTTATATTATTTCTCCTAATTGTTAATTCTATTCAACAATTTATCTGTTGTTTCCTATGGAAAATATCGAAATAAATACACTGGAACCTTCACAAATAAAAGCTGCATAAGAAAAAAATGCTAGCACACACATAAAATAACACAGTTATTTTTGGACCAATGTCCCCAGAAGACACCAACTCGGGAAAATCGGTGCAACGGCTGAGGGTTTTATTATTATGCAAAAGTGAAATAATTTGAGTACAACTGGATGCCAAAATTGGCAATCCTACAAAGAAAACTGGCAAGAAAAATCTAGTGAGGAATTTCCTCACTCCACAGGCAAATCTGGGGACTAACCTCAGCTAAAAATTGAGCCGTCCAAACTGCCTCTGCACAGTCACTGCGTCACCCCAGCGCAGTCACTTCTGCACTCAGCTCGGAACAACTTCTCTAGTCGCCTGGTCAACTGCTGTCAGGGAAAATGTCTCTCCTGGCCTTTGGAACCTCTGCCCAGCTTCTGGCACTGAGACTCTGCTTCTCCCCAACAAAACCAAATCGCCTCTAGCACTGAGACTCTGCTTCTCCCCAACAAAACCAAATCGCCTCTAGCGGCTACTCCGCTGCTCTGCATCAACCTCTTTGTGGCACTTCTGCCTCTCTACAATTGCACTCACCGGATCTGGAATGCCTCCTCCGGCTTCACTGTTTCTGCCCCTCTCTCATGGCTTCGATCTCACTGCACCTCTCTCCGACAACTGATAGTTGCTACTCTGGAAATTGATTTGTCTATGAAATCGAACTGCTGAAGTTATTTCTCTAGGCCCCATCGACTTCTTCTTATAATCCCCTGTTGAGACTTCAACGACCAAGATTAGATCTTAATCGATGGCTAGGATTAACTTGAAGCCGGTCCGTGTGAGTTTCTAGAACATTCACACCTTGACTTAATTAATTCTGATTAATTAGTGATATTCACTAAGTTTAGAGTTAGGAAATTTTATAAAACTGACTAATAATCTAATTAAGTCATTTCTAAGTGGAATTTCCAGAAATGATTTATGGGTTTTGGAGATCTCCTGTATTGTAGCCTCTCCACAAAATTTCAAGGCTAGAACACATTCGATGCTACAAAAACTAGCACTCCCTCTTAGCGAGGAAAGTGTTCTAGTACTGCTATACCCTTGATAGCAATACTCTGTTTCTGCATCATCTCCTGTCATGCTGTTGATGTCTGGCTACTGTTGCCCACCAACCACTGCACAACTATGATATGTGTTGCATCTGTGCTGCTGCCGACCCTGTTGAACTGCTGCCAACACTGCGTCTTTACTGCAACTGCCTCTCATCTGCTGCTGCTACCACTGCAACATTTGCAACTGAGAAGCATCCAAAATACGAAACCAAATGTGTTCAGTATGATGCATTTGTCACCCGAGTCTTGACTGCTACTACTACTAGCATCTGTACTGTCACTGAGAACTCTGCGCTGTTGCTGACTTTGAGCTGTGCCAACTGTACTGCTGTCAACTCTGCACTGCGCTCCCCAACGTCTAACTGCTACTAGTCTGAAACTGTCACTCTAGCATCTGACTCCAGCAATTGCCACTGGTCCATCCTGCTACTGAATATTGTGGGCCCCCATAGCTAGGTATTGATTCAAGATGCACACCTCCTCAAGAATCTTACCCAACTTTTAGCACTCTGGGACTACAACACCAAGTCACCCCACTTCACTCATGGGGGTATGTCTGCAAACATGGCGAAGTCTACTTCTAGCCTGGAGGACAACCTATCAATCTCGGCATGAGCTACCGCCTGGTCTTGCTTCTCCTCTTTGTTCTTCTTCTTGAGAGGACACTGAGTGCTGTAGTGGCCAAACTCGCCACTCCTGAAGCACTTGACCTTTGACAGGTCCTTCTTCTTATGATGTTCCCCTTGTCCCTGACTGAGACCCTTCGATGCGAGGGCCACATTCTCCTCCTCCTTCACCTGCTTCGATCCACTGCTACTGCTACTGATGGAGCTCTTTACTAAGTCTCGTCTCAAATCCTCTTGCTGCAAATCGGACCACATCCTGTCCCACCTTGGCAAGGTGTCTCTGCCTAAGATACTTTGGATAAATACCTCCCACCCTCAGAGACACTGTTGAGTGCCAATTATAGAAATTTATGAATCTTAATTCTTATGCAGATATTATTTCTGTTAATCTGGTTAAGCTTCTCCTACTTATACAAGCTATCAACTGAATAAATTCAAGTTAACATCAAAGAAAAACACATAACATATCTCTACCAATTCAGATCTAGAATAAACACATGCACACATAGACAAAGTGACACAGTTATTTTTGGATAAACTGTCCTCGGAAAAACCCAATGTGGGAAAACCGGTCTCTGGCTGCTGGAGGGCTCTATTATTAAGAATATTTCTGAATACACAACTCTAGGCTCCAGATATGGAAAACTCAAAGAGAAAACCCTAGATCTGCAGCACCTAGCCGATCTAAGACCAACAATACTGACTGATCCACATCCTTAAATGAGATTTACAAAACTCAGCTAGATCTAGGCCTACAAACCCTAGATCTGCCCCTGAAAGACACTGTGTTAGCCTCTGAAGGCCTCCAAATGCTCAGCGCTGTAACTGGAAGGGACTACGTTACCCCAGACTGGGTGACGTAGTCACTACGCTGCCCCTAGGGGTCTCTGCGTAACCCTTGAAGGGTTTCCTGAAAATCACGCTATCCTTGCTGCTGCTGCTGCCTTCCTCTGCATTGTCTTTCCTGATCTCTTCTCTGTCTCTTGTGTATTCTAGACCCCGAGATCAGATCATCCCCTTGGTCTAAATTCCCCTCTTTGCAACTGAAACACTTCTGAGAATTCTTAGCAACCCTGCCTTAGAATCTCAGCTTAGCTTCAGTGTTCTGCCTCTGTGTGTCTTACAAATGACCCCAAGCCTTTCCTTTATACTTTTCTCGTTGAAAAATCAACGACCAAGATTAAATCTTTAATCAATGGCTAAGATTAAAAGAAAGCTTGATCCGTGTGACTTAAGACAATTTCATCACATTTTAATTAAACTCACTTTAATTATTTTATTTTCCTAAGTTTTAACTTAGGAAATACATTAAAATAATTAATTAATTTAATATCTCCTAAACCAGATGAAATTTCCCAAATCCATTTCTGGGTCTTGTAGATTAGGTGAACTCTAGTCCTTCCTAAAAATTTGGGACCCAGAGCACAACTGATGTTACCCTAAATATACAAAATCTCAACACCAATCTCACTAGCTCTATGTGTTGAGGTGCTTCCTCAACAACTGCAAGTTGGTCTTGGATCTCCTGAATCCTAGTGAGGAAGGGGTCTATGCGTTCCCCTTTCTGCATCCTGGTGCATCTCAGCTTCTCCTCCAAGTACATCTTCGGCTGCTTGGAAGTACCCTAGTACAGCGTGGCTAGTGTATCCCATATCTCTTTGGCCATTCTCTTGGCCACTATGTGTGATACAATGTAATCTTGAACACGATCAAGGATCGACCTCTTTGCCCACACCATCTCCTTCTTATACCCCTTTAGTTGATCCGCATCCATGGGAACCACCACCACATTATCAATATATGCCTTGAGATCAAGCTCATCTAGAAGGAAGGAGATCCTTGCCTTCCAGATGGCATAGTTGGAAGCACCATTCAACCTATCCTGATCTCTTAGCCCTGTAGTGGCCATCTCTCAAAAGATGTCGAAAAATCCTTCTTCCCCTATGCTCGACTGCTGCTCTGCTACTATCGATCTGCAACTAGAAATTCGAATTTCCAAGACTAGAAGTTCCCTGAGAGAAATGTTCCCTCTGTGTGTGCTCTCCTTCCACCTGACACTGGCTTTGCTCTAGCAATTGTTGCAAAACCCCTCTGCGTCCAGCTAGAGATCTGCCCAATGAAAAATACTAGAATGCTCCCTCTTCCTTTGGAGCTACTAAATCTGGAAAACTTGAACTTTTCTGTCTCAGAAAAATCGATTTTTCTCAAGCAACTTGGCCTCTTGGCAAAGTGACTGCGCTGCCCCTGGGAATTTTGGCACGCTGTCCACACTGAGCAGTGAAATTCCTTCTTCGCCTCTGGCTCTTCGACTGATCCACTGCTCTCTGATACAATTTGAAAATTTGGTGACCCAAAATCCTATTGCAACAACTTGTATTATTTCTTCTAATTGTTAATTCTATTTAACAATTTGTCTGTTGTTTCCTACAGAAAATATCGAGATTCGAAATAAATACACTGCAACCTTCACAAATAAAAAATGCGAAAGAAAGAAATGTTAGCACACACACATAAAATAACACAGTTATTTTTGGACCAACTGCCCCAGAAAAAACCAACTCGGGAAAACCGGTGCAACAACTGAGGGTTTTATTACGATGCAACAGTGAAATAATCTGAGTACAACTGGATGCCGAAATTGGCAATCCTATAGAGAAAACTGGCAAGAAAAATGTAGTGAGGATTTTCCTCACTTCGCAGGCACATCCGAGCACAGACCTCAGCTCAAAATTGAGCCGTCCAAACTGCCTCTGCGCAGTCACTGTGTAACCCTATCGCAGTCACTTCTGCACTCAGCTCGGAATAACTTCTCTGGTTGCCTGGTCAACTGCTGTTAGGGAAAATGTCTCTCTTGGCCTCTGAAACCTCTATCTAGCTTTTGGCACTAAAAATCTGATCCTACCCAGCAAATCGACATCGCCTCTAGAGGCTACTGCGCTGCTCTACGTCAGACTCTGTGGCACTTCTGCCTCCCTGCAAATGCACTCACCGGATCTGGAATGCCTTCTCCGGCTTCATTGTCACTTCCCCTCTCTCAATGCTTCCATCTCACTGAACCTCTCTCCGACAAAGGATATTTGCTACTCTGGAAATCGATTTGTCTATGAAATTGAATTGCTAAAGTTATTTCTCCACGCCCCATCGACTTCTTATAATCCTCTGTTGAGACTTCAACGACCAAGCTTATGTCTTAATCGATGGCTAGGATTAACTTGAAGTCGATCTGTGTGAGTTTATAGAACATTCGCATTTTGACATAATCAGTTTTGATTAATTACTCATATTATCTAAGTTTAGACTTAGGAAATATTTAAAAACTAACTAATAATCTAATTAAGTCACTTCTAGGCGGAATTTCTTGAAACGATTTCTGGGTTTTGGCGATCTCATGTATTCAAGCCTCTCTACAAAATTTCAAGGCCATAACACATCCAATGCTACAAAAACTAACACAGTGCTACAGATTAGATACTTGACCAAGGTATCTAACTGGTTGGGACTAAGGTGTGTTCCAAGCTTTAGCCACTATAGGTACCATCAGGCTTTAGCTCGACACCAACCCAAGGATCTAGCTATCGTTTGCAAGATGACCAAAAGTGAAAGACATTTGGTCAGTGTCTTCGCTCCTTTGAAATTGAGTGATGATCCCAAGCTATTACCTGAGAAATACAATCGATGGTTACTCAAGTTCAATAGAGATGCCACTATGAGTGCCCGTGACTTTGTTGAAGAATTCTATTGGCACATGTCCCCTAGGATGATCTTTGATGAAGATAGGCTCATGATGCTTTTTTTAATCACTTGAGGGACAATCTAGAGAATGGTACCTTAGTCTTCCTCCAAGATGCATTGAAGACTCTGATGAATTTGAGTACTTATTCATGAAAAGGTGATCTTGAAATGCTCAAGGAGCCTTCAACATTGAAAAGTTTTATCAAATACCGAGGGGAAGGGAAGACATCTGAGAATTCATTCAAAAGTTTTATAGGGTTGTCTGGGATATCCTTGATCACCTAAAACCCTCCGATGTTAACATCCTTGACAAGTTTATCAAAGCCATAGGGGGCCACCTAACTTATGCCTTACGAGACAAGAAACCCTCCACATTGGCCAAAGCTAAAGAAATGGTAATGCAAGTTGAAGAAAACCTTTGTATCTCAAGAATGGATGCTAATGACCTCCCCAAAACCAAAACTGAGACCAAGGAGAAATCAAAAGATCAACACGAAGAAACCCTTTTGGCTATCCTCAAAAAGATGGAAAATCTTAGTGAAGAGTTCCATTCACAGGAACGAATTGTCCTGAAGAAAATCACTGCTTTGGAGAAGGCCAAAAAGTCAAGCTACGTTCCGAAAGGGAAACCTTTTCCAAAAAAGTAAATTGAGGAAGATAAACCAAGTTCATCTCAAGTCCCAAACACTTTGGCCTTGACAAATGCAGTGGAACAAGATTCATCCTCCAAAGGTGAGCAAAGTGAGAGTGATGAGAGTGATGATGATGAAACGAATGAGCCAACTAATCTTGTAGAATTGGATGTATTCAATATTTTTCTTGGGGTTTCATACACTCATCCTCCCATTAGTGAGGTCAAAACCAAAGATAAGAAAGAAGAACCTATTCTCAATGCTGATGAACATAGTGGAAGATTCAAAGGGTTCCAATATTCATGAAGAGATAATAGTAAAGACCCCGCAAGCTCCAAAGAACCTAACAAAGAAGACTCTCTTCCCAAGTAGGATCCTCCCAAGAATGTCCCCTCCAAAGAGCCTCCTAAAGAGAAAGCCCTTTCAAGGATCCTCCAAAAAAGGATTCCCAAACTAAAGCTGAGCCTAGAAAGCGCCTCAAAAGGGAGGAAACATCTAGAAGAATGAAAAGGGGAAACAAGCAGGGATCAATAATGACATGGATGTTGCCATTGGGAAGATGATCGTATCTGTCCCTTTGAAAGAGATTGCAAAACTTCCAGAACAGCAACAACAAACTAAGAAGTCCTTGGGTTTTGAAGAGGAAGAATTACCTGAAGACTTGCAAAACATTCATATCCTGATCGTAACCCTGGACATGAACCTTTTATGCTCAGTTTGGCTATCAATGACCTTTATCTCCATAATTTCATGCTTGACTCAGGGGCTTCCGCAAACATCATGCCCTTAACATTTGAATCAATTGGGTCTTAGAATCACTCGGCCATACATGAAGGTGTGTGGATTTAACTCCATACCCATGGAGGTGGAAGGACTCATAAAAGACCTTAAGGTTTCTTTGTCTAGGAGCCTTGACATATTCCTTCTCATAGACGTTGTTGTCATTGATATTTCTGATGTGTGTGGGATGTTATTATCTAGGAAATGGGGAGCTAGAGTTCGAGGTCATGTTCAAATGGACCTATCATATGCTACCATCCCATAATTTGATGGGACCCCTTTCATCCTTTTATAGGGAACACACCTACCTAGCTCCTGTGATTAAGCCTGAACCATATTATGAAGCACACGACATTGAGAAACCTTCCCCCATTCTCCCTTCACAAGATGTCTGTATCCTGAAAAGGCCAATTCACAAGCCAAGCAAAAGGTGGAAGCCTAAAAAAGAGTATAAAGTAGGGGAATTGGTCTTAGTGGATAAAGGTTTGGTTCCCATCTGTTGATTTATGGTAGCATCAGATGTGCTCTAGCCTTGTAACTTTGTATATAGGCTAAGACACATGCATTCCATGAAACCCAGAAATGGTTTTGGAAAATTCCACTAAGAGATGGTTTAATTAAATTAATTAATCGTTTTTTAATGTTTTCCTAAGTCTAAACTTAGGGAAACTGATTAATTAAAGGGTCTTAATTAAACCAAGTGTGAATCTTCTAGATAAAGTCATGGATCACCTCCAAGTTAATCCTAGCCCTTGATTATGTTTTAATCTTGGTCGTTGAAGGGTCAACGAAGGACTATAAGGAGGGTGAGGGGCCTATGGAAACCACACATCAGACGGAGAAAGAATCAAGAGATCGATTTCTTTAGTCGAAGGAAGAATCAAAGTGATTCTAGATTGCAGAGGGCAAGGTGGTATCTCCAGGAGGGAGAAAGTCTGAAGAATAAGGAGTCCAGGAAGAGAAGTGAGAAGGGAGCCATAGCAACATCGCAGAGATAGCCGAGTAGCAGTTACGCTGGGCCAGCGCAGAGCAGCAGAGGGAGTTTTGATTTCAGTTGGGGAGACAACTGAGGGTTCATCCAGTAGCCGGAGGGCATTTTCAAAAGAGGAGAAAACTCTAGTTTCACATTGCAGTGAGCACTGAGGCAACCATAACGAGCAGCAGTAGTAGTGACGTAGTGACAGTGTGAGTGACGAAGTTACTGTGCAGAAATCATGCAGAGGAACTCAGAGTAGGTGCAGGTTGGTGCCGGAACTTCGTGGTGAAGTGAGAATTCTCTCACTAAGCCCATTCTCATCAGATTTCTTCAGGTGATTGATTGATAAATACAATCACACATTTGTACTCAGAATTTCTGCATAATAAAGAAACCCTCATATCTGTTGCATTGGTTTTCCCGAGTTGGGTTTTTCCGGGGACAATTGTCCAAAAACAACGGTGTCTATGTGTGAATACTTGTGCTATTTCTTTCATGTTGTTTATTTATTGTGAAGTCTACAACATGTTTTATTTTGATATTTAACACAGTAAAATGTTAAATAATTGTGTGAGAATGCAATAGAAGAAATATAATCAGTAGTTGCAATAGAATTCTACATTATAGAATTTTCACACTGTCAAGATTCATGGGATAGTTGGGGATGACTATTACTACATTGCTAAACTCAACGACAAACTTTGGCCTCAACTGGTCAAGTTAAGTCGCATCACTCCTTTTCTTGATATTTGACGCTATACTATTTGCATGTTAGAGTAAGATGCATTGCATGTTGATTTTCTGCATTAGAACTAATCTCATATGATATTTATCATGATAGATTAGCTGCATTTAGGTTAAAAATTGCATATTTTTATTACTTGTTGATTTTATGGCCTGACATTAAGCATGGGTGATCATAAGAGACCGTGAAAAGCATGCTGCCCCATAGTTTTGGTCGTTGATATGTGCATATAACAGGTCTACAATGACCAAGAGATAGTTGGAGTTCTCGTGACATCCCATTCGAGTAGCTTTTCCCACCTCTTAGAGAGATCACGTCCCAGTTGGAGCCAAATGTTACCCACCACTTCGTGGGTGATATCCCTAGGAGAATTTTTTCTCCATGATGGACCTCAGCCATTAATCAACAACCCCTTACAACCCTCAACTAGCTCGTTGTGCCATTTCTCTGCCACCTGAGCCAACCATGTGGTCCCTCACCCATCTGTATTGATCGTATGTTTGAAGGTGGGCCTCCCAAACCTAAAGGTATGTCTTGTCATTTGGTAATTGAGTATTGGGTTTACTTATTATGGACACTTATTGGCATGGATTGATGGGGGGATTCAGCAGAAAGAGTGGGCTTAGTTTGTGCTTCTGTCCTCTTGACCTCTTTTGGGTGTTGCCCTTGGATTTAGTCTCGTTGGATCTCCTTTACTGACCATTTGGTTTTAAAGTGGTACTACATGGGAAACCCTGACTTTGGTTGCGTGGTCTCGCTCTCTTATCGCATATACTACTCCCCTTCCATTCACTGTACCCCCATTCATCATTTCTCCCACCTGAGTCCACATTGCCTTTCTGGGTCCACATAGGGTTAATCTCCCCATTCCCTTCCCCCCACCTTGGGTTAGGCTTTAAAAGATGCCTTGAAGGTTGAAGCAGCTAAAAAGAAAAGTACCACAAAATGCAAAAGATGGCCGAGACAAACATAATTAGCACGTGGGCAAAAGCCAATACATGAGCTCTACCCCATACCCATGGCCATCACTATGGTTCCATACACCCTAGATGAGCCTCCTTTATCATTTAGGAACCCATGATTGTCCCAACCCCTAGAGGGCAATGGACCACCCTACCAAAAAGGGGGTAATCACTGTTATATCTTACACATCATGCTCTTGTCCTTGAGCTCTGAGCAGTTAATCAAAGGAAAATCATAAAAGGCAAAAGGCATATAAAGAAGGGTGAAAATATGAAGGTTGGGGCACCTCATGTACCACGATTACTCCCTCCTACACATTATACACCCAGGTGTGGGCCTCCCTTTCTCTAGCTACCCTTGTGCCCAACATGTGGCCCAGGATTGCCCCTCTCATTTCATATTCCATTTCACCTCTTTATCGCATGCCACCACCATTTGAGGGATGTAGCTTGGACACACTATCCCCTCTAATGGTAGAAACCACCTAATAAGGTACCTGGCTAACCCCCTTTGGAGCTTGGAGACATTACCACATGCCAAAGCCCACTATGGAAGGACATGCCATTATGAAGTGTCCACTTGTTGTCCATGGTTTGTAAGCGCTTTTACACGATTAATTTAATGACTTGTTGTACTGGAAGGCTAGGGGATGCATTGGATCTTATGCAGGAATGCAGATGGTGTCCATTTGGATTTGGTCTCCCTATACAAGGTCCTAACCTTCTAGAGGGCTACATTGGCACATATAGGGTGTGTGTAGAGAGCCATGGGCCTCCATAACAACAGACAACACTCCATGGATCCCCACAGATGTTCAGAGATTGCTAGAGATCCACCTTTTGGAAGAGGAAGATGCATTTGGTACACTATGCCCAGTTGGCCCCACAGGTGCACCACACACTTGGCAGGTGTCCTAGGACTTGTACGATGTTCATTCCATCATCTAAGCCCTTACATATGGTCTACAGGCATCTTCGACTCATATGGAGACCCATGGGGTCATTGGTGTGCCCCCACAGGGCCACACCCATTAGGAGCACCACAGGTTTACTGTTTGGAGAAAAAGGGGCCACCCCCTTGTCCATCACCTTTTGAGGATTTTGTTCATCATTTTGGCACTTATGGACTTCATTAGGCCTCTTGGAGGGCCCCACGGCATGCATATATTATTATTTGACCTCCTGAGAGGCTTATTATTTCATTGGTGAGCTAGTTTGGTGGGCTTGTCACCAACAGTTAGTTAATTTGCACATTATTTTATTTTTAGGGGCTAATGTAGGCCCATTAGGTAAATCAAACTCCGAAATGGTGTATAAATAGGAGTTAGATGGACTCATTTGTATCATCACTTGGATTGGGATCTCTCTCTCTTTAGAGAATTTAACATTTTTTTCTTGGTGGATATTCTTGGAAGATGGATGAATTTTGATGTATGGATTGGGTTCTTTTCTATCTCGGAGCTTCTTATATTGCAAATGTGATGCTGGTTGGATATATTCTCTAACATGTAAGTGCAAGTTTAACGCTATTTTTTTTCATTTTGTTGCATACATTGGAACTTCACTATTATTAGGGCTAATTGATGCTTGTGTTTAATGTGGAATTATGCATTTATTTAGCTTATCTATGTATGGGCCATGTTGGATGAATGAAATGTCCTAGAGATTGTGTAATATTGATAAGCCTTCACCATTTGTAACGAAGTATAAATGTTTCAAAGTCACTTTTCTTCTCTTGTCTTTAACATTGGACGAAGTTGACTTTTGGAGCCTCCTTGAGCGAGAAACAAAATCCGTTTTCACAATTCTCCTTGACTCCATATCCCCAAGAGGAATTCGGCACTGGTCCATCAAAGGGTGATGATTGATCATTTCAACTGCATTTTTCCCCTTTTTCCTCCTTTTCCTAGGTGTAGCCTTAGTAGGTCACCTAGGGCGTCAATTTCCCAATAAAATGACCATAGAAAAACTTTGATCTCCTAGGTATTATTGTGCTGGTGGGTCCCCTATCTCTCCTCCGAATTTGAATCTCAGGATATCCCAAGTCCTAGCTCTAGGATCAAGTTTTGCCTTGGTGTTCCCAAGGCTAGTACCTAATCGGATCAATTTGACATTGTTGGGTGAAAATTCTTGTTTGATCCTTTCCCCTCACCTTGGTCAGGTTAAGAACGTCCATACCCTAGCTTGATCTGGGTTCACTTGGCCTCGTGTGGTCCCATTTTTCTACAGGGATTATTTATCAAGTGCTACTCAGGAATCCAAGTTTCAAAGTGATTTTAGGGATTGGGAAACTTCTTTACAAGCTATATTCCTCTCCCTCAACCCTCAAATCCTCATCCCCTTTCCCTAGAAAAACATGCCCCTTTCTTGAAGAGAAAGCAAGCTCGATCCTTCATCCTATCCTAGGGAAAGGGTCTAAGGGGTCACTTCTCTTATGTTTGGTGATATATCCCTTTATAAGTGGTTTCCTAAAACGTCGGGTCTCCTCCCATCGGTGAAAGTCCATAAAGAGCTGGGAGCCTTAGTTGTGGTGACAGTGGGCTAAGCCTCCATTGTTGCCCTTACCCTAGCAGTTGCCGTCTTAGGAATCCCTTTTTGGTCCCCTGCGGGATTGAGTGGTAACAAAGCCCTTGAGGAGATTCGATATGGGTTCTTCCACCTTTATCCTCTTGAGAGTGGGTTCGTTCAACCAAAAAATAATCCCACGCTCAAGAATTGCTTCAGAAAATAAAGATTTTCCACACACTTTAAAAGATATCGCTAGATACACAAGGGATTGGACTACTGAATGAAAGAGGAGGCTAGAGGTTCATCCAAAAACCTACTAGTGCTCTTAGATCTAGAGTGGCCCTCCAATCCAGGAATTAATATAAGATAACTTGCATAAATTAATCCATAAAAGGCATATGAAGCTAACAAATTAGAGAACAAATAGTGTAGAACATTAAGCACAAATAAACTTGAACAATAGTACCATAAAAGCAGAAGAATAAAACCATAAAGAATATGCCTCCAAAGTCTTGCTTTATGAGATAAAAAATATACCAGTACAAAATTTTTGAGAGCTTCGCTAGCCAGTAGATCGATTTTTCAATGAATACAAATGAGGAGCTCAAGGCTCAATTTATAGAATAATTGGGAGTAGATCCCAATGCCATAATTTATCTCCAAGTTCCAAGTGGTTGATCTAAAGCCAAACGTCTTGATCTTAAGGGAAAATGACTAGATCCCTTTGAAAATGTCGTAGCCCTTGGATGCCTGCGCAAATCTTGAGGAGAGGGAGACGTTTTCACTTAATGGAGACTGGGTTGAGTGGAAATCTAATGCCGAAGTGGTTTGGACCACTCTAGAAATTTTCTCTTTATCTTTCCTCGATCAAATCCCATTCAAATCAATAAACTTGGATCATCTCCTCAAAAAATTCGAATTTCCTGGGACATTAGCTGTTGCCATGGGCTATCGAATTTTTTTTGGTGGTTAACTTCCTTGATCAATGGGATCCACATTATTTTTTTTGACTTGACTTTTACACATGTGAATTTCCACCTCATTTTTGAGTATTTTTCACTTGGAGATAAATTTATTTTCACCTAATTATTACTGTTCGGCCAATTTATTCGCCAATTTTTGCCAAAATTTAGAAAAATTGGGTTTTGAGGGGTGAATGATCAATTTTTAAGCCTCAAAGTGTGTCTTAGCTGAAGGTTGAAGTGTAGAATTCCAAGTTTGAGTACTCATACCCCCTATAACTTCTTTAGAGAACACTTATTACATCTTACATAAAAAATCTATTGAAAACTCCTGTCCTGCGGGAAATTTTTAACAATTAAAAATTGACATTTAGCCTTAACCAAATTCCGCAAAACTTTAGAGATGATCTAGCATGGTAATATACATTGACTTTAGACACTAGCACTCACCTAAGACTCTACTATCAAGTTGCACTCTAGCTTTGGGGTATATCTGGGAGAAAAAATCAACTAATTATAAGTGTTAAAAAACACAAATAATTAGCAAAGACAAAAAACTTCTTAGAGTGAACTCACTTAAAAAAAAGTCCTAAGCTACCTAGGCTTCTAACATGACTCCATTTCATCATACTAGAATCATTTTTACAATGCCCCCACAGGGTTGCACAATCTGAAGAACAAACTAATGAAAATAAGAAGAAAGGGGCTAGAAGCCCTGGTGAAGTCTGCAATTTTGACTGATCTAGTGATGTAGGAATGCTTCAAGTGCACTTTGATCATGAAGTCTTTGACAAATCTTCAAATACACTTCTAGTGGTCAACACACGAAATATGGAGTTTGTAATGTGTCGTGGAAAGTGTGAAGTATGATGTAGGGGATAATGAGCACGCTATCTCAATTAGTGTTTTCCAAGGAGTGCCCCTCTTATAACCCTAAGGCTTGAAGGGAGGTCCCACTGGACTAGTGTTAAGATTAACCCTCCTGATAAAGTGAGAGAAAAAATTTATAGTCAAGATCAGTCAATCTTCTAGATCACCCCTTTATCCATACTAAATTCCCAAAATAAATAGGCGAAAGCACCTGATTGCAAAATTATCAAAGTACCTTTTGAATAGTAGCCCACCTTTGTCCAAGTGGTAATGCTGGATGGTGAGAGGTATGTGGCTAATGCAGATGGCAGAGACACATGGCATATTATCATCAAATAGTGATTGTTAGGGGCTGCTGGCCGAATGACTGTCAAATGTAGGAGACAAGTTTTCTCCTATGGGGTTAACCATTTTAGTGGGTAACAGGTTGAAAGGTGAATTTATGTGTTTGTTGTGGATGGATGCTCCTCGGTTTCTACTCTTTAAGGTTCAATGTATAACTGGTAACTAAAGGGTATATTCATGTCCGATCTCATGACCATTAAATGTTCACTGGAGGAGTAGGAGATCCACTCTTCACATTGATAATGAATGGGGTGGAATGAATTGTGAAAATTTCTGATTTATTCAACCAAAATCCTACAACAGTAATCTTATTTACTTCTCCTACTTGTTTTATTAACTTAACAAGTTATTTTTCTGAATAATACATGAAAAACATTGAAGTAAATACACTGCTGCCTACACAAATATACAGATCGGGTACTGAAGAATTAAGCACATTCGACAAAGGACACACAAGATTTTTTAAACAATTGTCCCTGGAAAAACCCAATGCGGGAAAACTGGTGCAACAACTCTTGAGGGTTTTTATTATTATGCAGATTTCTGAATACAAACTAGGGTACCAGTAGCGGTTCACCCAACAGAGAAAATCCCGGCAGAACTACCTCTATCTCTGGAGACAGATATTATGGCTGATTCAACTCAAAATGAAGAGCAAGGCTTTTCAGACAATTGTCCCTGGAAAATCCCAATGCAGGAAAAGTGGTGCAACAACTCTTGAGGATTTTTATTTTTATGCAGATCTCTGAATACAAACTAGGGTACCAGTAGTGGTTCACCCAACAGAGAAAATCCCGACAGAACTACCTCTATCTTTGGAGATAGATATTATGGCTAATTCAACTCGGAATGAAGAACCCCACAGGTGCCTACGCAATCCCGAGCAAGCTCTGCGCTGAGACTGGGTCACCCTTCAGTGTAGCTGCATGACCCTTTCCGATCTGCTGAATATGAGCCTGATCTGGCCCACTGAAACCCAGCGCTGCCTCTGATGGCTCTGCGTCAACTCCTCTAGGCTTGCATCACGCGTCTGGGCCTGCATCACCCCTCCTAGGCCTGTGCTGCCTCTCTGGTGCTGATCTGCCTCACTGCTATTGTATTCTCAGCCTTGGATCAGAAATCTCACTGCCGAACTGCCCCTTGCTGCACTGCAAGCTCGCTTGAAAATTCTCAGCAAACCGCACCCCAGAATTTCGACTTAGCTCAAGCGCTGCCACTATGTGTGTGTTCTCCAACTGAACCCAAGCCTTCTTTTAATACTTTTCTTGTTGATCAACCAACGGCCATGATCTAATCTACAATCAACAACTAAGATTAGAAAAGACTTGATCCTTGTGACCAAGAACATTCTCACCCACATGTTTAAATCAATTCACTTTAATTATTTAATTTCCCTAAGTTAGACTTAGGGTCTCCATTAAAATAATTAAATATTTGAATAACTTAAGCTCCGGGTGGAATTTGTCCAAACGATTTCTGGGCCTTGGAGATCTACTGTGTTCTAGCCCCTCCACAAAGTTTCAGAGCTAGAGCACATCCGATGCTACCCAAAAATTAACGCTCCCTCTTAGCGAGGAATGTGCTCTAGCAACACTTCAACCTGAAGCATCACCCCGATCCACGACATCGGTCCCCTGCGCTGCTGATGCTTGGCCTGCCACTGCTCATCCTCTACACTGTTGATGCTTGGCCTGCTACCCTTCATCCTCTGCGCTGCTGCCTTCTGTACTGCTGCCCATGACTCTGCCACAATCATTGCCTCATTTGTACTGCAACTCCCTCTCAAATGCTGCATCATGGTTCCCATAGCACTGCCACTACTGTAGAAATTTCTGAATCTTAATTCTTATGCATAAATTATTACTGTTAATCTGGTTAAGCTTCTCCTACTTATACAAGTTATTAACTAAATAAATTCAAGTTAACATCAAAGCAAAACACATAACAGACTTCTACCAATTCAGATCTAGAATAAGCATATGCACACATAGACATAGTGACAGTTATTTCTGGACAAACTGTCCTCAGAAAAACCCAATGTGGGAAAACCGGTCTCTGGCTGTTGGAGGGTTTTATTATTAAGAATATTTCTGAATACACAACTCTGGTTTCTAGATCTGGAAAAACCTACAGAGAAAACTCTAGATCTGCAGCTTCTAGCTGATCTAAGACCAAAAATACTGACTGATCCAAACCCTCAAACGGGATTTACAGAACTCAGCCAGATCTAGGCCTAGAAACCCCAGCGCTGCCCCTGAAAGACACTGCTGCTACTGCTGCTGCTGTATGCTGCTGTTGCTGCTGCCGCTGCTGCCTTTCTCTGCGCTGTCCTTGCTGATCTCTTCTATGCTTCTTGTGTATTCTAGACCCTGGGATCAGATCATCCCCTTGGTCTAAATTCCCCTCTGCAACTGAAACACTTCTGAGAATTCTTAGCAACCCCGCTCTAGAATCTTAGCTTAGCTTCAGTGCTCTGCCCCCATGTGTATTTTACAAATGACCCCAAGACTTTCCTTTATACTTTTCTCGTTGACAAATCAATGGCCAAGATTAAATCTTTAATCAATGGGTAAGATTAAAAGAAAGCTTGATCCGTGTGACTTAAGATAATTTCATCACATGTTTAATTAAATTTGCTTTAATTATTTTATTTTCCTAAGTTTTAACTTGGGAAATACATTAAAATAATTAATTAATTTATTATCTCCTAAACCAGATGAAATTTCCCAAAATGGGTCTTGTAGATCCAGTGTACTCTAGTCTCTCCACAAAGTTTGGGAGCTAGAGCACAACTGATGCTACTCCAAATACACAAAATCTCAACACTCTCTCTTAGCATCAAGGGTGTGCTCTAGCAATACATCACACTCATGCATTACATGATTTTGGGCACAGGTTCTGTGTTGTTGAAGCTTGGCCTCATGCCACTCAACTCTGCACTGCTGCTGCCATTCTGTATTGTTGCCCATGACTCTACCACTGCCACTATAACCACTATACTGTAGCTCCCTCTTCTTCAGAAGACCACCCTTTCTTCTAGTGGAAGGGGTTCTCGATCATTTCCATCTTCTCTCTGAAGTAAGTGAACTTAACCTTATTTAGAGCCTTTGTGAGAATGTCTGCTACTTGTTCACCTGTAGGAGTGTATCGTAACTGTATTGCTCCCTTCTGAACATAGTCTCGGATAAAGTGACACTGAATGTCAATGTGCTTTGACCGATCATGAAACACAGGATTCTCAGAGAGCTTGATGCAACTTTGATTATCACACATGATCTTGGTCGGCTCTATTCGTTTCTTAAGCAGGTTCAAAATTAATTTGCGGAGCCATATGGCCTCACACGACGCCATGCTTGCTGCCATGTTCTCTACCTCGGCTGAGCTCAATGCAATGGACTTTTGTTTCCTGCTAGACCAGGAGGTCATTCCTGATTTGAGACTGAAACAGTACCCGCTGGTACTTTTATGATCTACTGTGCTTCCAGCCCAGTCTGCATCTGTGAACCTACTTAACTGAATTTCATTTTCCCTCGCGTACTTTAGCCCATACTCGACTGTCCCTCTCAAGTATTTGTGAATATGTTTAGCTGCTGCCTAGTGAGCCCTCCTTGGTTCCTCCATGAACTGACTAAGGGTATTCACTGCATAGCAGATGTCTGGTCTTGTATTGAACAGATACATGAATGACCCAATGAATTGTCTGTACAAGGTGGGATCAGCCTCATCATCCTCTGATGTGTCTATCTTCTTCCAGTTAGTGATCATGGGTGTGGCCATGGGTCTACAGTCTTCCATCTGGAATCTTTTCAGAATCTCTGTCGTGTCTCTTCCTTGCCCTAAGAAGATATCCCCTTCATGTTGCAAAACTTCTAACCCAAGAAAATAGTGCATTCGTCCCAAGTCCTTCATGTCAAATTCTGTTGCCAGATTCTCCTTGCAGTCCATGATGAGCTTGGATGACCTAGTAAAAAACAAGTCATCCACATACAAAACAAGAATAAGTGGCTCATCTCCTACTCTCAAGTATTATAAGTTGGGATCTACGTCACTCTTGATGAACCCCATCTTTTGCAAGTAGCCATCAATCCAACCATACCATGCCCTGGGGGCTTGTTTCAAGCCATACAAGCTTTCTTAAGTCTGCAAACATGAGTCTTCTGCTCATGTGTCTCGAAGCCCTCTGGCTGCTCTATGTACACTTCTTCCTCTATCACACCATTCAAGAACGCAGTCTTGACATCTATTTGGTGAATCTCCCATCCTATCTGCGTTGCCAAAGAGATGATGGATCTGATATAAGTGTACCGTGCTACAGGAGCAAAGGTTTCTTCATAGTCAATGCCTTCTTTCTGGGCATACCCCTTTGCTACAAATCTTGCTTTGAATTTGTCTATGATACCATCTGCAACATATTTGATTTTATAGATCCACCTGGATCCTACAACAGATCTGTCCTGTGGTCTAGGGACTACTTCTTAGACATCATTTCATGATGGAGCTATACTCCTCCACCATGGCATCTACCCATAACTGATGCTGAGCTGCTTCCCGAAAGGTAGAGGGCTGTCCAACCTGAGCTACCAGTGCCTGATATCTGTCAGGTTGTTTCCTTATCCTCTTCCCTTTTCTAGGTGTTCCAACAAATCCTTTTGCATCTCTAAGAATCTGTTGGAGTTCTCTGCTCGGTCTCCCATCATTGGTGGGTGGTCTCACTTGTTCTTCCTCCTGTTCTTCGTCGGAGGAGCTTCCTTCAGAACAATTGTGCCTAGGAGAGGCACTAGACCTTTCCTCCAGAGGTCGTTGAGGTTGTACCAGTGGATCTTCCTCAATTTGCATATCTGTGCCCATCTCTCGAGATTTCCTAAAGGCTCTTTCTTCAAGGAATTTTACATCCCTTCTTACCACGACTTTCCTACTCTCTGGAATATAGACGCGGTATGCCTTTGCACTCTCACTGTAGCCCATTAGAAAACCCTTTTCTGTAGTTTGATCCAGTTTCTTCCTCTTTTCCTCTGGAACATGGCAGTATGCTATGCTGCCGAATATCCTGATGTGGCTCACTTTAGGCTTGCTGCCTGTGAACACACTTTCAGGAGTCAACTTCCCCAAAGCCCTATTTGGAACTCTGTTATGAATATAGACTGCTGTACTGCAGGCCTCTGCCCATAAGAATTTGGGCATTTCCTAGTCGTACAACATTGCCCTTGCAACTTCTATTATGGCCCGATTCTTCTGTTCTGCAACTCCATTTTGTTCTGGATTGTAGGGAGCTATCCATTCTCTCTTGATGCCTTTCTGCACACAGAAATTTGTGAAGTCTTTATCGATATATTCTCCACCGTTATTTGACCTTAACTTCTTGATCTTCTTTCCTGTAGAGTTCTCCACCAATGCTTTGAAATCTTTAAACCAGTTAATGACTTCATCTTTGGGCTTCAGAAAATAGATCCAAGTTTTCCTAGAATAATCATGAATGAAGGTGGCAAAATATTTTGCCCCACTGAGAGCTGTTGTAGACATCGGACCGCAAATGTCAGAGTGTATTAAATCTAATACACCTTTGGCTCTGTTGCTGCTTCTTGGAAACACTGCCTTAGCGTACTTCCCTAGTACACATCCTCTGCAAATGTTGTCTTTCTTTGTGCTGAGTTCAAGAGCCCCTATGACAATATTTTTGAGAATCCCCAAGGCTCCATGATGTACATGCCCCATCCTTCTGTGCCTTAACTCATTTAGATCTCTGTCGTTTGTACTGCCGATCAAGGACACCGGAGATTCAAGATGAAGCTTATACAGCTTGTTACTCCTTACTCCAATTTGTGCCTTTTTACTCCAGTTAGGATGTTTGACATATACTTTGTCTTGAATAAAGTATACATCATAGCCCTTGTTCTGAAGTTGAGACACCAAGAGCAAGTTCATCCCCAACCCTTGTACATGCAGAACATTTGTGGCTCGAATCTTGTGGCCATATTCCGTCTGAAAAGTTACGGTACCTCTCCTGATGGGGGTACATTTTCCTTTGTTTCCCATAGTTATTTGGAAATTCATCTGCTCCTCTTGATAGCTCGAAAAACATTCTCGAACCCCCGTCATGTGAGCAGATGTTCCACTGTCAATATACCAAACATCAGGAGGAGTTGTGCTTGACACACATGCAATATCATCCTCTAGTCTGGATGCCAACACTTTCATGTCATGTTCCCTCTGCATTTCTGCATGCTCTGGAGGACTACTTGAGTCCTTTTGGTTGCATGAACCCTTCTCTTGGTTCATGTCAGATTTTCCCTTTTTGTCAACTGCACTGCTCCTTCGGCTCTGCAATTGCTCTGATACCATGTAGAAATTTCTGAATCTTAATTCTTATGCATAAATTATTACTGTTAATCTAGTTAAGCTTCTCCTACTTATGCAAGTTATTAACTGAATAAATTCAAGTTAACATCAAAGCAAAACACATAACAAACCTCTACCAATTCAGATCTAGAATAAGCATATGCACACATAGACATAGTGACATAGTTATTTCTGGACAAACTCTCCCCGGAAAAACCCAATGTGGGAAAACCGGTCTCTGGCTGCGGGAGGGTTCTATTATTAAGAATATTTCTGAATACACAACTCTGGTTTCCAGATCTGGAAAAACCTACAGAGAAAACTCTAGATCTGTAGCTCCTGGTTGATCTAAGACCAAAAATATTGAGTGATCCACACCCTCAAACGGGATTTACGGAACTCAGCCAGATCTAGGCCTAGAAACCCCAGCGCTGCCCCTGAAAGACACTGTTGCTATCGCTGCTACTGCTGCCTTTCTTTGCGTTGTCCTTGCTGATCTCTTCTCTGCTTCTTGTGTATTCTAGACCCTGGGATCAGATCATCCCCTTGGTCTAAATTCCCCTCTCTGCAACTGAAACAATTCTGAGAATTCTTAGCAAATCCACCCTAGAATCTCAACTTAGCTTCAGTGCTCTGCCTCCATGTGTATTTTACAAATGACCCCAAGCCTTTCCTTTATACTTTTTTCGTTGACAAATCAACGACCAAGATTAAATCTTTAATCAATGGGTAAGATTTAAAGAAAGTTTGATTCGTGTGACTTAAGATAATTTCATCACATGTTTAATTAAATTCACTTTAATTATTTTATTTTCCTAAGTTTCAACTTAGGAAATACATAAAAATAATTAATTAATTTAATATCTGCTAAACCAAATGAAATTTCCCAAATCCATTTATGGGTCTTGTAGATCCAGTGTACTCTAGTCCCTCCACAAAGTTTGGGAGCTACAGCACAACTGATGCTACCCAAAATACACAAAATCTCAACAACTGCTAACTGCTGCACTGTAACTTAGTTTTTGAGAGTTAAGCAACTGAAGGACATCACCCAAAATCTTGATAGACAAGTCAGTCTCAGTGCACCTCGATATTGAAGCACCCTTTTCTGCTAATCTGTGCTGACCCTCTAGAGATCTGCGTTGCTGCTGCTGCCCTGCACTGCGTAAGCATTGCCTCTACGCTGCTGAAATCCCATGAACCTCCGTGCTGTTGCTTCTACGCTGTTGCTGCCTTGGCTCTACGTTGCTTCAGTCTTCAACATCCTAGCTCTGCCAATGTGCCTCCTTAATCCTCTGCATCAATTGACTCCAGTCATCCTGCTGCTGTCATTAAGGGCTCATGTGGCTCATATGTGATCCAAGAGTTTGGGCACCTCAAGGATCCTGCCCCTTTCCACCTCTTCTCTCAAGGCACATGAGCACTCATAGCCACGTCGTCACACTCCCACCATTGCCCGTAGCTGCTGTAGCCTTTGAATCAAAATCTTCTTTGCCCTTCTTTTTCATTGGACAAGTTGTGGCGAAATTTCCTAGTTCACCACACTTGAAGCATCTGATCTTAGAAAGGTCTTTCTTCTTCTTCCGCTGCAACCCCTGTTGTCCCTTAGATGCGAGAGCCGCATCTTCCTCCTCCTCCATCTTGATTCCTCCATTGCTGTTGCTCGCCTTGGTCATCCTTCTGATCTCTTCATGTCAAAGAGCTGCCCACATGTCTTCCCAATTTGGAAGTGTCGCTTTGCCCAAAATGCCTTGGACAAAGGTCTCCCACTCTTCAGACACTGCATTCAGGGCAGTCTTGACCATTAAACCCTCATCAGGAGTGGCGCCCATAGCAACCAACTGATCACGAATCACCTTCAATCTAATTAGGAAGGGGTCAATTTCCTCTCCCTTATGCATCTAAAATAACCGAAGCTGATTCTCCAGAAGCATTCTCCTCTAGACAAAAGTCCCCTGATACAATGTGGTCAACATTGTCTACATCTCATTTGCTGTGTTCTTTTTAGCGATGTGTGGGACCACATGATCCTTGACCCCATCCATAATCAAGTGCTTGGCCCTTGCTTGCGCTTCCTCATACTTCTTCAACAAATCAACGTCAATAGGAACAACTACAACCTTCTCGGCATGATCTTTGATGCGATATTCATCTAGAACTGACAAGATTCTGGCCTTCCAGATGACGAAGTTGGATGCTCCATCCAACCTGTCCTGATCCCTCAGTCCATGTGAGGCCATCTCTACTCAAAAATATGTCGATATGGTACTCTTCTCCCTTCTTCTGTTGCTGCTTTCAGCAAAAGACTTGGATTTGGGCATCTTGGCGCTAGAAACCCTCTAGAGAATACGCTCCCTCTGACAAGTGATTTCCCTCCCAGAAATCCTTCGCCAACTGCTGTCGAATCAACCCTCTCCAATCACTCTGCTGATCAGATCTCAAACTTCTTGGCGAGAAGGTTTGCTGAGGAATTGGTTTGTTGGTCAAGGTTGTCATTGATGTCAATATGGCATTGGTGAAGATGGCAAATATTATTATGATGTTGCCCTAACCTCTTACCCTCATATTTTGATGAAACCCTAACCCTAACACTAGAGAAACCCTTACCCTCAACCCTAATTCCTAAATGCATTATCCCTATTTACTTGACCCTAATTGGTAATCCTATGTGATACCCTAGCTTTGCTAAATGATCTTATCTTATAATCCTTGAAAATCCTAAAGCAAGACCTAACATTGGCTCTAACCCTAAAGCAAGACCTAAGTTCCATAAAATTCCTAAAACACTTGAAACTCTAAAGCGTTATTTATAAAAAAAATGTTATTTAAAAAAGGAACCCCAAAAGACCTTTTTAGCTATCCATTCCTTAACATCCTACTATAAAAACTTTATTAATTTTAAAAAAAGAGACATCAATAAAACCTTTATAAACTACATCCACGACATATTACATGATCCCACCATCATAAAGTTTAATTAAATTTAAAAAATACTTATACAGTCGGCTTCATACAAGTCGGCTCCACCCACATATGTCATATTGACTTGTCCTTTGTTTATGGCAGTTCCATCGTATTAATACAAATGACTCAGCTAGTTTGAAATAAATATCTTGGTCAACAATTAATAGGAGTAATAAAAAAGGCAAGGATAATACATATCGAAACCTGGGCATCATTTCATATTTATTGGAACAGCTTGAACCTGGATCAAAGTCCGCTTGGTGAAGTCAGAATAAAAATGGGATCAGTGGAGGCTAGGGCTTAGCATTGAAAGATTGGGCTTGCTGGATGAACTTCGGACCTATGATCTGACCTGTGTTCTGTGGGTTGGACCTGTTTGTAGTTTCTGTGGATCGGACCTATTGCAGCAAGTAAATCTGTAACAATAAGCCACCATACTTTCGGTCCTGTAGAGCTGCTTAAGACCCTTGGAGTTGTCATACCCTCGAATCAGTCTGAGTTGTATTAAAGCATGAATTGAGGCTCGAATTACCATCTTAAACTTGGATTAAAAACAAACCCGTGATAATAGAAGCACTTAAATTGAAGAAGATACTCTCTGAAGAAATACCTGTGTCAAGGCTCGGATTGCTAGACTATACCTCAGATAAGTGAACATATACCTTGACCTATGGTTGCTACAGAATTTCAGATTGCTGGAATCACAGACTTATTCAAGCTCGGACAACAGACCCTCATCTGGACAACACAGACCTGTTGCAACCCAGTTCAGGGTTCAAACCTGTGTTGCAGCCCTGTATTGAGACCTCATATCGCACAGAGTTAGCCTCCATACACTTCGGACCTGCAGAGATAAGTTTAGAATAGTTCAGACTTGGTTCAGTGATGTTATATCAGTGACATAACAACTTTGGAGGCCTGGACCCTTGACTACAGTGAAGTGTAGTAACCTTCTTTGAGCATAGGACAGTTTTGTAGTAAACTGATATAACAAATCTGTGGAAGGCTATGTGAAGGATAATATAACTGTGGAACTGTCACTGTGGAATTGGACAGTAAAGAATTGAAGGCTCAGGAACAGTGAACATTGACTTCTTTGGAGCTAGGAAGATTTCTTACTTTCTTGAGGGCAACATGTTCATCGAAGGTGACATCGTGGCATATCTCCATTTCTCTTTGACCAGGCACATAGATTCCATCAACGAATGTCACTTTGAACCCGTTGTCTTCCATTGTCGAAATAGAAACAAGGTTCTTCTTCAAATCAGGTACGTACAACACATCTTGTAAACAAAAGACTTGACCTTGAGATAGATGAAGGGTCACAGTCTCTGTCTCTTTCATGGGATAGGTGGCATTATTTCCAAGGATAATTTCTAGATTAGTATCCTTCTCAATCAAATCAGAGAGGGCTTCTTTATAACTAGTGAGGTGCCTTGAAGCACTCATTATTGCTCAACCAGACATCCAGGGTGTCGGGAGGAGATGCAGCAGAGAGGGCATATATAAGAATAAATTCATTTTTCTTATTATCAACAACATTAGACTCATCGTACCTGGAATTTCTTGACCTCTTGAAAGGTTGCCCATTTCCACTACAATCAGAGGGAGCCTTCCTTTTTCCTTTGAACCTGTTGTTCCTTTTATTGCCATTCCCCCTGGAGTTGTTGTTGTCATCATCCCTGGGAGAGTCCCTTCTATTAGGGCACTCTCTTGCATAGTAACCAAACTTGTTACAAGTGTAACATTTTCCCTTCCTTCCTTTGGGTCCCGCTCTTCCATGGTTTTGATTTCTCGGACCACCATTGTTCCTCTTCTTTGCATGAGCGGTGAAGGCAGTAGGGTCACCTCCATTTCCATTAGAGGGATGATCTCTCTCCATCATTCTTGTTTCCTCTTGAGTGCATCTCGTCAATATTTCATCAAAATTAGGAATCACATTATTATTAAGAATAGTGGTATTGAATACATACCAATCATGGGGGAGACCTCCAAACACAATGAGAACCATCTCTCGATCAACTATTTCTTCTTCAATAGCTAGAAGATTGTTCCTGATTTCCGTGAGCCTCATAAAATAGGATTGAATGGATTCATCCTTGCCCTACTTGATATTCTTCAATTGGTTCTTGAAGAAAAGAACTTGATTAGCATTGCTAGCCCTGAACATGCTAACCAGCTTAATATACATCTCTATAGATGTGCTCAGTTCAGAAATGTAAGCAACCAAGTGCTTATGAATAGAATCCAGGATAATCATCTTTGCTTTGGTTTCCCCTTTTCTATACTTCGTCTTTGTGGCAACAGGTGCATTTGATGCAGGCTCAAGGATCTTTCCCTGCACATAATCCATGACATTTTGATTTTCTAATGCCAAATCCAAGGACATCTTCCATGCATGATAATCAGACTTGTCAGTCAACTTATCATCAGATTTGAAACCCTTATATGTTGAGGAGGCCATTGGTCCTTGATAGGATTTCTTCTTCGGTGATTTCTTTTCACACTAGCTTTGGGCTTTGTCTTCACCTCAGCTCTGAGACCATGTTAAATTTAGATAGACATGGAATGTTCTATGCTTAATGCAATTTTACGTCAATCTTTCTTAGGCCCGATTCAATTTATCAATCACATAAACATGAAAGTAAAATGCTGATAGAACACAATAATAGATGAACAGAAGACAAACGAATAATATAGATCAGATTTTACAATTCTTCTTGTTCAGCAAAGATAGAGAATAGTGTGCATTACGACAGTCAACAGGATGCATCAACCAGCGAAGTCTTTCTCAACATCAGATCAGCCAACCCTCCAAGTGTCACACACAGCCCTCAAAGACAACTCCTCAAAAGTCAACGCTGGTCAACAAAAAATCAACTCAAAAAGTCAATGCTGCAGTTTAGGGCTTCAATCAACATGCTCCCTTTTCCTTGATTTTTGTGCCCTCAAATGTGGCCTGACAAAATCAAAATTTCTGCAAAGTTTGGAGGTCAAAACACCAAGGGTTGACCAGGGTCAACGCTGGTCAACAAAAAGTCAACGCAGAAAATCAATGTTGCAGTTTAGGGCTTCGATCAATAGGCTCCTTTTTCCTTGATTTTTGTTCCCTCAAATGCGGCCTCACAAAATTATAATTTCTGCAAAGTTTGGAGGTCAAAACAGCAAGGGTTGACCACGGTCAACGCTGGTCAATGCACCAGCAATCAGCCCTAAAACAGTCCACAAATTTTCCCAACTGCAGCTTTTCACGTGAGAGAGAGAGAGGCCTCCAAAGGCTGATCGAACCAATCAAATCACAAGAGAGAATGTGTGATGAGTTGATGAGCAAATGATCTCCAAGTCTCTCCAATTTATATCAGTCAGTGAGGGTGTGTGACACATCTATTGGGCTTGTGAGCCTACATTATAAATCTGGCCGACCTTGCACATGTGTGGAAAATAAAATCAAAATATATGTTCTGCTCATCCAAACAAGATGATCTTTAGATCAATCTTGCACCTCTGCGAAAGAGGAATCCAACAAAAATATAATCATCATCATATGAGCAGTGCAACCTGGAGTTTGGACCTAGTTGCCCAAAATTAACATCACCCCTTTCTACCTCTTCCTGGATTTGTGCTGTCACTTGGGGCAATTGCCTACCTGCAGCAAAAACTTCGACTCTTTGCTGATGGCTTCAGTTCTCCCTCATATGCAATCGCTTTGATACCATGTGAGAATTTCTGATTTACTCGAACGAAATCCTACAACAATAATCTGATTTACTTCTCCTACATGTTTTATTAACTTAACAAGTTATTTTTCTAAATAATAGATGAAAAACATCGAAGTAAATACACTACTGCCTATAGAAATATACAAATCAAGTACTGAAGAATTAAACACATTCAACAAATGACACACAAGATTTTTAGGACAAATGTCCTTGGGAAAACCCAATGCAGGAAAATCGGTGCAACAACTCTTGAGGGTGTTTATTATTATGCAGTTTTCTGAATACAAACTAGGGTATGAGTAGTGGTTCACCCAACAGAGAAAATCTTGGCAGAAGTACCTCTATCTCTGGAGACATATATTATGGTTGATTCGACTCAGAATGAAGAACCCCATAGGTGCCTATGCAGTCCCTAGTAAGCTCTGCGCTGAGACTGTGTCACCCTTCAGTGTGGCTGCATCACCCTTTCCGATCTACTGAATACAAGCCTGATCTGGCCCACTGAAACCCCAACGCTGCCTCTGATGGCTCTGCGTCACGCTTCTTGGCCTGCGTCACCCCACCTTGGCCTGCGCTGCCTCTTGGCTATTGTATTCTCGGCCTTGGATCATAAATCCCACTACCGAACTGCCGCTCGCTGCATTGTAAGCTCACTCGAAAATTCTCAGCAAACTGTGCCCCAAAATTTCGATTTAGCTCAAGTGCTGCCACTATGTGTGTGTTCTCCAACTGACCCCAAGCCTTCCTTTAATACTTTTCCTGTTGATTAATCAACGGTCATGATCTAATCTCTAATCGACGACTAAGATTAGAAAAGACTTGATCCTCGTTACTTAGAACATTCTCACCCACATGTTTAACTTAATTCACTTTAATTATTTAATTTCTCTAAGCTAGACTTAGGATCTCTATTAACATACTTAATTATTTGAGTAACTTAAGCTCCGGGTGGAATTTCTCCAAACGATTTCAAGGTCTTGAAGATCTCATGTGTTCTAGCCCCTCCAGCAAGTTTCGGAGCTAGAGCACATCTGATGCTACCCAAAAATCAACATGAACAACAACTGTGCCTTGCCTATAATCCAGAAAAACAATAGTAAACAAAGGGAATTATGAGAATGGTTGGAGGATCCTGCTGAAGAAGTTGATAATCCCATTGTCTGATATTCCCATGAACTTTACTGAATTTGTCAACATGTTGGCATACTATGCAGGAAAAGTGTATGTAAGTGCCCCTGAGCTCTCGATTTCATGAAGCAAAATTTCTCTAAATGATCCACAATCCTGGAGATGATCCTTGTCAATTGGAGATGTTTTGTACATGTTCCCAAGCTCCTATAAACATGAGAACTTTGAAAACGTGTTTCATAGATATTGGGAGCAATTGCTGTGCAACCAAGGAAATGCCCCATTTACTCAATTTAGAACCAATTGAGTTCCGCATATTAGAACCATGAGACTAAAGCTCATATTTGCCACTAATATAGTTCTAAATATAGCCATGCCAAAAATAGCAAACTAACTCCTAAAAAATAAGAAAGATGGAAAATGAAGGTAACAACTATGACACTGTTGCCAACTTTAGGACATCGAAAAATAAGCACTGTTAAAATTGTAGCATCTCACATGTCAATTAAAACAATCTAATTAGAATTGCCTTTTTGCAGGAAACCCAAATATATGCTCAAAATCGGCGTGCAAACCCTGAAACCGTAACTAGTAAAAATGGTAGTGCCAACGAAATACTTGTGTCACGCAAAAAAGGTCATTCGCATCATGCAGGGACCAATAATATGTGATCAACTCTGACATGCGAAGCTCAGAACTATGGCTCTGAGAAAATAGGCTCAAAATCTAGTGAAAATGCCTCTGAAATGAACTTTGATTGTTGTGAAAGCTGATGCACTTGCCCCTACAACTAGACTGATGAAAGCTAGCTGGATTATAGCCCTCCAGCTGCATAGGCAACTCTGGGGGTTAACACCTAGCAAGAGTTTTTTTCTTTATTTTCCTTCCTGCTTATTGTTAACAATGGCACCTATTTATGTGACTCACACGAAACAAAGGGGCGATGACTGTTTGTCAACTTAGTGTTTTTCTGAGCTCAATGGTGTTCTAGCTGCCAACAGACTTAATCAATCTCTGCCAAGGCGTTGATGTTTTCTTTGTATTTTTAGATGTTTCTGCTGTAGTGATGCCTCCTCTTTCTGATTGGTGTCAATTGACATGTTTTTTTATTGAATATGTTTCTCTGCCAGTGTAATAGTGCGGTAACTCTCCCATTAGGGGAAATTTCAGCCTAAGAGTGTTTTCCTAATGAAAAATAGTAAAATAATAGTTAAAATAATAAAATAAGAGTTATGAATTTTGGAGGGAAAAGAAAAAAAACTGTTTTTTTAATCATTTTTTTAGCTTATCTTCTTATAGGTTTACTCAAATTTCAAGTGTAGATAATCGTTGGATGCAAAATTAAATTCTACATCCAATGAGTACCCATTATGCGTACTTATGAGAATACCCATATTGATAAAAAGTGAAGATACATTAAAAAAGTTTGTTGATAATGTATCTTCAATTTTTATCAATATGGGTATTCTCAAAAGTACACATAATGGGTACTCGTTGGATGTGGAATTTAATTCTGCATCCAACGAGTGTCTACACTTGAAATTTGAGTAAACTTATAAGTAGTTTTCTTTTTTTTCCCTCCAAAATATTTACATGTACCTCTTCTTAAATTTGAAGGATTTGATTGGTTTATATATTATGACATGGAAATTACTTGAAAATTTCATAGGCACTTTTAGCTGAAAAATTCCTCTAATGCTTTTTGCTGCAATGTATGAATATGAAATCCTTAATTGAAAACAACAATAAAAATTGTGAAAAATGATGAATATATCCCTAAGGTTCATTAAAAAGTGACCCTCAAAGACACCTAGGAAGTCTCCTTCACGCAATTGGCGGGTTTCTGCAGACTTGCTGAATCTTGGCGAGTTTGGCCAATTGTAGCCAAATATGGCCATGTCTGTGTTGAAGCAAGGTTCAAATTGGCATGCCATCATGGTGAGATGAGTCAAGTACAAAGTAATTGGCATGTCTGACTGAGTCCTGTTTAACTATCTTGAAAATAGATTAACTGCCACAACCACGATCCCTAATTTGGCACTCCTGCACCGTCATCCAATTGTGTGTGCATTTTATCTTAGATTTTCAATATATTTCAATTCACCACTTTACATATAAGGCGTGTCTTTTCATGTTTAATAGTTAGTTTTCTCATTGTGGTGGGTCCAGGAAGCATTGTACAACGTTAATTTCTTTGATTGTTTTCTAGCTTTTCTAGACTTTTCCCATCACTAAAGTCTTACTTCTTGTCCGATTTTAACTTTGATTTTCAGGAATTAGTTTTCTCATTGTTGAGGGTCCAAGAAACATTGTACCACTCTAACGTTAATTTATTTGATTGCTCTATAGCTTTTCTCCACGTTTCCCATCAGTAAATTCTTACTTCTTGTAACAAAAGCGTTTACTGTTTTTGTGTGGTATTTTTTAGACTCTAGAGTGATGCTTTTATTTGTTTATTATTATTTGATTTTCAAATAGATTCCATAAAAACTTTTATTTTCAGGCATCAATGCAGAAAAAAAGATTCTAATGAAAAGTGAATATGTGTGCCTTGGCACAACCCCCTGGCAAAATTGTTGATGCAGATTTGATAGTTTTCCATCTTGACAATGTCCATGAATTCATATCATGCTAATTTTTATTCTCTTTTAAGAAATAGAAAATGCACATTAATGATGTTGAAAGAAGCATTCATTTTTTGTTTGTTGCAATATTATCTTTTGAACTTTCACTTGGCAGGATGGAATGCAGCTTGAAGACCTTAATCCATGGTTCCTACCAATGCCGGCTGACATGTGCACTGTTGTTCCTGGATCAAATCATGATTTCAAGTCTTCTATTTTCCGTGCAGTGATCTCGTCTCCTGTGGTACAAATTGTATTTGTACTATTTGTTTGTATTTACATAGATGGTTTATTTTGGAATGATTAGGAGTTGCCTTTGTTTGTTAAGACATCGCATAAGTCACTCTGCCTGTTAATGGAATGTTTAGGATGGTTGCAAATGTGTAACGTTTAATAGCACAAAGATCGTAACTTCATTTGGATTAAATCTGATATAAGGTAGAACAAAAATTGCCAAGGTATAAGCAGGGAGGATTCCTGTGCTTTATAATGTTTCTATGCTGTCAAAAGTTTACAGAATGTGAAAAAGTAGTAATGCATCTTATGGAAATAGTTTAGAAGCAGATCTTAGTTTATTTTTATTTAAAATATAAGTGTAGGCATGCTTGTTCTATTTATATTGATTATGTAGTGCATATAAATACACATTAATAATAATAATAATAATAAATATTATTATTATTATTATTATAGCCAAGGGTCATAACTCTTCACCTAAGTGACTAGTCAGTGAGTATTAGAGTGGTTCCTTCCGCTGATCTGTAGCCAAAATTGTTTCTGCCGGTGGCAGTAAACTTTGGGCTTGTGGCCTGGTACCTACCAGCCTGTGGGTAAACCCTAGGGTAAAAATTTTCTCCCTTTTGATCCATCTTTTTAGCCAGCAGAACCACCATGATCTACAGATAGCCAGTCTCAAATGCCTCTCAGCCACTCTCTGGCCAGTTTTTATTTGACCTAGCCAGTTCAGCCGATAAAGGTGGGTCTACAAATATGAGGTATGCTAACCATTTATGTATTCAGGTACTTTCATTTAATGGTCAAAGGCATTCTAGTATGGATCAGAGGTTAAATTGGATGATTGATCACTTTTGACTATACACTTGTTCCGCTGCTTCACCTTGGTGGTTATCACTTGTGCTTAGTCCAGTGTGACTCCCCTTGAGGCCTTTTCTTTCAATGTCTGGGAGGGGCAGAAATAGGAGGCACTGATTGATTTTGCGTGTCGATGGTAACCCATAATTACCACTTTCCACCCTTTCCTTGGTTCCATGCCCCTTATTTTGGTTTATTGCTTATGCTCACATTTATTGGTTCCCTCTATACATCGTCCTTGAGTAGGGGCCTCGAAACTTGGCCTAAAGAGGTTTATGCAGCTGATAGAATGCTAAAAGCATATATAGCCACATGAAATAAAATAGTTAAGATGCAAAAGATGGCTGGGCCAAAATAAAGTGCGTGGACAAAAACCTAACCTGAGTTCTAGCGCCATCATTATACCTCACCTAGTACCCTGTTTATCATGGTTTATTTAAATAAAAAGAGCATTTAAATGTTCCACCCCCGATGAGAAATGAACTGCTACATCTTGAAGGGGTATTTGAATGCATCAAATGAAGCCTGTAACACAAACTATGCATGAAAGCAAAAATATATCATTGAAGAAAAAAGTGCACAAGAGGGGTTGTAAAAATAGGTCGTGAAAAGGGGTAACTCAAGTCGCATGATTGCTCAGTCCACATCATAATGCTCAAGGACATTGGTTGTGTAGATGGTATGCCACAACGGACATGTCGGGTCACTTAGTTTGTAGTATATCTTCCCAATTGCATCAACCTATCACGAAATCCATTTCTTTAATTATCAGAATGTGGAGTCCTATTTGTAGTTCCAGTTCATGTATTTGGATTGAGGTTTTTAGGCATTTTCCTACTTTTTTGACCTTTTTTAATTAGTGCCCTTAACAGTGAGGTCCATGATGGGTTACACAGTGGTTAAGTTGTTTGGAAACAACAATGCCTATACAATTATGAGTACTGGTAGAATTTACGAGTATTGTCACATTCCTCCTTTATGACCCCTTTAAGCTTCAGGGTCTTAGGATGTGGTTTCCCTGAAATTGTTGCCAGGAGAACTGTAGGTTTTCTTTCTTTCTTCTTATATATTGGATTCTCTCATTTCTGTTAGTTTTTGAGTAGCTCGGATAGGTGTTCTAGTCTCCATTGGTGTCTATAAAGCTAAGGAACACAGGAGGATTATTATCTCCAAGACCCAAAAAAAGTTTCCAAGGAAAATGCCTCAATTAGATTAATTAGCCAATTATTAAATATTTTCCTAAGTTGAACTTAGGAAAATTGGTTAATTAAATCAAATTAATTAAAGCAAATCGATTTTGCTCTAGAGTGTTGAGTTTTTTGAGTGTTTGGGTAGCATCGGATGTGCTCTAGCTTCCAAAATTTGTGGAGGGACTAAAGTACATGAGATCTCCAAGACCCAGAAAGGGATTTGATAAATTCCATCCTGCTTGGGAGATAATTAATTAATTAATATTTTAATTAAGGACCCTTGTCTAACTTAGGAAAATTAAAATATTAAAGGTAATTAATTTAAACATGTGATGGAAATGACTTAAGTCACACGGATCAAGCTTTCTTTTAATCCTAGCCATTGATTCAAGATTAGATCATGGTCGTTGGTTTCCCAACAAAAAAGTATAAAGGAAAGGCTTGGGGTCAATTGGAGAACACACACACGGAGGTAGAGCACTGAGTCTAAGCTAGAATTCTAGGGCGAGTTTGCTAAGAATTTCCAGAAGTGTTTAAGCTGCAGCGAGGGGTAGTATTGGCTAAGGGGCTGATTTGATCCCAGAGCCAAGAATCAACAAGAGGCAGAGAAGCAACAACCAGGAGAAACACAGAGGAAGTAGAGGCTACATAGCAGCTGCGCAGCGCAGAGGGTTTCAGGCTCACCCGCTACGCAGGTGGTACACAGGCCCAGAAATGGTAGTGCTGAGGCAGTAGGAGGTCTTCAGGGTTACGCAGAGGCCATCCAAGGCAGCGTAAGGACTGCATCACCCAGTCTGGGGTTACGCAATCCCCTTCTGAGCAGCACAAGGGCACGCAGAGCCTAGCAAGGCTGATGCCGACAACTTCAGAGCAACGCTGGGGTTTCTAGAGGCAGAAAGGGGCTGAGTTCTGTAAATCTTGTTTGAGGTTGTGAATCAATCCAGTTTTTAGTCTCCGGAAGAGCAGGTATTGCTGCAGATTTATTTTCTCTGTCGGGTTAACTAGTAAGGTGCCCAGATTTGCTGTATTCAGAATCTACTTAATAATAAAACCCTCCAGCAGCCAGAAGACCGTTTTTCCCGCATTGGGCTTTTCCGGGGACAGTTGTCCAAAAAATGTTATATGTCACTTTGTCTGTGTGCATGTATTTTTGCTTAGATCTGAATCGGTGAAGAACTATTTTGTTTTTACTTTGATGTTAATCTGAATTTTCAGCATTAATAACTTGAATAAGTAGGACAAGTATAACCAGATCTAATAGTAGGGTTTCTGCATAAAGTAATATTTAGAAATTTTCACATGGTATTAGAACGATTGCAGATCTAGCAGGATCACCAACGAAAGGCTGAAGAATCCTTGCTGCAAAAAGCAACAAAGAAAGCAACAACGGTTGCAGAAAGTTGTACCAGAAGGGACAACGCAGCAGTAGAGGGAGCAGAGCCACACAGTCCTATGCAGTCTCCACGCAGGCCCACGTACTTACTGCGCAGAGGCAACGCAGAGACAATGCTGGGACTGTTTGCTCATGCAGAGGCCAGCAAGGGTGACGAAGATATGAAGCTGTCGCTGATTCAGAATGCTGGAAGCAGTGCTGCAGAACTTTAGTAGTTGCTGGTGGGGTTAAATTTTTGAAGTTGCAGAAATTGACCTAAGCACTAGTTGAAAAAGAGCGTGAGGAAAATCAGCTTCTCAGAGGGTTTCCAGCCAAATAAATCTGCAGATCGATCAGAGGATCGAAGAGAGATGATTCGTTTTTTATTTGGTCGACTTCTAAGAGAGAAAGTCAGTTGTTAGAGGGAGCAGAGGGTGCCTTTCTCACCAAGGACCCTAGATCCGAGTCTCTAGCATAGAGAGTAGGATTCGTTTCGACAGATTTGTTGAGCAAATGGCACCTCATAGACTAAGTGATCAGGATAGGTTGGACGGTTTGTCCAACTTTGCAGTCTGGAAGGCCAGAATCCTTGTAGTCATGGAGGCATACGGTCTGAGGGACCATGTAGAAAAAGTTTTGGCCACGCCAACTGGTGCTCTTCTCCTAGCGAAGCATGAGCAAGCTGCGACACATGCCAAACACTTCATAATGGATGGGGTTAAGTATTATATAGTTCCACACATAGCCGACAAGAAAACGGCTTATGAGATGTGGAAAGCCTTAATTGCCCTATATGAGGGAAGATCCGTCCAGAGGAGAATGCTTTTGGAGAATTAGATGCGGTTATTCATGATGGCCAAGGGAGAAGAGATCGAGCCCTTCCTTTTCAGATTACAGGCGATCATGGATCAGTTGTTTGCCATGCGAGCGAAAGTAGAGGATGATGTGATGGTGAGGACTACACTCAATGCAGTCATAGAGGACTGGGAAACTTTTGTCCAATGTATCTTGGGCAAAGCGGACCTTCCCAATTGGGACAATATGTGGGCGATCCTCCGTCAAGAAGAACTCCACCGGTTCACCAAGAAGCAGTATATCACCAGATCAAGTAGAGTGAAGAAGGCAGAGGAAGAAGATGCAACCTTGGCATCAAAGAGGCAACAACGGAGGAAGAAGCGTGATCTATCCAAGATCAAGTGTTTCCAGTGTGGCGAATTACGACATTTCGCCAGCAATTTCCCTCAGAAGAAGAAGGACAAGGAAGCTTCTACCTCCAAGGATGTTGTGGCAGATGATGGTTCCAAAGATGAAGTAGCCATGAGCGCTCATGAACCACGAAAGTGGGGCGACCTGGATCTGTAGAACAACTACAGAGTTGTGGCAGGATCCTTGAGTAGCTCACTTCTTGGATCACATTCGTGCTACGGGAGCCTTAATACAGTAGCGGGACAAGTGGATCAGTGGGTGTAGAGAATCACGGATGGAGTAGAGGCAGAGCTGGAAGTTGAAGGAAGCAGTGCAGTGCAGACGCAGCAGCAGCAGTGCAGGGGCTGATGTGACTTAAGCAGCGCAGAGCAGGCCTGCTTACGCATAGCAGAGCTGCAACAGTGCAGTGGCTTTAGGAGGACAACACATAGAAACAACCGATAGAGCTTTAGTGATGAGGAAGCAGGCCAACTGACTTGTCTGTCAAAGAATGGGCATGAGTTCTCAGTTGCCTCTCTCAGCAATTGAGTTGCAGTGTAGCAGTTGGCAGCACGATGCAACAGATTGAGAAGGAGTTGCAGTACAGATGTGGCAGTAGCGGTGGCAACGTCTTGGGCAGCAGTATGGGAGAGCAGCAGCAACGCAGTGATGAAGGGTAGCAGGCCAAGCATCAGCGTAGAGACCCACACTAGAGATTAGTGCAGAGCTTCGGGGTGAAGCAGCGTTGTACTAGAGCACATTCCTCGCTAAGAGGGAGTGTTGATTTTTTTGAGTGTTGGGGTAGCATCGGATGTGCTCTAGCTCCCAAAATTTGTCGAGGGACTAGAGTACATGAGATCTCCAAGACCCAGAAAGGGATTTGAGAAATTCCATCCAGTTTGGGAGATAATTAATTAATTAATATTTTAATTAAGGAGCCTAAGTCTAACTTAGGAAAATTAAAATATTAAAGGTGATTAAGTTAAACATGTCATGTAAATGACTTAAGTCACATGGATCAAGCTTTCTTTTAATCTTAGTCATCGATTCAAGATTAGATCATGGCCGTTGGTTTCCCAACGAGAAAGTATAAAGGAAAGGCTTGGGATCAGTTGGAGAACACACACACGGAGGCAGAGCACTGAGACTAAGCTGGAATTCTAGGGCGGGTTTGCTAGGAATTTCCAGAAGTGTTTTAGCTGCAACGAGGGGTAGTATTGGCTAAGGGGATGATCTGATCTCAGAGCCAAGAATCAACAAGAGGCAGAGAAGCAACAACCAGGAGCAGTGCAAAGGAAGCAGAGGCTACGCAGCAGCTGTGCAGCGTAGAGGGTTTCAGCTGCTACGCAGGTGGTACGCAGGCCCAGAAAGGGCAGCGCTAAGGCAGTAGGAGGCCTTCAGGGTTACGCAGAGGCCATCTAGTGCAGCGTAAGGACTGTGCCACCCAAACTGGGGTTACGTAGTCCCCTTCTGAGCAGCGCAAGGGCACGCAGAGCCTAGTAGGGCTGACGCAGGCAGCTTCAGAGTAGCGCTGGGGTTTCTAGAGGCAGAAAGGGGCTGAGTCCTCTAAATCCCGTTTGAGGGTGTGAATCAGTCCAGTTTTCAGTCTCCGGAACAGTGGGTATTGCTGCAGATTTATTTTCTCTGTCGGGTTAACCAGTAAGGTGCCCAGATTTGTTGTATTCATAATCTACTTAATAATATTAACCCTTCAGTAGCCAGAAGACCTGTTTTCCCACATGGGGTTTTTCCGAGGACAGTTGTCCAGAAAATCTTGTGTCACTTTGTCTGTTTGCATGTATTTTTGCTTAGATCTGAATCGGTGAAGAACTATTTTTAGCATTAATAACTTGATTAAGTAGGAGAAGTATAACCAGATCTAACAATAGGGTTTCTGCATAAAGTAATATTCAGAAATTTTCACATGAGACTTTCAAAAAAGTCACTTGATGGGGTCAAGATGATCTTCGCCATCGATTGTGATTTGTGAAAATTCCTAAATCTAGATCCCTACTGCAACAAATATGAATTACTTATATTATTTTTCATAATTATTTCATTACAGTGAAATATCGAAGTAATTACTGAAGCAGTCTACACAAATAATGCTGCGGAATAAATCTAAGTGCTGAAACAAACTGAACAAAATACAATGAAAAAATCCACATTTGACAGAGTTATTTTGGGACTAAGTCCCCGGAAAAACCCAACTCGGGAAAACCGGTGCAGCAGATTTGAGGGTTTTGTATTATTAAGCAACAGAATCTTGAGTACAACTAGGGTGCCAATATTTGGCTCACCCTTCAGAGAAATCTAGACAGCAGAAGAAAATGTGAGGTATACCTCACTCTGCAAATCCCCGACTGATCTAAACAACGCTGGTGAAGCCCCTCTTTGCCTCTACGTGATGCCTATGCTGCAACTGCCTAAGCCTGTGTGGGCAAATTTTGGAACTGCGTCACCCCTCCTTTGCAAAGATCAAGCTGATCAGAAACTTAGTTTTGGCCCTCCTTGCTCAGAAACCCCAGCTTCCAGCTATCTCCACACTGATCACAAAAGGCACTAGGTCACTTCTGCGTGATTCCCTTCAGGAACTGCATCACCCCTCCAGGTGACTGCGCTGCCTCTCTCTAAAATGTACTCCTGGTCCTCCCGACCTTAAGTCCTCCCGACGAGTTACTGCATCTGCCCCTCTCTGAATCTGATCACTGAATCAAATCACTTAGCAAACCTAGCCCTAGTGATTCGATCTTGATCAAAAAGCTGAGTCTCTCTCTCAAGCTTGAAAATGCCAAATGTTCAATGTGCTCAATGTGTTTTCCATAGGCCCCTCACCCTCCTTATATTCTTCCGTTGACCCTTCAATGGCCAAGATTAAAACATAATCAAGGGCTAAGATTAACTTGGAGGTGATCCATAACTTTATCTAGAAGATTCACACTTAGTTTAATTAATAACCTTTAATTAATCAGTTTCCCTAACTTTAGACTTAGGAAAACATTAAAAAACGATTAATTAATTTAATTAAACCATCTCTAAGTGGAATTTTCCAAAACCATTTCTGGGTTTTATGGATACATGTGTCCTAGCCTATATACAAAGTTACAAGGCTAGAGCACATTCGATGCTACCATAAATCAACATGATTAGACCATGGATGTTGATTGATCAACGAGAGATTATAAGAGCACATCGATGGGTTAGTTGGAGACATGAACACAAGGAGTTCGAATCACCCAGTTGCAAATATAGTAAGGGTGCATTTTGAGTGAGGGAGGCACCGGTATAAGGGGTTCAATAGAGAAGATCGAGATGAGAATTTTCGGAGAAATTCTCCACAAAGATTCCAACATTCTGAGAGAAAGAAGGAGGTTGAATTATTCTGCAAGAGGGAGGTCGATTCAACTAGTGCGCATTGCCAGTTTATCCAGTGCGAGTTGTAGACGCTACAATTCAATCTCTAGTGCCAGAGTTAGCTACCGAAGGAGGTGTGAATGGCTTTAGTGTGTTGCAGGAGGTAGTGTATGTGTCGAAATAAATTTCCAAAGGCTGAGAGAATTCCTAGAGCAGACCGTGCACATTTTCTAGTCACCAGTGCGAGCAATAGGAGGAGGTACCAATAGGTTGGGGGAAGCCAAATTGTATTTGCAGAAGGAAACTTGTATTTCCAATTGATTTTGCTAGTGGCGAAAATATTCGCTCGAGCTTTGCCAATGAGGGGCAAGTAGATTGTAATTCTCAATTTTTGTTGAGGATTAATAATAAAACCCTCATTCTGCAGAACTAGTTTTCCCCACACTGGGGTTATTCCAAGGAAAAATTGTCCAAAAATACTGGTGTTGTTTATTTGTGTGTGTGCATTATTTCGCAGTTCCTGTTATTTAGATTTTAAACTTTTGTGGTCTTATTTTGGAGAAAGATAGTTCGGATTTTCCACAGTATCACATGAATCTTGTTGACATTTCAAATCCCAAAGGGGATCCATCATCAGGACAATGAATGAAAGTGCATGAAAGAAGAGCCAAAGAGAGGAGGAACAAATAATGAATGAACAAAAGTAAATTTTCAAAAGAGAGCCGACTAAAATCCTAAAAAACTAATAAATAAATTATAAAACCTAAATTAATATTATTATTTTATAGTAATAATTAAAATATTATTAATTTATTAAATAAAAAAATAGTTAATTATTATAAATAAATAAATTATTATTAATAATTATTTATTTATTCCTTGTGATAAATAAATAAATAATTATTATTATAAATAAATAGTTATTAATAATAATTTATTTATTTATAATAATTATAATAATGAAATTTAATAATTATTAAAGAAAACTAATAAATAACTTAGAGTCTTAACCTAAAGAGAAATAATAATAAATGGAAACTAAAGTTATTTAATGTTTATTAATGATGAGATGAGGTAATATTTATTATTTATTTATTTATTTTATTTTAATTAAATATTTAAGAAATTCAATAAAATGATAAGGATAAAAAATTATACCTGGATACTATTCCTGGGACGAAGAACTGGATGAACAAATATGTTCGATTAAAGGAAGGCAATTACCACTGATCTCGCTGCATTGGACAAACTCAGTCGTATAGCCCTTACCACTCATTTGAAATTGGTGAACATCATTGATAAGGAATTATGGAAAACAATTGATGCAAAAGTTGCGCTTAAGGCTCAGGAGAGGTTAGATTGCTCAAGAAAGACAATCCAAGAAAATTTCTAAGTTAAATCACAAATTTCCCAGGATTGATCCAATCCATACTTCCCTTAACCTTCCTTCCAACAATGAAATTGACGTTGGAAATTCGAACCAATCCAGACTGAAATCGGTTTTTGGCTTAGGAATTAACAATAAAATTGATGTTGGTGAATTGAACCATTCCAGAGTGAGTTCTGCTTTTGGCACAGGAGCCATGAGTTCGAGTAGTGAAAAATAAGGATGTGATATTGATGAAAAATGACCCAGCAATGAAATTGACGTTGAAGAATTGAATCAATCCAGACTGTGTTTGGTTTTGGCCTTGGATCCAACAATGAAGTTGATGTTGGAGAATCGAACCATTCCAGAGTGGGTTCGGTTTTTGGCACAGGAGCCATGAGTTCGAGTAGTGAAAAAGAAGGATGCGATGGTAATGAAAAAGGACCCAGGCATTCAATAATAGGAGAAGGAGCCTCTGTAGGATATAGTGAGAGCGTTTTATGTAGTGGTCATTCAGTTTCAACAACTTATGATAAAGATAGAATGAGCGTGGAAAGCAACATTGTATTAATTAATAACATGGACAACGACTTAAGGAGTGCAAAGGACGAAGGCCGTAGTGAATTCTGAGGAAGGGTAATCTCTAAAGGTATCGATAGTGAAAATTGTATTGAATATAGTAGCTTAAGCCTTTGTAATATCCCCAATGGGGAATAACCAGTAATACACAGAAATATGCCAGACAGATATATAAAATGAAATGCCGGAACCAGAACATGGAACAAGTACACATAAAATGCCAGAACACTAAGCCATTTTATTAATCTGAGAATACATATATAGGGGTACAAAATAATTAGAATGAGTGCACCTATCCTTGCCCTAGGCAAGTGGAGACCCTCTCAGAATAAAGAATGGCTGCAATAGGGACAGCGTCCTAGCTGACTGAAGAAACTGCTGCTGCAATGCACTAACCTCCGAAGATACACCAAATAAACCCTCACCAGTGAAAACACTGTCTCTGCCAGTGACAGCGCAGAAGCCAAAGGGAATGCTGGAAAAAAGGGCTGAATCTACCCACAAATCCTCCGGATGAGATAACCAAACTCCTCAGGGCTGGAAATACTGAAAAACGCTGCCAAAAGCCCACACAACAACCCTATTCATCAGATCTGCGTCCTCCCTAGCTGGATCTGCGTCCTCCCTATCCAGATCTGCGTCCTCTCTCTCTGGATCTGCGTCCTCCCTAGCTGGATCTGCTGGATCTGCGTCCTCCCTATCCGCATCTCTGCGTCCTCTCTCGCCCGGATCTGTCGGGATCTCGCGTCCTCCCTAGCCGGATCCGCCGGACCGCGTCCCTCCCTATCCAGACCGCGTCCTCTCTACCTCGGGATCTACCTGGATCCGCGTCCCTCCCTATCCCGCATCCGCGTCCTATCTCTCCGGACCGCGTCCTCTCGCCCCAGCCTCGCGTGCGCTCAAGAAAGGGGGTATCTCCTCTACCAAATATCCACCTGAAACTACTGCAAATCAACACTGAAACTGAAGGAAAGAAACCTTGCTCGAGCAGGCACTCGAAGTCCCCCGGAGCTAAGGGTGAGATCTCCGACCGGAGACACTCAGTTTGCACTAAACAGTGCTGCAGACCGACTAAACAATCGGCGTGCTGAAGTAGACAGAAGTCTAGCTCTCAATATCAATATCAAATCAACAATGCCAAATGAGGTGAAAACCCCACCTTTTATAGTGCTAAACTCCCTCCAAAACCTTGACCGCGTCCTTCACTCTCCTTGGCCTGCGCAGTTAACCTTGGGTCAGCCTGATGCCTCCCCCTCATACTCATGTGGACCCCCAAGGCCCCCTCTCTAAGTTATAACGTCAATCAACTAGGAAAAACACTTTATTTTATAAAGTGAGGTGACCCCTCTTATTTCTCACTTTATTTATTATTTCTAGCTAAAGCGGCAAAATTAAACAAAAATGAAATACTCCAATTAGCAATGCTAATTTGGAATATTACAGTCTCCCTCGGCAAAACGTTGCTTGTCCTCAAGCAACTGAAGTGATGGGTGCTGTAAGATCCTCTCATCCTCCCAAGTGGCATCCTCATCCGGCAAGTTCTTCCATCTCACCAAGAACTCTCTGATCTTCCTGCTCCGCAGTTGCCTCTCCCTAGTGTCGATAATAGCCTCCGGCTGTAACACCAGATGCCCCTCATCATCTGTAGGCGGTAGCTCCTCGGTGACCCTCACATGCTGGCCCAGTGCCTTTTTCAGGCATGATACATGGAAGATGTTATGAATCCGGCTGCCTTGGGGCAGCTCCAACTCATACGCAACCTGCCCGATCCTGCGTATCACCCTGTATGGTCCATAAAAGCGAGGCTTTAGCTTCTCCGCCCCCTTCTGCTTGAGCGAAGACTGTCGGTATGGCTGTAGCCGTAGGTAGACCAGGTCCCCTACCTCAAAGTGTCTCTCCACCCGACCCTTATCAGCATACAACTTCTGCTGATTCTGTGCTGTGGCTATGTTGTCCTTGAGAGCCCGGAGGATGTCTTGGCTCTCTTGGATCCATAACTTGGCTCGCGGAGCCCTGCTAACACCAAACATCATGTCCACAAAAGATAAGGAATGATATCCATACAAAGCATAGAAAGGTGTCATACCGATGGACATATGGTGCGTTGTGTTGTAGCAGTACTCGCCCAAATGTAGCCACTTCAGCCATGCTCGCTGCTGCCCACTGACGTAGTTACGCAAGTAGCCCTCCAGCCACTTGTTAACTATCTTCGTCTGCCCGTCCGTCTGGGGATGATAACTAGTGCTCGGTGTCAATTCGGTCCCCACTAGTCGGAAGAGCTCCTGCCAGAATCCGCCCATAAAGCGGCTGTCCCTGTCGCTGACAATGGTCTTGGGTAGACCATGCAATCTGAAAACCTCCCTGAAGAACAACTCCGCCACCTGTGCCGCCGTGTGATGTGCCGAAATGGCGAAAAAGTGAGCATACTTCGTCAGCCGGTCAACTACCACGAAGATGCAATCCTTGCCCTGCACTGTGGGCAACCCTGTGATGAAGTCCATCGATATGCTCTCCCACTTCCCCTCCGGAATGGGAAGAGGCTGCAACAACCCTGCAGGATGACTCATCTCTCCCTTGTTTCGCTGGCAAACCTCGCACTCCCTGACATGCTGGAGTACGTACTCCTTGAGGCCCTTCCATGCAAATCTCTCCCGGATGGCCCTGTATGTCTTGGTGAACCCCTGATGGCCCGCCAATGGTGAATCGTGTGAAGCCTGGAGTATCTTCTTCTTGAGCTGAGATCCCTCAGTCAAGAAGATCCTGTCCCGGTAATAGATGATCTCATCGACCACCCTGTACCTGCTATCTGCTACCTGCCCATCCAGAACCTCGCATGCAAATCTATCCTTGGAGTACTCAACCAACAGTCGAGCCCTCCAATCAGCGTCCAGGCTCATGAGTGATAACGTGGCCGGTCTACGAGAAAGGGCATCAGCTACCACGTTATTCTTCCCCTTGACATACTCTATGTCAAAGTCGTAGGCCCGGATCTTGCTGATCCACTTCTGCTGTCTCTCCTGCAACTGCTTCTGCTCCAGAAAGTACCTCAGGCTGTTGTGATCTGTCCTCACCCTGAATCTGCCACCCACCAAGTACTGTCGGAATTTGGCCAATGCATGCATGATGGCCAGCATCTCCTTGTCGTATATGGGATATAGCCTCTCGTGTGGAAGAGCTTCCGGCTCTCGAAAGCAATCGGATGACCGTCCTGCATTAAAACTGCACCAATCCCCTCTCCTGATGCATCGCACTCTAGGACAAAGGGCTGCGTAAAATCTGGGAACGCTAATACGGGACAACTGCTCATCACCTCCTTGAGCTTGTCAAAAGCTCGCTGTGCTGTGTCCGACCAACTGAATGCCCCCTTCCTTGTCAGATCCGTGAGGGGTGCAGCAAGCTGAGAGAAGCCCTTGACGAACTTCCTGTAGTAGGTGCAGATACCAATAAACCCCCGAAGCTCCGTCACATTCCGTGGCTCTGGCCAGTCCCTGATAGCCCTGATTTTCTCCTCGTGGACTCTCACCCCGTCCACGCCTATAATGTGTCCCAGATACAGCATCTCCGTCAACCCAAACTCACACTTGGAGAGCTTGGCATAGAACTGTTGCTCCTCCAAAATGTGCAAGACTGTCTCAATATGCTGGAGATGCTCCTCCCAAGTCCTGCTATATATAAGGATGTCATCAAAGAAAACCAGCACAAACTTTCTCAGATGATCCCTGAAAATGTGATTCATACAAGACTGGAAAGTAGCAGGTGCATTGGTCAACCCAAATGGCATGACCAAAAACTCAAAGTGCCCATAATGACACCTGAAAGCGGTCTTGGGAATGTCCTGTTCCCTCACGCGTATCTGATGGTACCCGGATCTCAAATCAATCTTTGAGAAGAACCGTGCTCCTCTCAACTCATCCATCAGCTCGTCGATCCTGGGAATGGGGTACCTGTTCTTCAGGGTCTTGTTGTTCAGAGCCCTGTAGTCAATGCACATGCGTAATGTGCCGTCCTTCTTCTTCACCAGCACTACCGAAGAAGCAAAAGGACTAGTGCTGGGCCGAATGTGACCAAGGGCCAGCAACTCCTGAATTGCTCGCTCTATCTCGTCCCGATAGGCCTTGGGATGCCTATACGGTGTGGTAATCACGGCCTGTATCCCCTGCTCAAGCTCGATCGTGTGCTCAAACCCCCGATCCGGTGGCTGCCCTGGTGGAATATCTCCGAAAACTACTGCATATCTGTCAAGAATAGACTGTAGATCAGGGTGCACTGTCTGTCCTGTATCCACTGCCTCTGAAGCCCGCAACTCTACTGCCCACTCTATATCTCCCTTGCGGAAGGTCGCCTCCATGCTGTGTGCCGACACCGTCTGGGGTGGGTATGTGTGCTGCCCTCGTATCTTCTCATGCTTCCCCGTCTTGGGATCATCCCACTCCATCTCTAGGGCCTTCCAATCCGTCGTGACCTTCCCTAGAGTAATAAGCCACTGAACTCCCAATATCACGTTGGTGTCCGGGATGTCCACCACAAAGAAGTGATCTGTCAATGTATAAGTGCCCATCATCACTGATAACTCCGGTACATATCGAGCACATGCCATGGTCTGATCCCCTGGTACCAAAACAGAAAACCCATCGAAGCCCTCCGTCTGTATGCCTCTCCGCTCAACCATCTGGGCATCAATGAAGTTGTGGGTGGCCCCACTATCGACTAAGACTGAAACCCGCTGTCCGCGCACTGTCCCCCGTACGCGCAGAGTCAAGTACTTGGGGACTCCCCGCAATGCGGCTAGAGCTCCCCCAGTGGGTGCAAATGATGCCCCACCTGTTGCGGGTGGTGGAGGTGGTAAGGTACTCTGTGCTGCATAACAACCTCTTGCCTCCTCATCATCCCCCTCATCCTCTTCTCCGCTGCTCTCGGAGAAGACCTCTATGAAATGTGCCTTCCCCGCCGCACATTTGTGTCCCGGTGCCCATGGCTCCTGGCAAGTGAAGCACAATCGCTTCCGCCTCAGCTCTCTCCTGGCCTCATCATCAATCTGCCCTCGTCCCGGATTCGCCTTGGGAGGCGGAGCCCTCGTGTCCTTACCCTTAGGCTGGAAAGCTTGTCTCTGGGGATAAGGTGGCCGAGTCCTGGGCAAGACATCCTGTAAGTCTCGAGTCCTACTGATAGCATCCTGTAGTGTAGCCGGTTTGTTCGACCGGACTAGGCCACGAAGTGGCTCTGTCAGCCCCTCCACAAACATATAAACCATCCGGGCTGCCGATAAGTCGGGTACCATCACCGAAACCCTCAAGAAATCTGAAATGTATGCCTCTGCACTCCCAGTCTGTTTGAGCTTAGTCAGCTCAACAAAATGCTGCTCCGGATCCCTCCTGTCAAAGCGCTCTACCACCCTCCTGGTAAACTCGGCATATGTCGTCACTGTGGAATGCCCGAGTGTCGCCATCCCATGAAACCACCAGTCTTGAGCCTCACCCTCTAAATGCAATGTAGCCACCTTAATGGCCTCCGTCTCCGACATCTGGTTAAGCTGGAAATAGATGTCCAGCTTCTCCACCCAGGACTTTGCCGAACTGTTTGATGAACCATCAAACGTAGGCAAATGGAATCTACTAGCTGCGCGGTGGTCATCACAGTGGTGTCGGTGCCCCCTGTGCTGGTGCTGATCACGGGGTTTGATGCCATACTGAATATGGAGATAGCGCTCGAAGGTGAGAGAATCCATGAATGCCTGTCCGAAAGCCTGATACTCTGCAAAAGCGGCCGCCCATCGAGCTGGACTCAACTCTCTCGGTGTTGTCGACCCCTCGTCCTCTACCAGGAAGGTAGGCATGGTAGGTCGCGTGGGTGCTGGATTATCCCTCTGTGCACCTCCCCGTACTCCTGTCCCTGTGTCCTCTGGCAAGAATGTGGGCATAGTGGATCGCGCGGGTGCCTGAGTCGTCACAATGGGGATAGCATCGTGTACCGGTACGTGGCGAGACATACCCGATCCCTCACCGATCTGAAGAACTCTAGGGAGTTCTCTCTGACTGATCTCCATGGCCACGAGCCTCTGTGACATCTCCTGCATGTGATGGAGGATCGTCTCTCTAAACCTCACATCATCATCTGCCATTGGGTTACGCTGATCTGGGCCCTTCTCAGGCTGCTCTGCCTCTAAATCTGTCTCGGGTGGCTCCTGATCAGAATCACTTCCCCCGAAAGGAAACTTCCACCCACTCTCAGCTTCTCTGCGTCCCTTATGATAGATGTAGGGGTTATCCCCGGGCGTCATAGACTGCTAGCACCACAGGCTGAGCCAGATCTATGCTCTGATACCACTGTAATATCCCCAATGGGGAATAACCAGTAATACACAGAAATATGCCAGACAGATATATAAAATGAAATGCCGGAACCAGAACATGGAACAAGTACACATAAAATGCCAGAACACTAAGCCATTTTATTAATCTGAGAATACATATATAGGGCACAACAATTTCATCGTAGCACCTATCCTGCTCCCAGGCAAGTGGAGACCCTCTCTATCAATAAAGAATGGTCGCAATAGGACGGCTATTCTAGTCGGTCAAGAAACTCGCCGTGGAAATCGTCGTCATAATGCACTAACCTCCGAAGACACCCAATAAACCCTCACCGCGTAAAATGCCGTTCGTCAAAGGACAAACACAGTAAGCCAAAGGGATTCCTTGTGGAAAAAAAAGGGGTGAATCTAACCACAAATCCTCCGGATGAGATAACCAAACTCCTCAGGGCTGGAAACACTGAAAAACGCTGCCAAAACCCCACACAACAACCCTGCTCATCAGATCTGCGTCCTCCCTAGCTGGATCTGCATCCTCCCTATCCAGATCTGCGTCCTCTCTCTCTGGATCTGCGTCCTCCCTAGCTGGATCTGCGTCCTCCCTATCCATATCTGCGTCCTCTCTACCTGGATCTGCTGGATCTGCGTCCTCCCTATCCAGATCTGCGTCCTCTCTCTCTGGATCTGCGTCCTCCCTAGCTGGATCTACTGGATCTGCGTCCTCCCTATCCAGATCTGCGTCCTATCTCTCTGGATCTGTGTCCTCTGCCCTAGCCTGCGCAGTCTCAAGAAAGGGGGTAACTCCTCTACCAAATCTCCACCAGAAACTACTGCAAATCACCACTGAAACTGAAGGAAAGAAACCTTGCTCGAGCAGGCACTCGAAGTCCCCCGGAGCCAAGGGTGAGATCTCCGACCTGAGACACTCAGTTTGCACTAAACAGTGCTGCAGACCGACTAAACAACCGGCGTGCTGAAGTAGACAGAAGTCTAGCTCTCAATATCAATATCAAATCAACAATGCCAAATGAGGTGAGAACCCCCACCTTTTATAGTGCTAAACTCCCTCCAAAACCTTGACTGCGTCCTTCACTCTCCTTGGCCTGCGCAGTTAACCTTGGGTCAGCGTGAGGCCTCCCCTCATACTCATGTGGACCCCCAAGGCCCCTTCTTTAAGTTATAACGTCAATCAACTAGGAAAAACACTTTATTTTATAAAGTGAGGTGACCCCTCTTATTTCTCACTTTATTTATTATTTCTAGCTAAAGCGGCAAAATTAAACAAAAATGAAATACTCCAATTAGCAATGCTAATTTGGAATATTACAGCCTTGAAACAAGCAATGCTGGCTATGTTAATAATAATTGCCATGTCCAAAATTCTGGTATCTTAGGTAGCGACTTTAAGGGTATGGAAAGCGAAAGCAGTAGCTCCAAGATTATTTCGGTCAGCAGCGTTGGAAAACTCAAGAGCATTGAAATCAAGGATAATTGCATAGAAAGCTTTAAGGGCATGGGTAAAGAAGTAAGCAGTGTAGGAAGTTGTCTTTTAGAGCATGATTATAGCGTGGCTGTCAAAATAAAAGATACCGACCTTGGGAGTAGTAACATCAACTTAAATAATATGAGGAACAACCTAGTTTCAAAACTTGAAACTAGAAAGAAGGTGGTTAATTTGTCATTCCAAGAATTGTGTCCTGAAACAATTAATATTCTCAGCAAAGGCTTGGGGTTTGTTGTTGCACCTAATAACATTCCAATAGAGAGCATCATTTGTAACATTGAGGAAGGGATTCAATGCCTCTCCTTGGATGACAAAGAAGAATTAAGGCAAGAATGTGCCCTCATAATGAGAAAAGTTAAACTACCAAAGAGTAAGGTTGAGCAAATTTCTCTTAAGTTTCTTCGTAATAATGACAATATTGTGGTTCTTAAGGAAGATAAAGTAGGAGCAACGGTTGTTTTGGACAAGGATGATTACATTTGAAAAATGAATGAACATCTTAACTGTGGTAGTTATAAGAAACTTAACTCCAATCCCATACACACGGTCATAAGAGAGGTTAAGAAAGCAATTCTGGAGTCCAACCTTGATGAGAAGTTAAAAAGAGGTTAACTCCTTCATGTGAAGTTATCCCTAGAATTTATGGGTTGCCAAAAATCCACAAAGAAGGGGGTCCTCTTAGACCTATAGTCAATACCATTGGATCCCGGACCTATGAATTGGCAAAATATGTTGCCAAGATCCTTAAACCTCTTGTTGGAAATACTGATTCTTTTGTTAATGACTCCAACAATTTTGTAAAGCTTATTAAAAAGGAAAGGATTGATAAATATGACATTCTTGTGAATTTTGACATGGTATCCTTATTTACCAAAATTCCCTTGGATGAGGTTGTTCATGTTATTAAAGAAGTCACTGATCCAGTAACAAAAAGACTTGCGGATATTTGTCTACATTCCACTTTTTTCAATTTCCAAGGAAGTTATTAAAGTAGATATCTGGGGTCGCAATGGGATCACCACTCTCACCAATTGTTGCCAGCTTATACATGGAGTACTTTGAGAAGAAAGCCCTTGGATCCTACCCTTTAAAACTAGCTTGGTGGAAGAGATTTGTTGATGACACCAACGTAAGATGGACTCATGGTAGGGTAGAGCTTGATAAGTTTTTCAATCACCTTAATTCTATCTCCTCTGAAATAAAGTTTACTATGGAACTGAAAGAAAACAAAAGCATTCCATTTTTACATGTCCTTATTATCAGAAAGGAGGATGGTACTTTGGGGCATCAAGTTTTCCGGAAGAAAACTCACATAGAAAGCTATCTCCATGCTGAATCTTATCATCATCCATCTCAAAAATTCAGTGTCCTTAATACTCTTGTTGTGAGAGCCCTTAGAATATCTGACTCTGAGCACCTTAATGAATAGATAAGGCACTTAACCTCTGTATTTAAAAGTTTAAGGTATAAAGATAAGGATATTATGAAAGCTATAAAAAGCATTGAAGGAAATATCTTCTCCCAAAACCCTCAAGCTCGGTGTGGTAAAGTATTCCTATCATACATTCAAGGAGTTACAGATAAGATTGCAAAAATTTTGGGGAAGAAAGACATAATCACTCAGTTTACGACATCAGGAATGATAAAACAAAGGATGAGGTCTGTTAAGGATAATAATGATCAACAATAATGTAAAGGGGTTTATAAAATCGATTTTTCCTGTGGCAAAAGTTATATTGGAGAGACATGACACTCATTGCAAAGAAGACTGAAGGAACGCAGAGTTGACATTAAGAATGAACGATCGCGCTCTTCAGCCCTTGCAGAACACTCCTCAAAGACCAAGCATCATGTTTGTTTAGAAAGTGACAAGATTATTTCTAGGGAAGAGCATTATTAGAAGAGAAAAATGAGAGAAGCTCTTGAGATTATGAAGCATCCACATAATCTCAATAGGGATGGCGAGAGCAAGATCAATGGTAATTGGCTTCCTCACTAGGCTTCAGGATGTCCGAGACTAGCAGTCAGCTGTAGGGTTAGCACCCCAACCTGTAGAATTGGTGTGGTTTGCTGTCAACAACATTTCCAAGGACTGGCAGGTCTTTGTCCAGAGTATCCTGGGCAGAGAAAAGTTGCCCGAGTGGGACTGGATGTGGGTTGATCTGCAGCAGGAGGAGATGAGGCGAGATTTGGTGAAGAGCACCATCAATGGTAGCAGTAGCAGCAGTGGGACAAAGTAAGTGAAGGAAGAGAAGAATGTGGCCCTTGCATCAAAGGGGCAACAAGAGGAAGAAGGACCTCTCCAAGGTCAAATGCTTCAGGTGTGGTGAGTTAGGCCACTACAACACTCAATGTCCTCTTAGAAAGAAGGACAAAGAGGAGAAGCAGGACCAATAGGCTGTATCTGTTGAGATCGATAGGTTGTCCTCCAGATTGGAGGAAGATTTTGCCATGATAGCAGACATCCCTCCAAGAGTGAGGTGGGGTGATTTGGTTTTGTAGGAAGTTTTTTGACGACAGTTTTTTGCCGAAATCCGGTTCAATAAAATTCAAAAAATGAGGTAGTTGTAGTGTTTGGAATCCATTTTTGAGAGTGGAAATGGATTCAGCACTATCAAAAACCCTTAGGGCACCCAAAATACTGAAGTTTAACAACTGTAAACAAGATTCTGATAAAATCTTTCCCAGATTTTTTCAAAATCTCTGTCGGATTCTGAGTCATTCTGTTACATTTTTAGACTATGACGTTTTGTAGCCCCAGAGAGCTACAGGTTGGGCGAAATTCTTGAGGAGGTCCACCTCATGAATCAATACCTTGCTACAGGAGCCCATAACATGCAATAGCAAGATTGACTAGTGGCAGTTGATGCAGTGAGATGCCGGAGTGACAGATGCAGTAGCTAGTAGCAGTAAAAGACTGGGTAGCACAGTGTAGAGTTTGCAACAGTGCAGTTGGCATAGTGCAGAGTCAGCAACAACGCAGAGACTAGCAGCAGTCAGGACTCGGGTGACAGATGCATCATACTGACCATAGTTGGTTTAATATGTTGGATAGTTCTCAACTGCAGATGTTGTAGTTGCAGCAACAACAGATGAGAAAGGGTTGTAGATGTTACAGTAGCAACAACAATAGAGTTGCAGTGCAGTTGCAGTAGTTAGCAGCAGTTCGGCAGGGTCAGCAACAACACAAATGCAACACTTATCAGAGTTACACAGTTGTTGGTGGGTAGCAGTAGCCAGACATCAACAACGTCACAAGAGATGGTGCAGAGGTAGTGTATTGCAGCAGCAGTTGCAGTTGCAGTACTAGAACACTTTCCTCGCTAAGAGGGAGTGTCAGTTTTTTGTAGCATTGGATGTGTTCTAGCCTCGAGATTTGGCTGAGAGGTTAGAATACATGTATTCTCCAATACCCAGAAATCATTTCTGGAAATTCCACGTAGAGACGACTTAATTAAATTAATTAATGAGTTTTTAATATTTCCTAAGTCTAAACTTAGGGAATATGATTAATTAAAATGTCTTAATTAATTCATGGTGAGAATATTCTAGAAAAAGACTTGGATCAATTAAGTTTTAATCGTGGCCATTGATGTCTCAACGAAAGATTATAAGAAGAAACTCGATGGGGCTTGGAGAACACACTTGCAGAGTTCGATTTCACTGGTAGATCGATTTCCTGAGTAGCAGTGCTGAGTTGCCGGAGAGAGAGCTAGCGTGCTCGAAGCAGTGAGAGAGGGGAAGTGATAGTAATGCAGGAGGAAAATTTTCCAGTTCCGGTGAGTGCATTGCAAAGAGGCAGTGACTGCCACAGAGAGGCAGCGCAAAGCCACGCAGAGGCAACATAGTGCTTTAGAGCAGATTTCATATTTTGCTGGGGAGAAGAGTTGATTTAGTGCCAGAAGCCAGAGAGAGAGTCTGGAGGCCAGGAGGATCCATTTCCTAGACAACAGTTGGCAAGATAGCGAGGGGAGAAGCAATTCCGAGTTTGTAGGACGCAACACTACGTAGGCTAACGAAGTGATTGCGTAGAGGCAACAAGGAGCAACTCAAATCGAGCTAAGGTCAGTGTTGGATCCCCTGTGGGAGTGATATTTTTCTCACTAGACTCAGTGCCAGTCATTTCTCTGTATTGATTGCTAGATTTAAGCATCCATAGTTTTGTACTCATATTTACTACTATATAATAATTAAACCCTCAGCTGCTGCACCGATTTTCTCGAGTTGGGGTTTTTCGGGGACTTAATCCAAAAATAACTTTGTATTTTTGTGTGGGTGCATTTGTTCTTCCAACGTTTATTTTTCTTCTGCATTATTTGTTTTGTGAAGGTTGCAATATATTAGTTTCAATATTTATTGTAGCACACAGTAAATAATTTGCTAAATTTATTTAACAAATAGAATAAACTATATTAGTTGCTGCAGTAAGATTCCGGGTTTTAGAATTTTCACAGATGAAATGGCATTAACATGAGCAATATGAGATGGAAGATCATAAGTACCCATCAAAGAAGAATACATTCCAACTCCTAAATTCTTAATAGGCTGCTTGGTATTCTTCACCAAGGGGATAGTAATGTCAGCAGATGCATTAGGGTCGTCGGGAGAATAGGCTAACTAATCAATTGTAACAATTCTCCCTTCATGAGGAAAACATAGATGCAGAATAAATATGGGACAATGGCATCCATTGCATAAACCCAATTGCGAGCCAATAAAAGATTATAATTGAGATTAGCATCGACTATCTCTATTTCTACGTTAACAACCTTACCCCCGACACAAATAGGGAAGGCAGGAAGAATCCCATGAGGCCTATGAGAATGACCATCGAATGCAGTTAAGAGAGTAGGAGAGGGAACAACTTCAGGGGATCCGATAGCTTTCCAACATGATATAGACATGACACATGTGGAAGCCCCTTCATCAACTATGGTTCGAAAGATGGTCTTCTTACGATACATAGATTTAATCTGAAAAGCCATATGATGAGGGAGTCTCATTTTAACATTTGACATATTAAATGTAATTACTAGAGAGTTTTTTTGGATCAACTGCTCCGATTGTAGTGAACAAAGCACTCCTCTGTGTAGGAAACGATTGGAGTACCTCTAACGCCGACATAGCATAGGGGCTCTGAGCCTTCAACAATGGAATAGTTTTGAGCAGCCCTAGCATTGGGATTATAAGTCGACCGCTTTGAGGAGCCTTCTGGCATCCGAGGTATAGGCTCAACTACGAGCCTCTCTATATGAAGAGGTTTTGGAATATCGAAAGCAGTTTTAGCCTTAGAAGGTTTTGGCTCTCCATAATCATGAGTTCTAGTTGAAATATCAACATGAGACTTAACCATATATACATTCGATGTAGATTCCCCATCTTGGTTGCCCCCTGTAGGGGTTCCAGTACTAGCATTTGTGCCAACAAGTAATTGTTTCCCTTGGGGAAAAGGGCTGGTAAGCACAACCTGGGAACTAGAAGAACCCTGTTGAGCTAACAAGCATTGAGCATCCTGAATCTTGGGTAAGATGATCCCCACTGCATAACTTGCATTGGAATTTAACTTTCCTTTTAGATTCCTTCTTGCCCTCACCACTAGGTTTATTCACATTTCCCTTCCCTCCCTTATCTTTTTTCTTCCCACTCCCTTTCTTCTTCCCATTGGATTGTTGGTTTCCTTTGGGATTTGAGGACTGAACAACATTAATCGCTAAAGGTTGAGAAGGAGCAGGCACTGGCGATGTATCTGTGTTGCAGAAGAGAATTGTAGTGACAATTGCTGTAATTGATTTAACAAAATAGTTGTATTACTATCGATCGATCCTACAAATCCGTTGGCATGGGGACCCGGTTTTGGTTTGGCGAGATCGATTTTCGATCTAGGAGCATCAAGCATAATCTTATAGAGGACTCCAAAATGGGAATAAATAAGCTTTAATTGTTGGGCTCTAAAGATAGCTTGTTCTTCATTGAACACCCCAGAAAGTGACACATCCTTAGATATCTCCAGCTTTAATGATTTCAAAAACCAATCTAGAAGGAACTCATTAGTGATATAGGCCTTGATCATTCTCTTCCTTTTGCGCCACTCTTGAATGTGGTAAGAAATATGAGTAGCCTTGTCCTGCTCAAAAATGGCCAGAAGCTCAATTCCAACATCATAATGGACGAGAAACTGAAAATGGTTGAGAAACATTGTAGCTAACTCACCAAACGTAGAAAACATCCCCCCTCTTAACTCGATATACCGTTTTGCAACATTTCCAGTTAAGGTACATTGGAAAAGTCCCAACCTAATTGAATCATCAATTAAGGAGTTTGATGAGCACCATAAGTCGAAAGTGGTTATATGTTTTGTTGGATCCTCACCAGACTTCCCTTCAAATTTTGGTATATCATATGGAAGTTTAGTAGGGACCGGAGGCCAAGCCAGGTTGTAACGGATCAGATCATTAGTTAATTTCGAAAGATCTGGAAAATTAAGAGTTGCCAAGAATGGTAAGTGCAGAGGAACATGAGAATTCCAACCTCCAAGAGTGGAAGTCCCAACATTCGAGAAAGAGTATCCTGGATTTTGAGAGGCACCAGGCAGCCACGGATTAGTCGTAGAAGCACCTGAACCATAAGGAAAACCTTGTAGTCTAGGGGTATACAGAGGGTATCCACCCCTTACTGCATGATTACTAGTCATAGGAAAATTTCCTCCTGGTGGAACATTATATGAAGGGTAGAGCCCCTGGTAAGGATTCCAAGCACTAGCTAAAGGAGGAAAAACCTATGAAGTATCAGCTGTAGGGAAGGGCATACTCCCCTGCTTGTGAAAATTTACAAACAGTTGCAGTGATAGATTTATTTCTCCTACTTATTATTTTAATAAGTTATTATTTAGAAATCTTCCAGCAAATATCGAAATAAATACTACTGTAACATTCACAATTATATATGCAGAGAAATAAATAGTAGAGAACATAAGCACAAGAATCAATCACATGTACACAATTATTTTTGGACAATTGTCCCCGAAAAAACCCAATGTGGGAAAACCGGTGCAACAGATGAGGGCTTTATTAATTCTTTAACAAATGTTATCATTACAGGGAAAATATACGACAGATAAATTCTGAACCACCTAAGACTGAATTTCCGGCTTACTCGGACAATTCTCTGACACCCAAAACAACCCCTGCATGCCCCTGCGTCTCTCTGCGTGATTCACTGCGTAGTCCCAGCGCTGGACTGCGTGGGTCTCTGTGCTGTAGCCTCAAGCTGCCTCCAGTGACCCACTGCTGTCCTCCGACCCTGATCTCGATCACCCCTAACCTCCTCCTTCTGCTTCTGCAACTTCTCGCCCTGTAACTCTCCCACTGAGATCGAATTCTACATTAGAATGGATCTCCTTCGGGTACTAAGTGTATGCTCGGCTTGTTTTCCAAGTGACCCTCAAGCCTTCTTTTATAATTTTCCTGTTGGAGAACCAACGACACAGATTAAAAGATTAATCAATGGCTAAGATTAAAACTTGACTTGACCCATGTTTTCTAGAAGATTCACACTCTGACTTATTAATACTCTTTAATTATTTCATTTTCCTAAGTTTAGACTTAGGGTCTTCATTAAAATAATTAATTATTTTAATAAGTCTTGAACCGAGTGGAATTTCCACAAACTGTTTCTGGGTTCTTTGGAATGCTATTGTCCAAGCCTCCCTGCAAAGTTTGAGACTTGGAACACTTCTAGATGCTACAAAAATCAACACTCCCTCTTAGCGAGAAAGGTGTTCCAACAATATGCCTGCTGCATGCTGCTCTGATTCTGAAGTACCCTCTGCGCTGCTGATCTCAGGATTCTGCTGCGCTGTTGCCTCCTGTCCTGTTGCCTTTGACACGGCCACTGTCAGTTGCTGCCACTGTACCACAGCTCCCTCTGAATACTGAATCCTCCATTCCTGCTACTGGAAGGGATTCTTCATCATCCTCGCTTCTCTCTGAAGTAGAAAAACTTTGTCTTTCCTAGAGCCTTTGTGAGGATGTTTTCCACCTGTTCTCTTGTTGGAGTGTACTGCAATTGACATCTTCACGTTGTACACGGTCCTTAATGAAGTGACACCGGATGTTAATATGTTTCGACCTATCATGAAACACAAGATTCTCAGAGAGCTTTATGCAACTCTGATTATCACATAAGATGCTGGTCGCTTCCATTTCATCCTTGAGTAGATTCACTAGCAGTTTCCTAAGCCATATGGCTTCACATGAAGCTGTGCTGGTTGCCATATACTATGCTTCTGTTGAACTCAGTGCCACAGACATTTGTTTCTTACTGCACCAGGAAGTCATTCTTGATCCAAGACTGAAACAATACCCACTGGTACTCTTTCGATCAACTGAACTTCCAGCCCAATCTGCATTAGTGAAACCACTCTACCTGACATCATTGTCACGGGTGTACTTCAATCCAACCTCGATTGTCCCTCAAAGGTACTTGAGAACATTCTTGGCTGCTGCCCAATGTGCCCTCTTCAGTTCCACCATGAAGTGACTGAGGGTATTAACAACATAACAGATGTCTGGCCTTGTATTTACCAGATACATCAATGACCCTATGAGCTTCCTGTATAGCATAGGATCAACTTCATCATCTTTGGACGTGTCAATTTTCCTCCAGTTGGTGATCATTGGAGTGGTCATGGGCCTACAATCCTCCATCTGAAATCTCTTCAAAATCTCTGTAGTGTATCTTCCTTGACAAACTTCCAACTCCTGAAAGATCTCCCCATTCTGTTGCCAAACTTCCAACTCCTGAAAATAGTGCATCCGTCCTAGATCCTTCATGTCAAAGTCTTTAGCCAAATTCTTCTTGCAATCTGTGAGGAGCCTTGATGATCCTGTTAAGAATAGATCATCCACATACAACACACGTATCAAAGGCTTGTTAATCCAAGTTGTCATTGATGGCAACAGGTTGATGAAGGTTGAAAGACTTAATGATAAACATGGAAGATATCATTTGAAGTTCTCCTAATGATGCTGGATTGTGACATATTACTGCACTTGCTAGGTACTATCATGATGACATAGACGTCCTACATGATGACGCTATGACCCCATGATTGATAAGCCAAACAATGGAGAAGTCAAATGAAGGAGAAGCCAAGCAATGGAGAAGGCATTCTGTCCTATGCATTTTCTGCACAAAAAAAATTAAGGACATTCACAAACAAAAATTGTTTTTACCTCCTTAGAGGCATCCTTCCAAATTGACTCCTATACCATCTTTTAGAGCATAATTTTGCCTTTCCAATGAGCCCTTATTTGTCCCAAAACTCCTAGTAGTTTTTGAGATATCGAATTTTCAAGTTAAAAAATTATATTTCTGATATTGAGCCGACCTATGCTCAGGGACACTAGTCGGCCTCCAAACAGGGACGTGTCTTTTCGTTTGTTGTTGCAAAGAAGGCTGCATATATATACAATCCGTAACTCATTTCTTCAGCCCAGATATTTGGTCATCAACACAGATTTTCGGTCATCTAGCACACACAGAATTTCGGTCATCAAGAGATGCAGTTCACATCTTGCGAACTCTATATATAAAAGAGACTCGGACCTATGATCTATTACCAGTTTTGGACCTGTGATCTATTACCAATTTCAGACCTGTGATCTATTGCTTCGGACTAGTCATCTACTGTTTCGGACCTATGATCTTTTGCTTAAGATCTGTAACTGAAGGTTATAACTCTCGGTTCTGAGGTCTATTGCCTTGACCGGTGATAAGAGGTAAGGGTGTTGGACAGAATTACTACAACTCGGACTTGTGAGGGACTCAGAATTGTAATCTCATATTTTCACAGTCCTATGATGAATAGTGAACGTTGATAAACAAGAAAATTAAAGGTGATTGGTAAAATTTCTTGAATAGTGTTGGAGTATAATAGAAGGACCCTTGTGTTAACTTGAGGACAGTCCTGTAGTGACAATCACTTGTAAAGTAAACATCTGATTATGGAGCTAGGACATATAACAATTTTATGAAGCTCAGATTCTAAGGGAACTCAAACAAACATTCCGAGCATGAAGATTTGAGAACAGTGAATGAAAATCAGTGAGCAGTGTAGCATTAGTAGCGGAGTTAAATGGTGGACAAGTACAATGAAGATATAGTGAAGTCAAAATCAAGAAGTATTGAACAGTGAAGAATATTTTGTAGATAACAGTCAAGTAAGTATATCACACATCTTCTATTAAAAGTGACTAAGGGATTGGTGTCCTTGGAGTAGGAGCTCCTAAACACAAGACTGGTGCCTTGAGAAGGTAGGGTCGAAGCCCTAGAGGTCAGAGCCTCATCAAAGTCCAGGTTGGTGCTTGGCAACAGGTTGGTGCCTGTTTCATTAAAGGGTTGGTGCCCTCACCCATCTACTGTATACTATTATTAGAAAGGAAATTGAAATTAATATTAATCCTTAATATTATCATTATACACCTCTCTGTCTTTAATTGTGAAGAATCTAACTGGCATTAATTAACAATTGGAAAGAAATACTGATTCACCCCCCTCTCAGTGTTTCCAACAATTGGAATCAGAGCCAACTTCTTCGTTATCAGCCTAATAGCTGGAAGAAGGATTCTTAGGCACAATGAAGAACATGGAAGCAACAGGGAAACTGCCTATCTTTGATGGAACAAACTTTAGTTTTTGGAAAAAGAGGATGTCCTACTATCTAATGTCTCTTGGTCTTGAAGTATGGCACTCTGTTTTGGATGGGTACAAAGCTCCCGCTAGTCTTCCAACTGATCAAGATGAAAGAAGAGCCTACATTGCTAATGCCAAAGCTTTAAATTCCATCACTAGTAGAATTACCGGTTCCGAATTTACGAAAGTCATGGGTTGTGACTCAGCCAAAGAAGTATGGGATAAGTTGGTTTCTTTATATGATGGGGACTCCAAAGTTAAGAAGGCAAAGCTTCAGACCTAGAGAAGACAATTCGAGTGTTTGAAAATGGATGATGAAGAAGATATTGCATCATACTTCCTCCGAGTAGTTGAAGTAGTTAACTCTCTTAAAGGACTAGGAGAAAATATTGAAGAAAGCACCATTGTTCAAAAAATCCTGAGATCGCTTCCTGACAGATTTGACTCCAAAGTAAGTTCCATAGAAGAAATGAAGGACCTAGATACTCTCAAGATGGATGAACTTCATGGAATTCTTATTGCCTATGAGATGAGGAAAGGAAGCCCAAATTTCAAAGAAGCGGCTTTCAAAGCCTCAAGATCTACAAAAGAAGGAAAATGATGGAATTGCAACAATGATGAATCTGACACTGAAAACGAGTTAGCTCAATTTGTACGAAGACTAAAAAGGGGATCTAAGCTAAAAGGTAAGTACCCTCTTATTTGTTTCAATTGTGGAAGAATAGGTCATTATGCTGCAAAATGTCCTCATAAACATGATAGTGATGATGAAAAGGACTCTAAAAGAATGATGTACAAAAAGAAAGGGTTTAATAAGAAGAACTTCTTCTCCAAACAAGACGAGTCTGATGAAGATGAATTTGTAGTCATAAAAAAGAAATCAACTAGAAATGTGCGTCATTACAAAGAAAGTGATGATGAATCAGATGAGGACAATGATTATGTTGGAAGCAAAGAAACGTTATTCATGGCATTTACAAATGATGATGACTCAGAATTAGAAGATGAAAGAAACATGGATAGTTTGCTAGTAAGTGCCATTGAAGAAAATGAGAATCTACAAAAGAAGATAATTTCTCTCAAAATAGAAAGAGAGGAAGCAAAAAGAAGGGAAGACTTCTTGAACATTAAGCTAAAAGAGAAGGATGATATCTGTGAAAAACGTGAAGCTAAAATAATATCTCTAGGAAAGGAATTAGAGCAAGTTAAAAGGAGTTGGGAAAGCTCTCTAGCTCTTGACAACATTCTTAATACTCAAAAACCTCAACATGACAAGTCTGGAATTGGTTTCAAACGAGAATCATCAAGTACAAAGAATAATGCTAGAAGTTATGTTGATGTACTCTCTTGCCATCCAAAAGAAGAAAAGTCATCTTGTCAGGAGCAAAGTCCCATCTCAAAACCAAGAATTGAAGAAAGAGCAACTCCAAGGAAGAATGTTGGTTCAAGCTATGGATACTACAACAGGTATCAAACTGTTTTTTCTTGGGCATTGTTACAATTGTAAAAACTTTGGGCATCAAGCTAAGCATTGCAAGGCTCATAAGAATGAAGCACCAAGATTGAATGATCAAACAAACCAACTACGTGGTCCTAAAGAGCAAGGACAAATCAAAACTTACAATTCCTTTGATCCTTTGGCTAAGTTTGATCCGTCTTGCTCATTATGTGATAATTATGATCATAATGAACAAAATTGCCTTCTCAAAAGGGGGAAAGCTAAAAACATAAATCTCAAAACTGATAAATGTGGCCTAACTCTATGTGCTCATAGTGAAGAAAATCATTGGTTCGTGGATAGTGGATGCTCAAGACATATGACAGGTGACCAAAAGAAGTTCATCTCATTAAACAAGAAAAATGGAAATGTATCCTTTGGAAGTGGATCCGCTAAAATCACTGGAAAAGGAACTGCTACCCTTGTCAATGGACTAGGAAAGGCTCAAAATACCTTGCTGGTAGAAGGGCTCAAACACAATCTCTTGAGTGTTAGCCAGATTTGTGACCAAGGACATAATGTTGTCTTTAGTACAAAAAATTGTGAAATAAGAGACTCATCCTTGGGAGAACTTGTGGCGAAAGGAGTAAGAACACCAGATAATGTTTATATTCTCAGTAGAATCCAAGAAGATAAATGTTACTTAAGTCAAACAGATGAAAGTTGGTTATGGCACAAGTGATTGGGGCATCCAAGTTTTGATAACCTAGTCAACATCAGCAAAATTAATGTAGTAAGGGATATTCCAAAAATGTGCAAACCAAATCAAGTTGTATGTGGCCCATGCCAACATGGAAAGCAAACCAGAACTAGCCACAAAACTAGGGAGTTCTCAACAACAAAACCTCTGGAAATCATTCATGCAGACTTGTGTAGGCCAACTAGAACTCCTGCTCTTCAAGGTGAAAGGTGCTTTGCTCTATTCGTTGATGACTATACTAGAATCATGTGGATATATTTCATAAAATATAAGTCCGAAGCATTTGAATGTTTTAAGAATCTTAAGGCTCTCATTGAGAATGAGAAAGATTCTAAGATTAAATGTCTTAGAATGGATAGAGGAGGAGAATTCACCTCAAAAGAATTTGATGAATTTTGTAAAGAGCATGGAATCGAAAGAGAACTCTCTACTGCTAGGACACCCCAGCAAAATGGAGTAGTTGAAAAAAGGAACCAAACCATTCAAGAAATGGCAAGGACAATGCTACTAGCAGCTGATTTGCAACCAAAATTTTGGAGAGAAGCAGTTGGCACCGCAGTGTATACCTTAAATCGAACTCAACTAAGACATAATAAAGAAAAGACTCCTTATGAATTATGGAAAGGAAGACCTGCTTCAGTAAAATATTTCAGGGTTTTTGGAAGCAAATGTTTCATAAAAATAAATGATGACCCACCAGGTAAATTTCATTCTAGAGTTGACGAAGGAATATTTCTTGGATACTCCACTAGGAGCAAAGCCTACAAATGTTACAACAATCGTCTACGAAGAATAGTGCAAAGCATTGATGTGAAGATTGATGAAGGCCTTCCAGAAAAAAGAATTGAGGATCATGAAATTGAGCCTTTCTTTGAACAAAGTGAAGAAGAAGAACCTGAAAAAGAAGAGGAGAATGAAGAACCTCAAAGTGAATCTTCACAAACTCCCTCCAAGATCAAGTTTGTTTAGAGATATCATCCGGAAGAATAGGTCATCGGAAATATAGATGAAGGAATCCAAACTCGAAGAAGGATGATAAGCACCCCAAGAAAAGATGATGTGGCTTTATTATCTTTAATAGAACCTGAAATTTTTTCTCAAGCAAGCAAAGATCCTTATTGGATAAAGGCCATGGAAGAAGAAATGTCTCAAATCGAAAAAAAATGAGACTTGGGAACTGATACCTCGCCCAAACGATAAAAATATAATTGGAACAAAATGGGTATTCAAAAACAAGATGAATGAAGATGGACAAATCATCAGAAATAAAGCCAGACTTGTCTGCAAAGGATACTCGCAAATCGAGGGAATTGACTTCGAAGAAACCTTTGCACCAGTAGCTCGAATGGAAGCCATAAGAATGTTTTTAGCATTTACTTGCTCAAAAGGACTCAAGGTTTATCAAATGGATGTAAAATCAGCATTCCTAAATGGAGATCTCAAGGAAGAAGTTTACATGGAGCAACCAAAAGGATTTGATCTTGCTGAAGGGAAGGACTTTGTATGCAAGCTTAAAAAGGCCTTGTATGGATTAAAACAAGCCCCTAGAACATGGTATGCAAAGTTGGATCACTATCTGCTACAAGAAGGTTTCAAAAAGGGAGTAGCTGGTAGCAATCTCTACATGAAGATGGACAAGGAAAAACTTTTGATCACTCTTGTATATGTTGATGATCTAATATTTGCTAGCAATGATGATGAGATGAGCCATGAATTTCCTCTAAATATGTCCAAAAGATTCGAAATGTCAATGATTGGTGAGCTGTCTTACTTTCTTGGGCTACAAATATCTCAAACCTTTGTAGGCATGTTTATATCTCAAGCGAAATATCTTAAAGACATGCTCAAAAGATATGGGATGGAAGATTGTGCACCTATGAGAACGCCGATGACCACAGATTGTAAATTAAGCAAAGATGATGATACCCCTCTCATAGATGCAACTCTTTACAGGTCAATAATTGGAGCTCTCCTATACTTAACTGCTATAAGACCAGATATTATGCAAGCAGTAGGAATGGTAGCAAGATTTCAGTCAAGTCCTAAACAATCCCATCTAGCAGCTGTGAAGAGAATTCTCAGATATTTGAAAGGAACGATTGATTTCGGTCTTTGGTATCCTAAGAGTTCAACTCTTATTGTGACAACTTACTCTGATGCTGATTGGGCCGGAAGCGTGGATGATCGAAAAAGTACCAGTGGAAATGCATTCTTTATGGGAGATTGTCTTGTATCTTGGCTCAACAAAAAGCAATCATCTATATCCCTTTCTACAGCTGAAGCCGAATATATAGCTGTTGCTGATTGTTGTACACAAATTCTATGGATGAAGGAAGCCTTGAAGGATGTCAACATAGAAACTAAGCAACCAATTACTATTTTTTTGTGACAATACTAACGCCATTAGTCTTTCAAAGAATCTGGTGATGCACTCAAGGACCAAACATATTCCAATCAAATACTACTTTCTCTGTGAACAAGTTGCTGAACACAATATCAGGTTGGAATACGTCTATACAAAAGAGCAAATTGCTGATATCTTTACAAAACCCCTTCCACGAGAAGCATTTGAGTATCTTCGCCAAAAGATGGGTGTCATTGCTCTTGCATCACATTAAATCAAGCAACATGTCAAGGGTACAATATGTTAGGGGGAGCAGCATGACAGGGGGAGCACTTTGGTACCCCATTGCCATTGATGTCAAAGGGGGAGAGAAGAAAAATATTGCCATACAATGACAAAGGGGGAGATTGTTAATCCAAGTTGTCATTGATGGCAACAGGTTGATGAAGGTTGAAAGACTTAATGATAAACATGGAAGATATCATTTGAAGTTCTCCTAATGATGCTGCACTGTGACATATTACTGCACTTGTTGGGTACTATCATGATGACATAGACGTCCTACATGATGACGCTATGACCCCATGATTGATAAGCCAAACAATGGAGAAGACAAATGAAGGAGAAGCCAAGCAATGGAGAAGTCATTTTGTCCTATGCATTTTCTGCACAAAAAAAATTAAGGACAGTCACAAAGAAAAATTGTTTTTACCTCCTTAGAGGCATCCTTCCAAATCAACTCCTATACCATCTTTTAGAGCATAATTTTGCCTTTCTTATTTGTCCTAAAACTCTTAGTAGTTTTTGAGTTATTGAATTTTCAAGTTAAAAAATTATATTTCTGATATTGAGCCGACCTATGCTCAGGGACACTAGTCGGCTTCCAAACAGGGACGTGTCTTTTCGTTTGTTGTTGCAAAGAAGGCTGTATATATATGCAATCCGTAACTCATTTCTTCAGCCCAGATATTCGGTCATCAGCACAGATTTTCGGTCATCTAGCACACACAGAATTTCGGTCATCAAGAGATGCAGTTCACATCTCGTGAACTCTATATATAAAAGAGACTCGGCCCTGTGATCTATTACCAGTTTCGGACCTGTGATCTATTGCTTCGGACCAGTCATCTATTGTTTCAGACCTATGATCTTTTGCTTAAGATCTGTAACTGAAGGTTATAACTCTCGGTTCTGAGGTCTATTGCCTTGACCAGTGATAAGAGGTAAGGGTGTTGGACAGAATTACTACAACTCGGACTTGTGAGGGACCCAGAATTGTAATCTCATATTTTCACAGTCCTATGATGAATGGTGAACGTTGATAAACAAGAACATTAAAGGTGATTGGTAAAATTTCTCGAATAGTGTTGGATAAAAGCAGTGTTGGAGTATAATAGAAGGACCCTTGTGTTAACTTGAGGACAGTCCTGTAGTGACAATCACTTGTAAAGTAAACATCTGATTATGGAGCTAGGACATATAACAGTTTTATGAAGCTCGAATTCTAAGGGAACTCAGACAAACATCCTGAGCATGAAGATTTGAGAACAGTGAATGAAAATCAGTGAGTAGTGTAGCATTAGTAGCAGAGTTAAATGGTGGACAAGTACAATGAAGATATAGTGAAGTCAAAATCAAGAAGTATTGAACAGTGAAGAATATTTTGTAGATAACAGTCAAGTAAGTATATCACATATCTTCTATTAAAAGTGACTAAGGGATTGGTGTCCTTGGAGTAGGAGCTCTTAAACACAAGGTTGGTGCCTTGAGAAGATAGGTCGAAGCCCTAGAGGTCAAAGCGTCATCAAAGTCCAAGTTGGTGCTTGGCAACAGGTTGGTGCCTGTTTCATTAAAAGGGTTGGTGCCCTCACTCATCTATTTTATACTATTATTAGAAAGGAAATTGAAATTAATATTAATCCTTAATATTATCATTATACACCTCTCTGTCTTTAATTGTGAAGAATCTAACTGGCATTAATTAACAATTGGAAAGAAATACTGATTCACCCCCCTCTCAGTATTTCCAACAAGGCTCACTCCCTACTCTTAGGTAGTAGAGATTTGGACCTGCATCACTCTTGACGAATCCCATCTTCTGCAAATAGATGTCAATCCGACCATACCAGGCTCTAGCAACTTGCTTTAGTCCATATAATGCTTTCTTTAATCTGCACACATCAGTTTTCTGACCATGTGTCTCAAAGCCCTCCGATTGTTCTATATACACTTCTTCTTTTATCACACCGTTCAAAAATGCCGTCTTGACATCCATCTGGTGAATTTCCCATCCCATCTGTGCAGCAAGGGATATCATGGACTTGATAGATGTGTATCTGGCTACTGGGGCGAAGGTTTCTTCATAGTCTATTCCTTCCTTTTGAGCATACCCCTTAGCCACACACCTGGCTTTAAATTTCTCGATGCTGTCGTCTGCAGCATACTTGATCTTGTAGATCCACCTGGATCCTACCACTGATCTCTCCTGAGGTCTGGGTAGCACTTCCCAGACATCATTTGTCATGATGGAACTGTACTCTTCCACTATTGCATTAACCCACACCTGGTGCTGAGCTGCTTCCCAAAAACTGGAAGGTTCTCAGACTTGAGCAACCAAGGCTTGATACCTTTCAGGCTGCTTACGTCGTCTCTACTCATTTCGGGGGATTTCGAAAAAGTCGTCTGCATCCTTCAGAATCTGTTGAAGTTCCTTGCTCATTCTTCCATTGGTGGTGGGTGGATTTACCAGCTCTCCTTGCAAATCCTCTGGAGACACATCCTTTGGATCATTATGCCTTGGAGAGGCAACTGAATTTTCTGCTGTTGGTTGTTGGGGCTGGACCAAAGGCTCTTCGTCTGACTGCGTAGCAGAAGGTAGCTCTCGTGATCTTCTGAAGGCTTTCTCCTCCATAAACTTCACATCCCTTCGCACCACCACTTTCCTACTTTGAGGAATGTAGATGCGATAAGCCTTTGCATTCTCATTGTATCCTACCAGATACCCCTTTTTAGCAGTCATCTCCAACTTCTTCCTCTTCTCACTAGGCACATGACAGTAAGTTGTACTGCTGAAGATCCTAAAGTGACTCACTTCAGGCTTGCTGGCAGTGAAGACACTTTCAGGTGTGATCTTTCCCAGTGCAGTGTGAGGAGTTCTGTTCTGAATGTAGACAGTTGTATTACACGCTTCAACCCATAGAAATTTGGGCATGTCTTGGTCATGCGCTCTGGTTGCTTCAACAATAGTCCGGTTTTTCCTTTCTGCCACACCATTCTGTTCCAGACTGTACGGGGTTGTCCATTCTCTTTTGAAGCCTTCCCTTGCACAAAATTCGATGAATTCTTTATCTATTTATTCACCACCATTATTTGATCGCAATACCTTGATCCGCTTCCTTGTCAGATTTTCCACCAAAGCCTTAAACTCTTTAAATCAATTGAAGACTTCATCCTTGGTCTTCAAGAAGTAGATCCAGGTTTACCTAGAATGGTCATCAATGAAGGTGACGAAATATTCGGCACCGCTAAGAGCTCTAGTGGACATTGGCCCACAGATATCTGAGTGTATTAGATCCAACACACCCTTGGCCCTATTGTTGTTTCTCTGATATGCTGCCTTGGCATATTTCCCCAATACGCACCCCCTGCAGACATCATCTCGTTTGGTGCTCAGTTCTGGAACACCTGTGACAATCTTCTGGAGAGTTTTCAACACCCCATGATGCAAGTGCCCCATTCTTCTGTGCCATAGCTCATTCAGGTCCGTTTCATCTGCGGTGCCAACTAGTGCCATTGGAGAATCAAGCTGTAGCTTGTACATTTTGTTGCTTCGTACCTCGATTTGTGCCTTTTTCTTCCAACTGGGGTGCTTGACGTAGACTCTATTGCTAATAAAGTAGACATCCTATCGTCGGTTTTGAAGCTGTGACATTGAGAGTAGATTCATCCCCAAACTCGGCACATGCAATACATTAGTGGCCTAGATTCTGTTTCCTGTCCCGGTCTGAAAAACTACGGTACCTCTCCCAATGGGAGTGCACTTTGCTTTATTACCCATGGTTATTTTGAAATTCATCTGCTCTTCTTGGTAGTCGGAAAAATAGTCCTGTACTCCTGTCATGTGAGCAGAGGCTCCGTTGTCAATATACCAGACATCTGAAGACGCAGTGCTCGATACACAAGCAAAATCTTCCTCTAGTCTGTATGCCAATACAGATACACCATGATCCATCTGTTCTATCTTGCTTCTTCCCCCTCCTGTAGAACTGCGTGAACCCTTATGTGTTGTTGCTGCAACAGTAGATCTGTGTTCACTAATAGATGCCCCCTCTGTTATTCATCTCTGGCACTGATACTATGTGAAAATTTACAAACAGTTGCAGTGATAGATTTATTTCTCCTACTTATTATTTCAATAAGTTATTATTCATAAATCTTTCGGCAAATATTGAAATAAATACTACTGCAACATTCACAATTATATATGCAGAGAAATAAATAGTAGAGAACATAAGCGCAAGAATCAATCACATGTACATAGTTATTTTTGGATAATTGTCCCTGGAAAAACCCAATGTGGGAAAACCGGTGCAGCAGATGGGGGTTTTATTAATTCTTCAGCAAATGATATCTTTACAGGGAAAATATACGACAGATAAATTCTGAACCACCTGAGACTGAATTTCCGGCTTACTCGGACAATTCTCTGACACCCAGAACAACCCCTGCATGCCCCTGCGTCTCTCTGTGTGATTCACTACGCAGTCCCAGTGCTGGACAGCGTGAGTCTGCGTGGAGACTGTGTGGGGTCTCTGCGTTGCAGCCTCAAGCTGCCTCCAGTGACCCACTGCTGCCCTCCGACCCTGATCTCGATCACCCTTGACCTCCTCCTTCTGCTTCTGCAACTTCTCGCCCTACAACTCTCCCACAGATCGAATTCTATATCAGAATGGATCTCCTTCGGTTACTGAGTATATGCCCGACTTGTTTTCCAAGTGACCCTCAAGCCTTCTTTTATAATCTTCCTGTTGGAGAACCAACGACCTAGATTAAAAGATTAATCAATTGCTAAGATTAAAACTTGACTTGATCCATGTTTTCTAGAAGATTCACACTTTGACTAATTAATACAATTTAATTATTTCATTTCCCTAAGTTTAGACTTAGGGTCTTCATTAAAATAATTAATTATTTTACTAAGTCTTGAATCGAGTGGAATTTCCACAAACTGTTTCTGGGTTCTTTGGAATGCTATTGTCCAAGCCTCCTTGCAAAGTTTGAGACTTGAAACACTTCCAGATGTTACAAAAATCAACATTGTTGACCAAAGAAATGGGAGAGATTCCTAGAGACCCAAAACGATTGATAGAAGGATATGTCAAGCCCTTGTTCCCTTGAAAAGGATTAATGTTTTGAGCATGACCAGAGAAGGGCATTGATCATAAATTCAATGCTGTATTGGAAGGAGGAACATGCTCACTTCCAAAAGAAAAACCTTGTAAAGATCCTGAACCACTAGCCATTGAAGTCATAGATACGAAAGCAACAAAAGGTAAGGTTGATGAGACTGAGGGAATCCCTCTAGATGGCATTCTGAAAGGATAAGCAAAAGTGAAAGGAGCAGAAGGTTGGGTGCCCCCACTCGAACTCAGAATGGTGGTAGAGCCAATAGCTACTGTACTAGGTGTAATAGTAGAGATAGCAATAATACCTCCTCCTACAGCTGAAGGAGGAGTATGTACACCAGTCGTATCGGTAGCCATACTTGTACCACTAACATTGGCCATTGAGAAAAAAGGAGTGAACAAGGCTCGCCGACCTATGAGTCAGAGTGTTAGGGTCCTATAATAATAGGATTCATAATTTTGAATTGACTTTGATTAGTCTTGTAATATGTACATACTTTGCTTTCTGCAAATTGTTTTCCCATATTAGAAAATTAAAAAATGTAAAGAGGGTAAAAGTCCTAAAAGAAAAATTAAAGGACTTGAAAGAAAAAAGATGAAAAAGAATATGAAAATGAACCCCAAACAAAAAAGAGATAAAATAAATCATGAAAGTGATGCAAATTCAAATGCCACTACTGTTTACTTTGCAAAATAAAGATTGTGTGCAGCTTGTTAAAAATGCCACAATCCATGAAAGTCAAACTGCTTAATCTTGATCTTTCATGTTTTAAATTTCATGCTGATAGATAGAGAATAAAAATCTAGCCAAACAGTTTAGTCTTGGTAGATCAGTAGTTAGGTAGAAAATAATAAGGAGCTCATCAGTTTAATCTGAGCCCTTGGAAGAAATAAGGTTAGAATTAGATAGTTTGTTGTTAAAAGAAAAATGAATAAGGGTCTGCAAGTTCAAATGCACCCACATAAATGAAGAAAAAATGTTACGATAAGCTGATGGGTAGGTAGAAGCAATTTTCACAATGCATGGATAGCAGAAATTGGTCATTTCATTTACTAATTTCCCTTCAAAATCATTCCCCTTGTAAAAATACCCCTTCCCCTTTTTTTTTATTCTTTCTCCTTACTTCACTCTTTTTCCCTTGCAAAAAATCCCTTTTCCTAAGTTAAAATGCATATCTTCCTTTGGAAAAGTAAAATCCCTTTAACTAATTTCTCTTTATTTAAAAATACACCAAAAACCCAAAAAATACTTTATCCCAAGTCTAAATGCTGAAATCTATATGTCAGGATCCACTATGTAAATATTCATTCCCGATATAAGATTTACGTTAAAACTTAGTGTATTTAACCCCCCCACTCATTTTATATTTCATTATTAACATTTAACTTTACTTATTAGCTCCCGTTATATCTTTTAAACCTGTATTATACTAATTCCTTTATATGTATATCCCAACCCATATTTTAAATTTAATACATGGTTTAATTTCCCCGCATATGATATATCTTGGGCCCACTATGTATTAAAACCCCACTTTGTATTATTGCCCTGCCTATTGTAAAGTTCCACTTTCCCTAATCCCATTGGTTCTTTATTTAACCATATCGCATGTATTAAAACCCGACCCATGTAACATAAACCCTTTGCTTATATAACCAATCGCATGAAAAATCCTGGGCCCCACACTTATCAATCCCGACGACTCCATCGCATCTTCCCAACCGTCGGATCTTAACCGATTAGATTTGATGGCCCCTATTGCCTATTGCACATTTCATTGCCCAATCGTTAGCATACCCCCGATCTTGTGATATCCATGGTTTTCGGAGTTCTGCTCCTGGCTACGTGGCCAATCCCATTCGATCGCATTGTTCCAAAAAATACCGCCAACCACCTTTGGCTCATGCGAAAACCACTGAGCGGTTTCTCCCGTCCATTGCACAAACCACCCTGTCAATTCAAATTGACCGCGCATTCAATGTAAGCACCGTTTGTTAAAAAGACCATATAGCCGCCCTTTGCAGCCTTTTCACCATTTCAGTTACAGTTTTCCACGGAAAATCAGTCTGTCGACCTGTAATCAAGCCTTTTCAATTAGAATTCAACCAATTTGTTGCCAAAGACACTGCAGAAACGAATTGAAGATCTATAAAGATCAGAAGAACCTCAAAAAGTCTCTGCTGCCTCATAAACCTTCTGCAAACCACAAATCTTCGTTTTTTCCTAGGTATTCCTCAAAGAAAAGACCTATTTCTTGATCTAAAGAGGAAGTAATTCAAGTAATTGAATCAAATTAGGAGTTTTAGCAGACCAAAAGCGCCTATTGCCTTCCCTATCATTTTCTGCATACCCTAGGCATCCTTTTACAGGATTCTGAGGCCTGAGACTGTTTTAATCATAGAGATTGAATAATTGAAGAATTTTAAACCTCTACAGACCTGAAAAATCCCTGTAGCTTCCCAAATCCTTTTTTCTGCAAACCTTGGACATATTTTCACAGATTCCCAAGGTACTGAGATTGTTTTTTAGTCACTGAAAGTACATTTTGATCAATTGAACAAGTTTTAAATCATTGCAGACCACAGATAAACCCCTATTTATCCAAATCCTTCTACAAACTGTAAATATATTGTTGAGGTGCTCCCAAAGGCCTGAATCCATTTCTTGAGTCAAAAGATTAATCAATTGAGTGAAATCAAACAAAACAATGGCTTCCAAAAGTATTGTAATTGTTAATCCTCTGCAACTTCCTGTTGTAGATGTAGAGCATATTTCCTTGGTTGACAAAGATTTTAAAATTAATGACACAACCACTGAATTCAACCTTCTTGAGCTCCACTGCTGGAGTCATGACAAATCCATAGATCAGGCAGATGAGGTTTTCATTTGGGAATCTAATTTTCCAAAGTATGTATTCCCACAAACTTTCCAGTAGCCAGTGTAATATTCCTAATTAGCATTGCTAATTGGAATATTTCATTTTTGTTTAATTTTGCCGCTTTAGCTAAAAATAATAAATAAAGTGAGAAATAAGAAGGGTCATCTCACTTTATAAAATAAAGTGCTTTCCTAGTTGATTGACGTTGTAACTTAAAGGGGTGGCCTTGGGGGTCCACACGTGTATGAGGGGAGGCCTCACGCTGACCCTAAGGTAACTGCGCAGGCCAAGGAGGGTGAAGGACGCAGTTAAGGTTTTGGAGGGAGTTTAGCACTATAAAAGGTGGGGTTTCCACTCCATTTGGCATTGTTGATATGATATTGATATTAAGAGCTAGACTTCTGTCTGCTTCAGCACGCCGGTTGTTTAGTCGGTCTGCAGCACTGTTTAGTGCGAACTGAGTGTCTCCGGTCGGAGATCTCACCCTTGGCTCCGGGGGACTTCGAGTGCCTGCTCGAGCAAGGTTTTTCCTTCAGTTTCGGTGGTGATTTGCAGCAGTTTTCTGGTGGACGTTTTGCAGAGGAGTTGCCCTTCTTTTGTGACTGCGCAGTCTAGGAGAGAGGACGCAGTCCCAGCTAGGGAGGACGCAGTTATTTTGAGCAGGGTTGTTGTGTGGGGATTTGGCAGAGATTTCAGCGTTTTCCAGCCCTGGGGAGTTTGCTATTTCATCCGGAGGATTTGCAGGTGGATTCAACCCTTTTTGCCAGTGTTTTCTTGGGCTTCTGCGCTGTCACTGGGAGAGACAGCGTTTTCTCTGGAGAGGGTTTATTTGGTGCATTTTCGGAGGTGGAGCATTTGCTTCACGATTTCTGGGTTTTGTTCGGAGGGTTGAGATCAGCTAGCCTTCCAGTTTTCAGCTCATTCCAGTGAGGGGATCAGCCCCTAGCTCCAGTGCATTGCAGCAGCAGCTTTCTACGGCAGTTTTTCCAGCCAGCTAGGACGCAGTCCCTTTGCAGCCATTTCTTATTCTGAGAGGGTCTCCACTTGCCTAGGGCAAGGATAGGTGCACTCATTCTGATTATCTTTGTACCCATATGCATGTATTCTCGGATTAATAAAATGGCTTAGTGTTCTGGCATTTCATGTGTATTTGTTCCATATTCTGGTTCCGGCATTTTGTTCTATATATCTGTTTGTTGTATTTCTGTGTATTACTGGTTATTTCCCGTTGGGGATATTACAAGTGATTAGACTCTGTCAATCATGTTATATCCATGATCGAAGAGCCATCATAAACCCTAAAAAATAAGTCATGTTTACCATTACTGCTGAGTCAATTAATCAAATGCTCCAAATACAACCCAGGCCTAATGAAAGCCCTTTATCCATTGAGGCCCTTACCGCAGTTATACCCACAAATGCGGACTCTAGGAGGTTCAGGATATTTCAAAATTTCATGCCTTCGCTCGTAAATTCCCAAGATAAATCCTCCTTACCCATCGCAATATTTGTGAAAGAACCCATTCATATCATTAGCATGTCTTTTATTCTTGGTTATTTCAGTTGGTATTGTTGATGTCGCAGTACTAGGTTTTTTGTCTACTTTCACGCCTACAGTGCGACTCTCCTTGCTACCATTTTCAATTTTGTCCAATACCTTGCTGATAATATTCATGAATAGTTGGTCAAAATGCCTAAAGAAGGTGTCTTCAAGTATTCCTTAGTCCTATTCCACATGTTTTTGTATTTTCAATCAGAGAAATTTGCCATCAACCTTCAAAAGCTTGATGTTGAAGGTAACCCACAATCAGTCATATTTTGGACTCCTTTAATAAGAAAAGACTCCACACAGTCCAACTATACAGAGTTTATTGATTCCTTTATTCATCCTATGGTCAATATGCTGAACAGCAGCATGCAGCCCAGAATCAATGAGGAAATTAAGGTCCTACAGTTGTCAGAACATAATAGGACAGGGGATTGGTACTTGTACCAAAACCATACAGAGATAAGGGTATATGGATCAAATCTCTTACCATATAGACTGCCCAAATACCTCCCAATGAGGCTATTTGCCCTTGAGTACATAATGCAGATCATTAATTCTAATGCAATCAATTTCTTGGCAGCCAAGAAGAAGACACAATTTAAGCTCAAGAATCAGGTTGGCCCTTTTATTTGTAACAGTAGAGATGCAGGTCCTGAGGCTAAAAAGTATTTGCATGAGTTTGAATTCAGTAAGAGTTTTCTGTGGTATTATGATCCTCTAGGAGTAAGAAGTAAATTGAGAGTTAAATGCAAACTAACTCCTTATGTACATGAGAAGAAACCAGACATTGAAAAATTCTCGAATCAGTCTGAATGGTTGGAGAACACCTTGACAGAGGCCGATAAACAAGGTGATACTAGTCAAACCCTGCATACTCCAGCCCAAGAAGATAAAAGCTCAAAGAGAAACAAAGAAGAAAGATCATACATTGCAGAAACAACAACTGAAACCAAATTTAAATTAATGTACAGGAAGAAGCCAAAATTAAATCCTGTCAATGAAGAAGTGGAAACAATAGAAGTAATTGACACAAATACAACAGCAAAGGACAATGCAACTTCTACAGTGATTGAAGAAGTACATCAGCCTTCAACTTCAAACACTCAGCTTATTCAGAAGCAACACAGTGTTGAAATGTCATCTTCCAACAAACTAGCAGAGAAGGAGATGGACATTATGCAGAAATACAAAGAGATAAAGATGAGAAATGAAGCCTTGAAGACTGATACATATAACTAGTATTGGAAACAGTCACCCAGTGACCAAAGCAAATTGCTTTCTTCTTTTGACTATAAGACTAGAAAAATGCAAATGACCTTCCTGCAACCTAAAGTAAAGCATCCCAAAACATCAACTGAATACAAAAAGTCATCATATGAAGTTCAAGCAGATGATCTTCAACCAATTGATCAGATAGAATTTCACAAAAAAGCTAGTGAAATGCTTTATTCCACAATGACAAATAAAGCCATGAGTGTATAGAAATTGCAAAACACTCTTGGGATCAGCTTAGATTAGAAAAACCATCATCACAAGCTAAGGATAATTGAATAAAATCTCTGGAGGATTTGGTTATTGAAGTAGGGTATGATCCAACAAATGTAAAAGTTGCAGATGAGCTGATTAAAAAGAAGAATGCAGACATTGTTGCATTAAAGAAGCAACTTAAGCTACCTCCTACTGAACATCCTCAAGCAAAGGAAGTGTTACAGGATGCAAATCAGAAAGATGAGATGATGAATCTCATACTTCAGTTGACTGCCCAAATCAAAGATATGGAGAATGAAATGGACAAGTTGGTCTAGGAGAAAAAGGATAGAGCAGAAGAAGTCCCAGTCACTGTCATCTCTGTAGTCACTAATGCTGTACCTTCTACATTAGCAGAATCATTGGCTCCTATAGTCCCAATGGCTACAGCACTTCCAGTCACTTCAGCTACAACTTCAGCAACAGAGTCATCAACATCAACAGCAGTACAGCCTACAGATGAAGCAAGTAAGTTAAATAAAGCAATGCAGGACATGTCTATTCAGACAAATGAAATCAACAGACTTAAAGAACAACTTGAAAGTCTGGAGGATGAAAAGAAACTTGCTCAGATTATGCACAAGAATGAAGAACATTAGGCAAAAAGGTTGAATGAGCAATTGAAGAAGTTAGAGAAAGATCTAACATTGAAAGAACCCATGGGCCAAGCAAAGAAACTATTATGGGCCAATATCATTGAAGCTGTCAATGATATTTGGCCATCAATCCAGGTTATTTATGAACAAAAAGATCTCATCAAAACAGCAGGAGAAGCCATCTAGAAGATAAAAGAAGAACTTGGCAAGAAGCTTGAAGAGGCTAATGAAATCATCAAATTCCTTAATTCCAAGAATAGGCGAGAACTTGAAGAGATTGGAATTAGTGATAGAACAGAAACCATCCTAGAAGTTAGGAAGGTGATTTCAAAAAGAAACTTGATGGTACAGCTAAAGGAAAAGTGTCAGATAATGGAGTTTGCTATAAACATGTTGTTAAATTTGGACAACTAGGTCCAAACTCCATCTTGTGATGCTCAGATGAAGATTTCAATATTTGTATTGGATTCCTCTTTCAGAGAGGTGTAAAATCGATCTAAAATTGATTTTAATCTGATGAGCAGAACATTTATTTTGAATTTATTATTTATAATAAATTTAAGTGCAGGTCAGCCTTAAGGTTTTTACCCCCAGCAGATGTGTCACACACCTCTCATGATTGGTATTTATAGGGTCAACGTTGGAGCATTTTTCCACTCATCTCAACACACATCTCCTCCTCTTATACGAGCATCTAAGGAGCAAGAAGGATGAAGTTTACCGCAACAAGAAGGACGAAGTTTACCGTAGCAAGGAGGACGAAATTTACTGCAGCCAGAAATCTGCGGTTAGGGTTTCTGGGCAAGTTTGACCAGCATTGACTTTGGTCAACGCATGGTCCGAATTGGCTGAAATTTGGTGGAGAGTTCGATTTTTGAAGGTTGTACTCATTGGCACAAAAATCGAGGTCAAAATGTTGACTGAAGTTGGAGCTATGTTGATTTTATTGTTACTGCCCTGCATTGACTTTTCTGGACTGCGATGACTTTTTTGGGGTTGACTTTGAGTTGACTGGGTAACAGATTCGAGGACTGTTGTGACACATTCTGGGTTGGCCGACCAAGAAGACTTTGCTGGTTGAAGCATCCTGCTGACCGCCGTAATGCACCAACACATTCCCTTGTTTCTGGTTTGTCTTCTATAGATCCACTGGTATGTTCTATCAGCATTTTACTTAACTGTTTATGTGATTACTGTTATAAAAGTAAAGTTGCATCAAGCATAGAACATCTACATAAATTTACATGGTATCAGAGCTGAGGTGAAGACAAGCCCTAACTTATAGCAATCACCAAAAGAGAAAAATGGGTTCCACAAGTTATGGCTTCAAGGAGGATGACAAGCTGACTGGAAGGGATGACTTCCATGCTTGGAAGATGATATTAGATCTCAAATTAGAAGACCATGATCTCATGGACTATGTACTGGGTAAGATACAAGAACCTCCATCCACTGCTACTGCTGTTGCCAAAACCAAGTATAAGAAGGGGGGGATCAAAGCAAAGCTAATGATCAGGGAATCCATACATAAAATTCTGGTTGCCTACATATCTGAGCTAGGCACATCCAAAGAGATGTATGATAAGCTGATACAAATGTTCAAAGTAAACAATGGAAACCAAGTGCTATTCTTCAAGAATCAATTGAAGAATTTGAAGAAAGGCAGGGTTGAGTCTGTCCAAACATACTTTCTAAAACTGATCAAGATCAAGAACAATTTGCTGGCTATTGGGGAGACAATAGCTGATCGTGAGATGGTACTCACCGCACTTGGAGGGCTCCCATATGAATGGCAAGTATTCAACACTACCATTCTCAATAACAATACAATTCCTAACTTTGACGAGCTACTGTCAAGATGCATGCAAGAAGAGACAAGAATGAAGGAATATGAAAATGACAGAAATGCTGCCTACGCTGCTCATTCTAGAAAGAAGAACTCTGGTGGTCCTAAGAACAAAGGAAGAGCAAGGGCCCAAGGAAAGAAGGGCAAGTGTTTCACTTGTCATAGGCCTGGTCACTATGCTAGAGAATGTCCTTTCAAGAAGGATTCTCCCGATAGTGATGACAACAACAACAACCGGAGGAATGGAAATCAAAGAAACGATAGGTCCAAAGGAAAGAGGAAGGCTCCCTCTGGCGGAAACAATCAACCTTTCAAAAGGTCTAGAAACTCCAGGTATGAGGAGTCAAATGTTGTTGATAAAAGAAATGAATACATTCTTGTATTTGCCCTCTCTGCTGCATCCCCGCCCGACACTATGGATGTCTGGCTGATAGATAGTGGTGCCTCAAGACACATCACTGGGTTCAAGGAAGCACTCTCTGACATGGTTGAGAAAGATACTAATCTGCAAATTATCCTTGGAGATAATGCCACATATCCCGTGAAAGGGACAGGGACTGTGACCCTCCACTTATCTCAAGGACAAGTCCTACATTTGCAGGATGTACTCTATGTACCAAAATTGAAGAAGAACCTTGTGTCTATATTAGCCATGGAAGACAAAGGTTTCAATGTGGCATTCACTGATGGAAAGGTGCGCATGTGGAAGAAAAATCTCAAGGAAGCTATCGTGATTGGTTTTAGAGTTGGAACACTCTACCAGGTTGAAGGAAGTCCACTAGGAGCTATGACATGTGATACTATCCGACAAACTGAACTATGGCACCAAAGGTTTGGACACCTTCATTACAAGGCCCTTCCTGAAGCAAGGAAGGTGGTGATAGGGATGCCCGATTTTGGAAATAATCATGAAGGTGTATGTAAAGGTTGTGCCGAAGGAAAGCATACAAGGGGACCTTTCCCCTCAAGTGTCACAAAGACATCTGATATTTTGCAACTGGTCCATTCTGATCTATCTGGTATGCTACCCGTGACATCCCTGGGAGGATGTTCTTACTATATGACATTCACTGATGACTTCTCCTACAAAACCTGGATATACTTCTTGAAGAAGAAGGATGAGGCTTTCATGTGGTTTCGTACCTTCAAAGCCTTGGTGGAAAATATGACAGGGAAGAAGATCAAGATTTTGAGGACCGACAATGGCACTAAATATGAGTCAAATGAGTTCAAGGACTTTTGCAGAGAAGCTGGCATTAAGAGGGAGACTACTACTGCCTATACTCCTGAGCAGAATGGCGTTGTTGAACGAAAGAACAAGACCATTGTGGAAGCTGCCCGTGCCATGCTATGTGACCAGGGTCTACCGAAGTTTCTGTGGGGAGAAGCTGCGAATACTGTTGTATACATTCAAAACCGATGCCCTCATTCCGCTCTGGACTCCAAAACTCCCAAAGAGGTTTTCACTGGTAAGAAACCTAACGTCTCACATTTTAGAGTTTTTGGATGTCCTGTTTATTTTCATGTGCCAAAAGAAAAGAGAAGTAAGCTGGATGCTTCTGAGAAGAAAGGAATATTTGTGGGCTACAACGAAACTTCTAAGGCCTGTAGAGTCTATGTACCTGGTCAAAGGGAAGTAGAGATATGCCATGATGTCACTTTTGACAAAGATGCTTCCCTGAAGAAAGTAGTAGATCTTCCGAGATCTGAGGAAAATCATGAAGCAAGGCCTGGAAATCAAGAAGAATCGCAGGATGAGACAATGCTTGATGTTGAAGGACCAATGGACCCAATCGATCCATCTCCTTCACTGAGAAAGAGACCATCATGGCTCAGGGACACTCTCGAAGATGTTGAGGGACATGCTGCCCCGAGGGGAACATTTCGAGAAAGCAAGAAGCTGTGTAGATACCAAGGGTATCTGGCTGCCATGAGTACTATTGTACAATCTGAACCTGGATCTTTTGACAAAGCCGTAAAGCATCAAGTCTGGAAGGATGCTATGCACGAAGAATATGAGTCCGTAATGAAGAATGATGTCTGGGATGTGGTTCCAAGATCGAAGGACAAATAAGTTGTCACCGCAAAATGGCTCTACAAGATCAAGCATGGATCTGATGGAAGTGCTGAAAAGTTCAAGGAAAATTTTTATTGCCCATGGCTTCTCTCAAAAGGAAGGAATAGACTATGATGACATATTTGCACCTGTGGCACGATATACCACCATTCGATCAATCATAGCCCTTGCTGCTACGCAAGGATGGAGTCTTCATCAGATGGATGTCAAGACGGCACTACGCATGGTGCAATAAAGGAGAAGAGGTGTATATGAACAACCTTTGGGGTCCATAGCAGAATATACGACACCCATGCGGGTTGAAGAGCAAGAACAATGGGTTGAAACAAGAAACTTGAGCTTGAATGCGAGGAGGGATAGATAGCTACTTGATGAAGCTGGGCTTCACTCGAAGTAATGCTGATCCGAACCTTTACTTCAAGGTTGTCCAGGGGAAGCCTCTCATTCTGGTGCTGTATGTGGACGACCTCTTGCTCACAGGTGCTGACCCTCTTATTCATCAATGCAAGAAGGAGCTCGCTGCTGAGTTCGAGATGAAGGACCTAAGACTGATGCACTACTTCCTAGGCCTGGAGGTCTGGCAGAGACCTGGCAAGATTTTCCTTTCTCAAGGAAAATACATTGTGAAACTTCTGGAAAGATTTGGTATGGTGGACTGCTAGTCCGTGTCGACACCAATGGAACTCAACTTTAAGAAGTTGAGTGGAAGCGCTGCTGGGCCCGTATTGTCAAATCCTACCGAGTATCGTCAACTCGTAGGGGCCCTGATGTTCTTAGTGAACACCCGTCCAGATATATGTTTTGCAGTGAACACTTTGAGTCACCAGATGGTTGAGCCTCATCACTTTCACAGGGTTGGTGGTAGGAATCGTCTGAGATACCTTCGGGGCACGATAAACCATGGGCTGAGATACACTGCCGGGAGTGTGACACTCCTTGGATATACTGATGCCGATTGGGCTGGCAGTGTGGTGGATCGTAAGAGCACATCGGGATGCTGCTTCAATCTTGGTTTTGCTTTGATTTCATGGATGAGCAGGAAGCAGAAGTCGGTGGTTTTGAGCACCGCAGAGGCCGAATACATTGCAGCAAGTATGGCATGTTGTGAAGCAGTTTGGTTGCGAAAGCTCTTTAGTGAGCTGTTTGGACATGTGCTAGATACCATCGTGATACTCTGTGATAACCAGAGTGGGATTCGCTTGACCGAGAATCCTGTGTTCCACGACCGATCGAAGCACATTGATATCAGGTATCATTTCATCTGAGATATGGTACAGTGAGGCGCCGTAAGGCTTGATGATATAGGAACTGATGAGCAGGTCGTGGATATTCTCACTAAGCCCCTGGGGAAGGTCAAGTTCCTAACCTTCCGTGAGAGACTTGGTATCGTGGAACGACACTATGATGTGGGTCCTATTGGACGATGAGCTCTGGGAGCTCTGGGGGGCTTTGGGGATAGCTTCTCGGAGCTATAAGCACTCACGGGGCTAGGCTTGCCGAACCTTGTAGTGCTTCTGCCCCACCGTTATGATGTTTGAGTTGGTTCACCTCTCATTATCTGTGCCCTGTATGCATCCTGCCCATTGAGTTCAGGGCTCATGGGAAGTACCTCTCATTTGGCCAACGAGGTGGGAAAAGCTAGAGACTAGTAGCAAAGAATGATGGACGCATCAGAGATTGCCGTACTCTCTATCTAGGATGGCACGGTCCAACCACTTGATCTGGGATCAAGTATAGTGAGGTTTCGGACCTCCAACTGACTTCGGGTCAAGTAAACCAACTTCGGGTTGGTATGAGACTCTTTGTGAGTCTGATAGAGGTTTCGGACCTCTGAGCTAAATCTGTCAGCCGGGGGGATGATGTCTTTGTGACTGACCCACTTCTGTTCTGAAATAAAGAGGCCAGCAAAGCAAGTTACAGCGGGATGACACACGATGTTTGTTTGCATTGGTGGATGGAGTTCTCCCTAGTTGAGAGGGAGTGTTAAATTTGGACACCTAGGTCCAAACTCCATCTTGTGATGCTCAGATGAAGATTCCAATATTTGTATAGGATTCCTCTTTCAGAGAGGTGTAAAATCGATCTAAAATTGATTTGAATCTGATGAGCAGAACATTTATTTTGAATTTATTATTTATAATAAATTTAAGTGCAGGTTGGCCTTAAGGTTTTTACCCCCAGCAGATGTGTCACACACCTCTCATGATTGGTATTTATAGGGTCAACGTTGGAGCATTTTTCCAATCATCTCAACACACATCTCCTCCTCTTATACGAGCATCTAAGGAGCAATAAGGATGAAGTTTACCGCAGCAAGAAGGACGAAATTTACTGCAGCCAGAAATCTGCGGTTAGGGTTTTTGGGGAAGTTTGACCAGCGTTGACTTTGGTCAACGCATGGTCCGAATTGGCTGAGTTTTGGTGGAGAGTTCGATCTTGGAAGGCCGTACACTTTGGCACAAAAATTGAGGTCAAAAGGTTGATTGAAGTTGGAGCTGCGTTGACTTTATTGATGCTGCCCTGCGTTGACTTTTTTGGGGTTGACTGGGTGACTGATTTGAGGACTGTTGTGACACATTCTGGGTTGGCCGACCAAGAAGACTTTGCTGGTTGAAGCATCCTACTGACCGCCATAACGCACCAACACATTCTTCTGTTTCTGGTTTGTCTTCTATAGATCCACTGGTATGTTCTATCAGCATTTTACTTAACTGTTTATGTGATTGTTGTAATAAAAGTAAAGTTGCATCAAGCATAGAACATCTACATAAAATTACACAGGTTTATGAATAAGTTTGATGTGCTAAAAGAAAAGGACCTGCCTAATCCCTTAGTTATCCATGATAAATTGATGAAACAAGAGGATTACGATAAAAAGATGAGAGAAGTGGCCAAGGATCAGGCCAACCTGCCTTCTTCACAAGGAATTCCAATAGGGAAAGTCCTCTACAAGAATTTTGAGAATATGTTTTACTTGCAACATGAGGTGAAACACCTATTTGTCAACAAGCCTACATTTTCAAAATATACAGAGGCAGATGAAATATTCATGAGGATGGTGAAAATTAAGTTACTAGAAGCAGAATTTTGGGAAAAGATGACTGATTTACTATGAAAACAGTTTGCAGTAAGAGCAGGCAATCAAATGAAAAATATATCAGTCAGACAGTAAAAAGAGTACGCAGTTTTACAGTTACAGTTTGCAGTAAAGAACAAAAGTAACAGTGAAAACAAAGATAGTCAAAGAGTATCAGTTTCAAAGAGTATCGATTTAAAGTCAAATCAGAAATTACAAAGAAGAGATAAAGATTGCCAATGTAAAGGACACTCCACTGCCTAACTGCAGCCTTCGTTGAGCAAACAACAAAAAGAGAAATCAACAACAAATTAAAGATAACAAATAGTAAATTCAATAAAAGCAGTGACAACTTGCATTAATTAGCTAGCTGTCTCTATCTTCTTGCAAGAAGATATTTATTTTTCCATGAATAGTTCCTAAGTTTGTTTTAGGATATTTTGTAAGAGTTTTTGTATAAATACTTCTCAATTCGAAGTATTGAGGGTGGATGAATTGTTGAACATTTCTATAGTTGTACTATTCTGGAACCCGAGGGTGATTGTACCAATTTCAAGTCAACAGACTGGATTGAAGCAATAAAGAGATTATATTACAGGATTCATGTGTTGGGCCATTACAATGAAGTACTTTCTACTTGTTCAAATGTTTCTTTCTAAAGTTTTCACAAATACTTGTATGTTTTTCTAAATCTAAATGATATATCAGGAATGTTATTTCAGAATATGTTTAATTACACTCTGTCTTGAACTGTTTATCATTTACATGTTTTCCACTGATATCTAGGTTAGGGAATTCTTAATTGCTCCCTAGTTTCGATTGACCTCTGGCTTTTCACTCATTATCCGAATTTGAGAACCCTTAATTGCTTTCTTACCCCGATTAAAACCATTTTCACCATCAGCCTAAGGATCTGAAGTTACTCAACTATCTTGCCTTGTGAATACTTACCATTAGAACCTTGATCCTGCTTCTGTTGCTTGACACTTTGACTCCATTAGCCCAATGGTAAGCAGACCTACATCTATCCATCCGACTAAGAGATTCCACCACCAAACCAATCTCAAAATCAAAACCCAATCAATCCAACATAACTAGTCTAAAATCAACTAAAATCAACAAAGATAAATCATAAAGAGAGAGCCTTCTCTGAGCATTAGGAAGGTTAGATCCTAAGGCTTAAAAGTAGGTTTGTGGTTACCTCTAATATTCTTTAAACCAAAATCAAACATCTAACAACCCTGAGAATTATTGGAGTGATAACACAGAGTACCCACATATGATATAATGTAAGGAAGATGAGAAGAAAGAGGTTATGTAGGAGTCGTAGGAGACTCAGAAACCTCTTCTATTTGTACTTGCTCTTCCGATTGAAAGAGTACCCTAGCAAGCACCATAGCTTTTCCGCTCGGATTATGGACTAGACTAGATTCACCTTGTGAAATAAGAGCCCTCAGAGAAGGATCTGTCTCTGTTGCGTTAGCTGACACTGGTTCAAAAGAACCAACAAAATTTCTCCTATGCCTTCTAATTAAAGGCTTGACACTTGTAGGTGAAAGCCCATGAAGCCTTCTAGACCGATGAATTGGTTGATCAATCAACTTTAAATATAAAGAGAAATTAAAGACTCAAATTGTTAGAAAATAAAAAAGGCAGAAATATTTTCTTATACTTGATAATTACTTGTGATATTCTTGTCTTCTTATTTACTTTGTTATGATCTTCTTTTTCTTAATTCATCAAGCAATTACCAAAATAGTAGCACATAGATCAAGGATACCATATATAGATAGACAACCAGGGAAAAACCCCACTCTAGGGGAAAACCCAGTCAGTAATTCTTCCTTCAATAGTTTTCCTAAGATAATCCAAGACTCTAGACTTAGACATAGACTTCCTCCACACCAAGTCAGACCTTTTCCTTCTTTTGCATATAACACTCTCTTCGACCTGGCAGCATCAACAACACTATGATGCAACACTCTTCTTTGACCTAGCAACTTCGATCTTGCTCTAGTGACTTCGATCTTGACCCAATACTTCTTCTTAAGGCAGCAACAACCAACAATAGCAAATTCGACCTATTAGCAACAAACTCGTCCTTGTAGCAACTGGCAACAGAAAATTCGATATAGCTTGAGAGACTTCGATCTCCCTAGAGAACCCACACAAGTGAAAGATAGATGCGCCAAAACTTTGACCTTGACTAATTCTTCCTTGTTCACCAATCTCGCACTACTTTTAGTCCTCTTCCTCACTTCGCACTTTTTCCAGCTCTTTAGTAGATATCAAACTTGATGTGAGAGATGTGCTTCAAATGAATTGGATCTACTCAATATATAGCCTTTAGGTGAGGTCGAATTTACCTCCTTGAGGCCGACTTGATCTTCTTGAGGTCGATTTGGTGTGGAGGTGACATAATTCAATTTTGACTAAAAAATAAACTTTTTTACATAATTCAAAAACCCAAGCAGGGTCTCTTTAGATGTACAGTGACTCTCTTGACTGAGAATAAATCCTAGAAGTCCTTAATGGGGACTTTGACCTAAAACATGATGACCCAAGCATGAAACCCATGCTTTAATAAGTCATAAAAATTATTTTTCTTTATTCTTTTGACATGTACATTACATAGTGACTCAATTAAATTTATGAAGACCGAAACTAGTTACATTCTTTAACGCTCCCTCTTAACTAGGGAGGTATTCATGAAAAGTACAAGGAAGATCTCAAACTATATGAACTATGAAGAATTTAGGCAACTCAATGCCATGGACTAGATTCCTGACCAGGGTAATCTATGCAAGGTCTCTCATCAGTTTAGGCACCGCAATGCCATGGACTAGATTCCTGACCAGGGAAATCTATCTCGGTGGGATTAAGATGGACTAAAGCTTTCAACCTCTCTAGGTACCCTCAGGCTTACTTACTAACCATAAACCTAGGGATCCAGGTGCGTGTCAGAGCTCAATGACCAACGCCACCTTTCCTACTTCAGGATCTAGACGTCAACAGATAGTGTCGACCAGATGTCTTCCCAAGTCATGCTTACTCACAAAGCCTCAACATTCCCGATTATTCAATTGGTAGCAATCCTTCTCGATCAAACTATTCGGTAAAAAAAATCTCTCCCGATCAAACTAGTCGGTAACAACAAATCTCTCCCGATCAAACTGATCGTAACCAACATGTAAAACATGCTATCAAACCTTCTAGAGATTTACATATATAAACACAACCCCAATCATTAATAAAAGTTCATAAGAAAATACAAACCTTCTAGGTTTTCATACAACTGGATGTTGCTCCTCATCTTTTCATAGTAGGACTTAGATCTCTTCAACTGAGTCTTGACAGAAGATTCTTCAACCATACAACTTCCTTTCCTACTTCCCATGTAGCAACATATTCTACAACCAAATCCTGCTTTCCTTTCTTTTAGCAGCACCACAAGATGCATTCTCCAATTTCTTCTTTTAAGACTATAATATGTCCTCCCTCTTAACTAGGGAGGTTTCTTCTATCTAGGCTCCCTCTTAGGGAGACCAACTTCGTCTATGACATTGGAGAATCTTTCTTGGCTTCCATCCTTGATCATCATTATTCATATATCATGCTTTACGAACATCTTCACCATCTTGAAGATTATGTACCTGCACAACTTAGATAGAAAGTACAACCCAATCTATAGAAGCATGAAATTAATGATATCAAAATCTTATAATGATGGAGACTTTACTTCAATATTTTGACTTCTTGCCCAAGATTTATTACAAACCCTAAATCACATCAATAGCTTATATCTAGGGTTTTAATATCTTTTATATGGCAATCTCTAGAAACATTCGAACAAGTATAACAATGTATCTAACAACTTTTAGAATTCATATGTTAAACTTCCCACTGGGATTTAGTGCAAACCCTAGATTTCATACATGAATCTTTAAGCCTCAACAATCGAAACCAATCACAGCGCAATTTCAGATTTCAATAACTGATCATATATTAGAGAATTGAGCTTCTACTAAGGTTTAGTTACAAAACCCTAGAGTTCACTATCATCAAATTTTGACTAGGGCTTAGTTCCAAACCCTAGAGCTTATGACCATCAATAATTAGGCACAACACATATATGTAGGATTACATCATCATACACAAGCATATCATAACAACATATGTTAGTCAAACCAATGATACAAACACATTCAAACATCTAACATATTTGATTAGATGGACAAACATATGCCTAGGGTTTCAATCCTAGGATAATATCTAAATAAGGGTCTTGCTCACAAACCCTAAAGATCATATAACATAGCAAACCTTAATTTAACAAAACCACAAAGGTCTGGGATTTCAGATAGCACCATACAACCCTAACATGTTAGGGTTTTCATAACCATACCAAAACCCCAAACATCAAAATCAAAAACAACATTTTTTCACCAATAACCCTAGGTAGGCTAGGATTTCATATATTATCATCGACATACCCTTAGGTTAGGGTTTTTCAGTGAACCTTGCTAGGGTTTCATAAGAATAATCAAAGATGTGAGGAGGGTAGATTTATCTAATGATGAATCACCCAATCACGAATCTTTATGATTCAAGAAGGCTAGACACAACAATGTTAGTGATGTAGAATATCAAAAATAATGAATATACCTTTATTATGAAGAGATCAAAACATTATGGTTTAAGGCATACCTTTGTTACTTGAAAAACCTTGTAATCTTGTGAGTCCTCCTTTCATAATCCTTGAGTATTATGTAAGTTTTTCCTAATTAAGGAAATAGAAGTAGAAATGTGATTAGTATTTAATATAAGCAAACTTAAATAAGTAAGGGATGGGGTACTTATCTTTTGGAAGTTGGTGAGGGCTCCCTCCAAACTTGAGGGATACCTATAACCTTATAAAAGCAATTCAAAATTGTCTTTCCAAAAAATATGTTAAACCTACAAATATAAAAAATAAAAGATACAAAATTAAATAACTAAGACTTAGAGCAAAGGACTTAGTAGTGCAAGTCCCTTATATCTGATTCTTTGGGTTTATCTTTCTTGGGAGATCCTTCTTCAACAACATTGGCTTGGTCTCGTTCCCTTTTCTTATTCCTTGGATTGTCGAGACAATCACTTCTATAGTGACCCATTTTATGACATTGATAACATTCTATTTTGGACATGTCAACCTTCCTTCTTGGTCCTTTTGACCTTTTGGAGTTTCCTTTCTTATGTTGAGTAGTATAGGCATTTGAAACTTCTTCATTGTTGGACTTGGAAACCAATGTGATTCTCATTTCCTCTTGGTTGCAGGCATTCCATAATTCTTGAAATGTGGGAGTTTCTTTCCAACTGTTAAATCCTGAAGCAAAAGCACTCCAAGCTTGTGGCAGCCCCAATAGTGCAGTTATCATTAGCTCTTTGTCTGTAACAATTTCATCTATGGCTAGAAGGTCATCTATGATTCTAGCTATCCTTACAAAGAAAGGAGTCACAATGTCATCTTTAGTCATTTTTGTAGTTCTTAACTCATTCTTTAAATTTGCTACTTGACCAATGTTCTTGATAGTGAATTGCTTTGACAAAGCCTCATACATTTCTTGAGCATGGTCAATGTTGGATATATATAGGACAAGATTGTCCCTTATTCCTTCTACCATTAGTGTCATGGCGAATATTTATGATTCTTTGAACTTCACCTTATCTGCATCACTGGATTCTTCAGTAGGCTCCTTTACTTTTCCTTTAACCAAATCCAATACTTTGTTCTTTTCAAGAATGGGGTCAATTCTCTTTTTCCATGACCTATAATTTGATACTCCTTCAAGCTTGTTCTCTCTCCCTGTATTATGTTAGACATTGTTCTTGCAGATAGTAAGCTTCTTCCACTATAAGGTCTTCTTCTGTGATTCCTTGATCAACTTCTTGAGATACCTTTCAATAGATCCTTAAGTTGCTTTTTCCTTCTTTCTTCACCAAAGCTCTAATACCATGTGTGAAAATAAAAAAGGCATAAATATTTTCTTATACTTGATAATTACTTGTGATATTCTTGTCTTCTTATTTACTTTATTATGATCTTCTTTTTCTTAGTTCATCAAGCAATTATCAAAATAGTAGCACACAAATCAAGGATACCGGATATAGGCGGAAAACTAGGGCAAAACCCCACTCTAGGGGAAAACCCAATCCATAATTCTTCCTTCAATAGTTTTCCTGAGATAATCCAAGACTCTAGACTTAGACACAGACTTCCTCCACACCAAGTTAGACGTTTCCCTTCTTTTGTAGATAACACTATCTTTGACCTGGCAGCAACAACAACACTATGATGCAACACTCTTCTTCGACCTAGCAACTTTGATCTTGATCCAATACTTCTTCTTAAAGCATCAACAACCAACAATAACAACTTCGACCTATTAGCAATAAAGTTGTCCTTGCAGCAACTGGTAGCAGAAACTTCGATATAGCTTGAGAGACTTCGATCTCCCTAGAGAACCCACACAAGTGAAATATAGATGCACCAAAACTTTGATCTTGCCTAATTCTTCCTTGTTCACCAATCTCACACTTCTTTTAGTCCTCTTCCTCACTTCACACTTTTTCCAGCTCCTTAGTAGATATTGAACTTGATGTGAGAGATGTGCTTCAAATGAATTCGATCTGCTCAATATATAGCCTTTAGATGAGGTTGAATTGCCCTCCTTGAGGCCGACTTGGTGTGGAGGTGACATAATTCAATTTTGACTAAAAAATAAACCTTTTTACATAATTCAAAAGCCCAAGAAGGGTCTCTTTAAATGTACAATGACTCTCTTGACTCAGAATAAATCCTAGAAGTCCTCAATGGGGACTTTGACCTAAAACATGATGACCCAAGCATGAAACCCATGCTGTGATAAGTCATAAAAATTCTTTTTCTTTATTCTTTTGACTAGTACATTACATAGTGACTCAATTACATTTATGAAGATCGAAACTAGTTATATTCTTCAACACAAATCACCTATGGCAAGCTAGGAGCACATAGTACAAACTAAAAGATCATAAAGATACAACCAAGCAAATAACTTCTAGCTATTTCTGCTCCGGGTGATTAGGACCGGACACCAAAACACAAGAAAGCGAAGATAAGGACCTCCCGAAGGTAGTTTGGAATGATGAGGGACCAAGCCTACCAGCAAAGGTATAAAAAAAAATTACTATGAAAGTGATATGTCTTCCTCGAGTACCACAGGCATTCCCCCCCGTAGTCCCCTGTTTGGTCCCTAGGAAAGGAAACTAAGGTCACCAACTCGTGGTCAGTAGTCGGGAGGAACAGTCGTGCGCGCGTGATCCAACAAGTAGGAGAGGTGGTATCTCTCTTTCCTTATCTTTACACATCCTCGTGCTTGACACCCTTGTTAGAAGAGCTTTCCCGAACAGCTTAACAATACTGGATTTCCACTCTTTAATAAACTTCTATACTTTTAGTTTAAGTGGCCTTGGAGAGTTTACTCTCCACACACCTATTCCAAGGCCCTAAATGCCCTAGACTAGTTGATGTTGCTATGACAAAAATAAAAATCCTAGTTCATTTTAATTTTAAATGCTCATTTTAGTTGGTTGTTATTTAAGTCAAAGGAAGCGGAAGTGCAACTGATGTTTTGATGCAAAATAAATCAATAGAAAACCTAGGTTACATGAGAATGCAACACTTCTTTTTCTTCATTGAAAGAGATTTCTACAAGGGTTCTACAAGAAAGCTAAAAAAGAAAAAACTATTTTTCTTTTTCTTTTAAGCACTCACACATTCAACACCTAACAAAAAAGACTAAATGATGCCTAAAATGCATCTACCCTGATGCACACTAGAATGCAAATGCAAGATTCAAATAAAAGATAAAAAACAAACAAATGTGATCTCAAAAGAAAAAGTCAATTTAACAAGCCATGAGAAACAAATCTCAAACGAAAAACACTCCTCCAAGCAAAGAGATTCTTAGCCTTAAAACAAGAATTCACACATTTGCCAAAAAAAACTTAAAAGACTAAAAAGCCAAAAACGAAAGAAAAGAAACACAAAGCAAATGTTTTTCTTTTTCTTTAAAAATTTTGAAAGACCAAAAAGTTCAAAAAGGAAAAACAAGCATTTATTTCAAGACCAACAACATGAAAAAGACTCAGATCCCACTAGTCACCAATGATCACAAAGATTAAAAGACTAGTGTAAATAAGAGAATAAAACACCTTCAATAATTTGGTCAGAAAGACAAAGGATTCTGTAAATTAGAAAGTCTCCAAAGAACCGAAATTTCCCGTTCATCCAAGAATTACAAACACCTTTCACTATCAAGCAAGAAAAAGAAAAAATAAGCCAACTTCAAGATTGCAAAAGAAGTAATTCAATGACTGGGTTATAAATAAGTTTAAAAACATCCAAACCTGTTCTAGAAGCACAGAACAGTCAAACACTTCTTAAAGAAGATTTGGAACCCAACTTCAAACACAAAAGTCTTCAAAAACTACAAACCCTAGGTTGACATAAGTTCTTCTCAAACAAGATGAAAGGCACCGACAACAACAGACAACAAGATAATTCCAGGTTTCATTACTATCAATAAATCATAAACAACATGGTCAAACCCTCAGCAAAAGCCAGAAATGATAATTTTTGATTTCTCAGATCTGCACGCGACTGCCTAACTACAAAACCACATGTATACGCCTTTGTGTATGAAGAAACACATGTATACGCAGGTTTCTTTGGAAGAAACCATGTATATACGCGGATGTCTACAATAAAAACCGCGTATAAATGGAAACTAAGGAAAAATAAAAAGACAACCTAGACCCAAGAGATCAGGGATAATGATCAGATTGCTTAAGATTCAAGAAGGTTAGAAAAAATCAAGAAACAACAAACCAAAACCCATATCAAAGAACAACAACCCTTCTAGGAAATACTTGATGGTATTCGCCAGCAAAATCGCCAATTCTGTTGGTGGGAATAGTTCCCTAAGGCAAGGGTTGAAAACATCAACAGAGCATAACAAGATAATTAACAAGAAGCACTCAAACAAGCATGCGAAACATATGAATTATCAAAGTTGGATTTGGAGACATACCCGAAGGTCCTACGTTTGATGATGTTCTCGTAGGGTCCAAATCCTCTGCTTCCTCCAAAATGAGCAGACCTGCAAGTCAATTCACAGAAGCGTATACATAATACATAATTCAATGTGCATACATAAAAGATATGTTAGATCATCATATATAAGCATATAAACCATTATTCATGAGACAAAAACATATCAGGAACAAGACATGAGCTTCTTTATTGATTAACAGCAATAGGTACAAGAAAGGTACAACCTGATCCAAGCCAAAGGCATCGAAAAAGCCTTCCTCTGGATCCGTCTAACTCAAGCGATGAAGACAACCTCTCTAACAAGCACAAGAAGATGCTATATAAGGATGATGAGCATCTCTACAAAGGAAACCGAGGTTTCCTAGAGACTGGGAGTGCAGGAGGAACGGGAAAATCAAACATGATTTGGGGAGAAAAATGGGTATAATGCTAATATCCTTTCTCTTGTTGTAATTAGGCCTACCCAAGGGGTGTATATATATCACTTGAAATTGGTTATTTTCGTTAGGCCACGGGCTCCTGTAGGTGGGCTCTCGGTAAAACTCGTAAACCCCTCCCGAAAAATAGCATTTTATTTTATTTTTTCATATTTTAAAAGGTATATAGGACCCACGTATCTACCCTATTTAGTGTGGGCAGAGTCGTGTGTAATTTGAAATATTGTTTTTTATTATTAAGATCAAGTATGCATGGGAAAAGGGACTGCCCAGGGCCATAAAAGAGCATTAGGTTAATAGGAGTGTTGGATGATGCTATATCAAATAATCTTCTCATCACCTTGTTCACCTCTCTATTTGCACCTTAGCACCTGGACATTTGGGTTAGTTTCTTGTTTGGGTGCTAACTCCACTTATTCATCCATTCACAAAAGCTTATACTAGAAGAAATCATGGTAGCTTGGTTAACCTCGCTCCCGATCCCGAAAACACTTTTAGAGCTTGGTTAAACAAGTTAAATTCTGGTAAGCATTTAATCTTTCTTAGACAGGAAGCCCTCCCTGATATCCACTTGCTTTTCCTTTATCCCATCAGTTAAGACTTCATGGATTTTTACAGGCCTTGCAAATTTTTTAATATCCAAGGACAACTCCATAATTTGCCAGATGCCGATATGGACAAGATCCCTATGTTTCAGGGGAACAATGCAATCACTATTGATGCTCACATCAGAAAGTTCACATCTTTCCCGCTAAGACATGCTCACGCTGCTACCTACAATCATGAAGATGTCAAAATGAAGCTCACTGTCCTCTCATTAGAAGATGATGCATTGTAGCGGTACTGAGACAAGCCTGATAACTCTTTTGATTCTCTGCAAGCTCTCATCAATGCATTCAAAGGGAAATATGCGGATAAGAAAGAAGGAAGGTATCTTTTCAAGGCCATGAACATCATAAAGAAGAATGAGAATGAAATAGTGTTGATTTTTGGTGGCGTCGGAAGTGCTCTAAGTCTCAAAATTTGTAGAGAGGCTTAGGCACATGTATTCCAAAGAACCCAGAAATCGTTTGTGAAAATTTCACTTAGAAGCTGTTTTATTGAAAAAATTAATTATTTTAATGGGGACCCTAAGTCTAAACTTAGGGAAATTAAATAATTAAAGGGTATTAATAAATAGAGTGTGAATCTTCTAGAGAACATGGATCAAATCAAGTTATAATCTTAGCCATTGATTAGAGATCTAATCTCGGCCATTGATGTCTCAACGAGAAGACTATAAAGGAAGCCTTTAGGGTCATTTGGAAAGATACACCGAGTGAGTCTAAGTGATCAATTTTCTGAAGTGAGTAGTGCTCAGAAGAGAAATCGATCTAAGTGATTCCAGGCAGAGAGGGGCAGAGATAGCTTCTGGAGAGTGTGATTTTTTCAGCCGGAGAATCATCAGTAGAGAGAGGCAGAGAGAGATCCAACGCAAAGCCAGAGAGGCTGACACATAGCCAACACATAGCTACGCAGAGGTTTGCGTAGAGGCCAAGAGGGTTTCCAAGATTTTGTTGTGGGATCAGTTTCAAAAGCTGGGATTCGGGGTGTGAGACCGGGAGGCTGAGATCTGAGATTCCGGGAGGTAGATCAATCTATTGCTTGGGTGACGCAGTGCCAAGAGAAGGTGACGTAGTGCCTACACAGTCACTGTGCAGAGGCAGAGTAGGGACCTCTAGGGGCATCTCATGCAGTTTTCGGATCAACCAGATTTTCCAGTGATTGAGTGAGGTAAAAATCACAATCTTTCTGCCAGTATTTCTCTCTCTATAACTGAATAACCTTGGAGGTATTCAGAGATGTATTCAAAATTTGCTATTGCTTAATAAGAATAAACCCTCAGATCTGCTACACCGGTTTTCCCGCATTGGGTATTTCCAGGGACTTTGTCCAAAAATAACGGTGTCCTATGTGTATGTTTTTCTTTGCTTAGTTTCCTTGTTTCATAATCATAAGTAATTAAGAGTAGGTTGCTTCAGTAATTTACTTAAATGTTTCAAGAAGTAATCTAAAATAATTTTGTAATGTAATTTACAAAGTGGGTGAAGTAGATTCAGTTGGTTGCAGTAGGATTCCTGAGATTGTTAGATTTATGAATTTTCACATGGTATCAAAGAATTTGGTGTGAAACAGGAAGAGAAGATCTGGCACTGAAGCGAAGTCCGAATTGCTGCAGCAACAACATATCAAATCCCCAAAGGAATTGCACAGTTTTAGCTAGAACGACTGAATTTTGAAGGTGGTCTCTCTCTAAGTGAGTCGATAGAGAGGTAAGACTTCCAGATCGAGATCTTGCCGAGCTAGAGGGAGCAGCGCAAAGCCTTCACACAGAGTCAGAGGGACACAATTTTTTTTGCAAGCAGTTGCTAGGCAAAGAAGCGTCGGACAAAGAGGAAGAGCACATAGTGGGGAATTCTTCCTCGGTGAGTTCCTTTCCGAGGAATTTAGTTTTTCTCATTTGCTAGGCAGCAAAGGAGCATTAGACTTACCAGCTCCATCAAGGAGTGTGTAAGCCAGCCTATAAGCTACACAGTAGGGAGAAAGAGGGAGCATTTTGATAGTTTTTGGCTGAGATGGCATCTCACGGACTTAGAGATCAGGATCGGTTTGAGGGATCCTCCAACTACGTGATCTAGAAGGAAAGAATCAAATTCCTTCTGGACGAGTATGATCTCAAGGCATTCGAAGACAACGTGGTTGTTGTACCTACAGATCCGTATCAAAATAAAAAGTAGAAGTATGATATGGCAAAGGCCAAGAGACTTATCCTTGATGGTGTCAAGGATCATATAGTCTCTCATATAGCTGGCAAGAACATAGCCAGGGAGATATGGGAGGCCTTGCCCGTGTTATACGAAGGAACTTCCGAGTAGCAGAAGATGTACTTGGAGTAGAAGCTCCGAATGATCCAGATGCAGAAGGGGGAGCGCATTGCTCCATTCCTAACGAGACATCAGGAAATCCGTGATCAGTTGGCAGCCATGGGATCCACCCCAACTGCTACAAATATGGTGAGGTTGGCCCTTAACGCAATCACTGAGGAGTGGCAAGTTTTTGTCCAAAGTATCTTCGGCAGGGCAACGCTACCTAGTTGGGAGTCGATGTGGGCAACTCTTCAGGAGGAGGACCTGAGAAGAGATTTGGTCAAGTGTAAATTTGACAGTAGCAGCGGGAGCGGATCGAAGAATTCAGAGGAGGAGGAGGTTGCAACTCTCGCATCGAAGGGGCAACAAGGGCAACCGAGACGCAAGAAGGATGTCTCCAAGGGGAAATGTTTCAGATGTGGTGAGTTGGGCCACTATGCATCACAATGTCCTTTGAAGAAAAAGGACAAGGATGAGAAGCACGATCCAAAGGTTGCAGCCACGAAGATCGAGGAGGATGACTATGCCATGAGTGCCCACGCATCTCCAGGAGCGAGATGGGGTGACATGGAACTTCTGTTGCGCAGGATCCTTGAGGAGCCCACCTCTTGGATCACAAGTTACAACCTTGCTACGGGTGCCCATGATGAGCAGTAGCGGGATGGAGGAGTTTTCAGTTGGAGTCAAGGAGTGATGGAGCGACAGTTGCAGTGGGTAGCAGCGCAGAGCAGAGCAATAATAACGTAGTGCAAAGCAACATCAACACAGTGCAGAGCAGCAACAACGCAATGCATTAGAGGGACAACACAGTAGCTATCAGTAGTCAGATCTTCAACACCAAGGTGTGCATCCACTGAACGTTTGTTCAGTTTTTGGGTGATGTTAGTTTCTTCTCTTAGCAGCGGAGTTGCAGTGCAAATGTAGTGTCAATAGTGGCAGTGCTAGCAACATAGTAGATGCAGCACATGAGAGGGAGTTGTAGTACGAATGCACCAATGGCAGTGGTAGTGTCATGGGCAACAGTACAGTTGCAGAAGCAACAGAGTGGTTGGTGGACAACGTGTTAGACATCAACAGCGCTGAGGATGCTTCAGGGTCAGAGCAATATGGAGCAGGCATGTTGTTAGAGCACTTTCTTCGCTAAGAGGGAGTGTTGATTTTTGGTAGCATCAGAAGTGCTCTAAGTCTCAAAATTTGTGGAGAGGCTTAGGTGCATGTATTCCAAAGAACCTATAAATCATTTGTGAAAATTCCACTCAGAATGTGTTTTATTGAAAAAATTAATTATTTTAATGGGGACCCTAAGCCTGAACTTAGGGAAATTAAATAATTAAAGGGTATTAATAAAACAGAGTGTGAATCTTCTAGAGAACATGGATCAAGTCAAGTTATAATCTTAGTCGTTGATTAGAGATCTAATCTCGGCCATTGATGTCTCAACGAGAAGACTATAAAGGAAGGCTTGAGCGTCATTTGGAAAGATACCCCGAATGAATCTAAGTGATCGATTTTCTGAAGTGAGCAGTGCTCAGAAGAGAAATTGATCCAAGTGATTCTAGTGCTGAGAGGGGCAGAGATAGCGTCCGGAGAGAGTGATTTTCTCAGTAAGAGAATCATCAGCAAAGAGAGGCAGAAAGAGATCCAGCAGAGCCAACGCAAGGCCAAAGAGGTTGACATAGAGCCAGCGCAGAGCCATGTAGGGCTACGTAGAGGCCAAGAGGGTTTCCAATATTTTGCTATGGGATTAGTTTCAGAAGCCGGGAGCGAGGTGTGAGACCGGGAGGCTGAGATCTGAGATTCCGGAAGGCAGATCAATCTATTGCTTGGGTGACATAGTTGCAAGAGAAGGTGTTGTGAAACCAGCTCCAAAAAGAGAAGAAAAGAGATATCAACGCCTTAGAAATAAGCCACTTCGAGGGGGCAACCTCCAATACATTACATGAATGAACAATTCTTGGATGATACAATTTACAAAACCTCCTTTCTATATATAGGAGTCCATGGGGCCATAACGTAATCCTAGTGGGCCACAATGTAATCCTAGCCGACCTAACAATAACAATTTAAGGGCACAATAATAACAAAATGGTGGTTACAAGGGTACAATAATAACAATAAGGGGTAACTTTACACTAACAATAATAAGGGACTATACTAGTGATATAGGGACCTAACATGCCCCTCTCCTTCAAAAAAGTGTTGTCCTCAACGCTTGACTAGCTCCGGGTGCTTCTGTATAAAATTCTCATCCTCCCATGTAGAATCTTCAGTGGGTAAGTTCTTCCACTTGATGAGATACTCTGAAATTGATCGATTCCGTAGCTGTCGAGTTCTTGTTTCCATGACCGCTTCAGGTTCCAATATGATTTTTCCTCCCTCATCAAGTTCTGGCAATATTGTTTGAACTGGAAGATTTTCACCTATAACCTTCTTTAAGCATGAAACATGGAAAACTGGATGTACTCGCGAAGAAGCAGGAAGCTCCAATTTGTATGCCATAGTACCAATCTTTTGCAACACCTCGTAAGGACCATAGTACTTTGGCGATAATTTATTATCCTTCTTAGCTTGCTTGAGGGACATTTGTTTGTATGGTTGTAGCCGTAAAAATACCCAATCTCCTACATCAAAACTTCTCTCGCCGCGATGTTGATCTGCCTGTTGTTTCATTCGATTTTGTGCCAAATTCAGGTTATCCTTTAAGAGTTGGAGAACTTCTTGCTGATGCTCGATGTGATCTTCCACTGCTTGAACCTTCGAATTTTCCCTTAAAGATGATGTGATGGATGGTGGATGATATCCATAAAGTGCCATAAATGGGGTCATTTTTGCTGCGGTATGGAAGGAAGTGTTATACCACCATTCAGCAAGAGGTAACCACTTGACCCATTGTGTTTGTTTATCAGATACAAAACAACGAAGATATCCTTCCAAACATTTATTTACTATCTCAGTTTGACCATCAGATTGAGGATGATAAGATGAGCTATGAGCTAATTGGGTACCCAAACAAGAAAATAACTCCGTCCAAAAACTTCCAGTAAAAATCGGATCTCCGTCGCTCACAATAACCCTTGGGCTTCCATGTAGCTTTTGAATTATGTCCATAAATGTAGTAGCAACTGTACTTGCTTTAAATGGATGAGATAATGCACAAAAGTGTGCATACTTGGTAAGTCTATCAACTACCACCATGATGACATTCTTTCCTTCGGACTTAGGTAAACTCGTGATAAAATCCATTGAAATCTCCTCCCAACGTTGACTTGGAATGGATAAAGGTTGTAGAAGTCCCGGGGTCTTAATTGTCTCCACTTTATTCTGCTGGCAAACCAAACATTCCGCCACAAACTTTTGAATATCAGATTTAAGGCCATCCCAAAACAATTCTTTCTTCACCCTGTGGTAAGTTTTTAAAAATCCTGAGTGTCCTCCTAAAGGAGAAGTGTGCAATTCCAAAAGAATCTTTTGTTTTAGTTGGGAATTCTTACAAAGATATAAGCGATCTTTGTACCATAAGGAATCATTTTTCCAACTAAATGTATCAGATGTACTAGGATCTTGCCGCAACTTTTGAATGAGTATCCATACATCTTTGTCCTTCTTCCATTCATCTCTTGCTTCAGTTATCCAATCTGGTTGGATAATAGAAATGGCACAAAGCAATGCTTCCACCTCTTCATTCTTTCTTGAGAGTGCATCCGCAACAACATTCAGCTTTCCTTTTTTGTAGATTATTTCAAAGTCATAACCCAACATCTTTGTGACCCATTTTTGTTGTTCTTCTGACGATAGTCTTTGTTCCAAAAAGTGTTTAAGACTATCATGATCAGTTTTTACCTTGAAGTGTCTTTCCATTAGGTAAGTTCGCCATTTCTTTAGTGCATGTAGTATTGCTAACATTTCCTTCTCATAAATAGGTTTCTGTAAATACTTTCCTTTGATTGGACGATTTTCAAAAGCAATGGGTCTTCCTTCCTGCATTAAAACAACACCAATTCCATTTCCTGAGGCATCACATTCCACAATAAAGGTTTTTGTGAAGTCTGGCGTAGCTAAGACAAGCGCTAGGCACATTGCCTCTTTAAGATGTTCAAAGGCCTTAGTTGCTTCAGGAGTCCATGAAAATGCATCTTTCTTCAATAATGTTGTTAGAGGTGCTGCTATTCTCCCATAATTCTTAACAAACTTGCCATAATACCCTGTTAACCCGAGAAATCCTCGCAACTTCTTTATGGTTGTGGGGACTTTCCATTCCTTAATGGCTTTAATTTTGTTAGGGTCTACTTTAACACCCTCGTGAGATACAATATGACCCAAATATTTCACCTCTTGTACTCCAAAGAAACATTTGGATTTTTTTGCATATAATTGTTTCTCCTGCAATAGTTTGAGCACCCTGTCAACATGTTCAACATGATCCTTCCAAGACCTGCTGGAGATTAGTATATCATCAAAAAATACTAGCACAAATTTTCTAAGGAAGGGTTTGAAAATGGAATTCATCAACCCTTGAAATGTAGAAGGTGCATTGGTAAGGCCAAAAGGCATGACCAAAAATTCATAATGACCCTCATGAGTTCGAAATGCCGTTTTTGGAATATCTTCAGTCTTCATTCTAATTTGATGATATCCTGAATGAAGATCCAACTTGGTAAAATAAATTGCTCCATGTAATTCATCCAATAATTCATCAATCACAGGAATGGGAAATCTATCTTTAATGGTGAGCTTATTGAGCTCCCTATAATCTGGACACATTCGCCATGATCCATCCTTCTTGTGTACCAATACTACAGGAGCAGAGAAAGAACTTTGACTAGGTTGAATTATACCCGCCTCTAACATTTCTGCAATCATGCGTTCAATTTCGCTCTTTTGGAAGTAAGGATATCTATAAGGCCTGATGTTTGGAGGAACACTTCCTGGAATCAAATGAATAGCATGATCATGATCACGAATAGGTGGGAGTCCTTTGGGAGTTTCAAACACCTTGGAATGATTGTCCAAGACATGTTGGAGATCTGCAGAAATAGATGATTTTGATGTCGGAACTTCTAGTGAGCATAATTGTGCAATTACGCCTCGTTGTTCTTTCTTTAGAAGCTTTGTTATGACATTAGAGCTTATTATCCTTCCCGGCTTCCCTTCAATACCCCGTAATTCGACTTCCTTTCCTTCTGAAAAAAATTTCAAGAAAAGTTCTTGAAAATTAAAAGTTACCGTCCCCAAAGATTGTAACCATTGTACTCCTAGTACAACATCAGCACCTCCCATAGGAATGGAAAGCATTGGACTAGTCAATACATATTCCCCCATGTTTAGCTTGATATTATGGAATTTCCCAGAGAAATTTATAGTTCCTCCATTTGCAACCATCACTTGACATTCTGGTCCTGGGTATAGGAAACAATTTAATTCCTTGGCTACCTTACAATGAATAAAATTATGGGTGCTACCCGAATCAATCAACACTATTACCTTTTTCTTCTTGATCTATCCTTCTATCTTGAGAGTTTGAGGAGTGGTAATTCATGCCAGTGCATTACACGATATGGTCGGATTCATTTCTTCCTCTTCTAGGGCTGGTTCCTGGTGTATATCCTCTTCTTGTTCATTTTCTTCTTCTTCTTCACAATCTATGTAAAATAATTTCTTCTCAGCATACTTATGACCTTTAGTGTATTTTCTATCACAACTGTAGCAAAGCCCTTTTGCTCTTTTTTCTTCCAATTTTTGTGGTGTCAACCTTGTAGGTTGTGGAAATCTAGGCGTAGCAACACTTCCTTCTTTATAGAATTAAGTGGTAGGCTTCCTTGTCGCCATTATTTTACATTCAACTTTTCTTGCCAACCCGAATGCCTTCTCCAATGAATCTGGTTCCAAAACGCGAACTTCATGTTGGATATTATCCTTTAAAGTGCCTATGAAGAGATCGATCCTGTGTTCCTCTGGAATATCAGTTACCCTTATATTCAATTTTTGGAATTCCTCAATGTGTCGCCCCACTAAACCCTTTTGTTTGAGATTTATCAATTGGCTAAAGAAGGTGTTTCTCTTTGTATCCTCATAATGTGCTATCATTTCTTCCGTAAAAATTGACCAAGTGACAATTTTTTACGGGAGCAAAGCCATCGATACCATACAAATGTATTTTGTTCTAAATGTAAAGTTGCAATGCGTACCTTTTGTGTGTTTTGCACGTTATGGAGATCAAAATATTGCTCCATCTGTAGTATCCATGTTACAGGATCTTTTCCATCAAACTTCCTCATATCCATCTTTGGAATATGGTGGTTCTTCCCGCCAACATTAGAGTTTATGAAATCACGATTAACATTTATTTTTTTCTCATCATGAGGTTCTTCTACTATCTTTTCACCATTAGGAAACGTTTCTTGTATCAACTTTGTCAAACCTTCCATGTCTGCTTTTAGAACATTCTTCATGTTTTCCATTTTCTCATCAATCTTAGCTTCCATGTCATCCATCTTAGATTCCATGCCAGCCTCCATGCCATCAATCTTAGATTCCATGCCATCTATCTTAGATTCCACGCCTTTCTTCAAACCATCCATCTTAGTTTCCACGTCTTTCTTCAAAACTTCCATGTCATTTTTTGTTGCTCTTTGCGAGAGCGAAATTTGTTGCACTTGCTCTTGTAATTTTGATATGTCATGTTGCCATTCTTCGTCTTCATGAGTCACAGTAGAGCTTTCCAAAGGCTTAATGGGTGTTGAATTCTTTTTAGGGGCCATTTTATAATCCAATACTAATATCTATTCTACAATATGCCCTTGCAATCAATTCAACTTGATTCTTCAAACAAGACTTATGCAATTCGGAAAAAAATTACACACCTTTTACTTGCTTTTGAGGAGCTCGATATTGAAATTGGATTATCTCTGTGATTGCGGCTCTTCAATATCTGAAATTCAGCATTGAAGTCGCCCTCTAAATTCTCTTTTGAATGCCACAGGTTTGACTTGATTTGGATTCTCCAAGACAAAGTTATGTCCAATCTCCCACAATGACCTAATTATGGACTGGTTTAGTATAGCGAACTTGTACGGCTTGCCACGTGTCACTGTTTCGTCCTTCGCCTCTGAAATTGATAGCCAAGAAACTACAATCCGTGCACTTGCGACCACTTTTTACGACACTCCAATCCGATGCTCAGAGAGAGAGTTATTGAAATTTTCCCACGATCACCTCTTTGAGATGAAATTGGAGCCCGAAAAGCACTACCTTCCACGTATCATATCTCCAAAAATATTACTGACCAAGTTTCCGAAATTTTTGACGAGTTTTGGGGATTGTAAAATTTCGCACCATAAAATTTCGTACTCGAACCTCAAGAGAAAAAAGTTATAGCGCAAATGCCATGATGACCGTTTAGAGCCTCGAAAAAAGACCTAACTTCCACATCATATTCCAAAATATTGCGAACCAAGCTCTCAAAATTCTTACGCTCTCGAGATTTCGAAGCCAAGACCCTTAAAATTTCAAATAAACTTCATAGAAAAAAAGTTATAGCGAAAATTCCACGATGACCTGTTTGGAGCATCCAAACCCTAGAATCCAAAGCTCTCATACCAAATGTTGGGTAACCAGCTCCAAAAAGAGAAGAAAAGAGATATCAACGCCTTAGAAATAAGCCACTTCGAGGGGGCAACTTCCAATACATTACATGAATGAAAAATTCTTGGATGATACAATTTACAAAACCTCCTTTCTATATATAGGAGTCCATGGGGCCATAATGTAATCCTAGTGGGCCACAATGTAATCCTAGCCGAGCTAACAATAATAATTTAAGGGCACAATAATAACAAAATGGGGGTTACAAGGGTACAATAATAACAATAAGGGGTTTACACTAACAATAATAAGGGACTATACTAGTGATATAGGGACCTAACAGAAGGTGACACAGTGCCTACGCAGAGGCAGTGCAGGGACCTCCAAGAGCATCTCATCCATTTTTCGGATCAGTTGAATTTTCCAGTGGAGTGAGGTAAAACTCACAATCTTTCTGCCAATATTTCTCTCTCTATAACTGAATAACCTTGGAGATGTTCATAGATGTATTTAGAATTTGCTACTGCTTAATAAGAATAAACCCTTAGATCTATTGCACCGATTTTCCCACATTGGGTTTTTTCGGGGACTTTCGTCTAAAAATAATGGTGTCCTATGTGTGTGTTTTTCTTTGCTCAGTTTCCTTGTTTCAAAATCATAAGTAATTTAGTGTAGGCCAGTTCAGTAATTTACTTCAATGTTTCAAGAAGTAATCTGAAATAATTTTGTAATGTAATTTACAAAGTGGGTGAAGTAGATTCAACTAGTTGCAGTAAGATTCCTGAGATTGTTAGATCTAGGATTTTTCACAAACAATTGAGGAATTTAATCAAAGATTCAATTGCATTATCAAGGAAATGACTCAAGATTATAAGCCTCCAGACAAATCCTTATTAGAGCAATATCTTGAGGCATTTTGTGTCGTTACATCTTATGAAATTAGACGTGCAAAGTCGACTGGTTTAGCCACTGGTCAAGTTGTTGCCAAAGAATTAGAAAAGGATAAGAAAGCATCTGGAAAGTCAGAAATTCTTGGTTTTAAAAGAGGTACGATAAGAAATAAAGGAGGTAGAGCATGACCCAATCAAGGAATTCACTCAAATGATTAAAGAAATGAGAATTGAGCATGCTAGAGAAATAATTTCCATGCAGTATAGGCTGATTCAAATGGAACGAAATCAAACTCAAAATGTTCAACCTAGAAATAATAATAGTAGTAAAGGTAAAAATAATCTATGGCCAAGAAGGAATCGTCTGAATGATCAAAGACCTCCCACTCCTCTTGAATCTGCTAATGTTGTTGATTAGCCTATTCCATTATGCAGGCCTTGTGAAAGTTTTGTCATTGCTAGAAAATTTCTAGATGAAGGAACCAATGAGCAAATAAATAATGTAAATCAAAGTTCTTCAAAGGAAAGTCATTGGACAGCCATGATTCCTTCATCTTTCACCATCAACAACTTCAATGATGAAAAAGATCCTATCACATAGATGTATGGTGAAACCCCATCTCAAGAACAGATTCTGGAAATTGCTAGAAGAAAAAGTTATACTTATCAAAAAAGCAAGGATCAAAATTAAAATAAACAAGTTGCATGTAAAAGATATCAATCATGATTAAAAATTGATTGGGTTGCATGGATAAAAAGCGTTAAGATTTTTGTCCCAGTACTAGAACTTCTAAAGGTTCCTTCTCAAAGAGCAACATTTTTCAAAGCTCTAGGCATGGTTCAACAGGATAACACTGATGTGCACCAAAAAGATGAAGAAATCAAGTTAAAGGATTTGAATTGTTACATGACTAATGAAGATAATCAACCTTTCTTCCTTACTTTAGAAGTTAATGTTCACTTGCTTCGTAATTGTATGTTGGATTCAGGGGCCTCAACCAGTGTCATGAATAAGAAAGTTACGGATCAGCTAAATTTGAGAATTCCAATGTTATATCACAACATTTTCTCTATGGATTCTAAGAAGGTTGAAGTCCTTGGTGTGGTTAAAGACTTACAGGTTGCCTTGGCAAATTATCCATATAAAATTATCACCATGGTCATAACAATGATTGATGTGCCAGATGTATGTGGAATGCTTCTATCTCGAAAGTTTGCAGCTGACTTAGGTGGATGCATTATGTTGGATCTATCTTATGCTACTATTCCCGCAGCAACAAGTGGTATGGTCAGGTTATCCAAGGAAGTTGATAGAAGGTACCACGTTGAAAATCCGAAGAGGCTGGATAATGATGAGAAAATTGAACCGCAGAGTCATCCTTTAGAGAATAACGCAGTGGTCACTGAGTTCTTGCAGCCTATATATCATTTTTCTTCATCTCATCTTCCAAGCAAGAAAAGAAGACAACTCGAAATTGACAAAGATGTGTAGTGCAATGATGAAAGTTTACACCAGCCAAAAAGGGTCAAAATTCAACAAGGGACATCTGATAAGCAGCCTAACGACTTACTTGTAAGGTTGTATGCAAACAAGTGTTCCAAATTGTGCCTTAGGAATGACATATGATGCCATAGGGCATCCTTTGTACTGTATTTCTAACCCTACACTGTTAGTTAGGATTTTATTAGTATTTTTCTTTCTTGCATTTAATTTTATGTTTTTACATTTTGATTTGTGAGAGTAGATTTTTCTATTCTAGCAGATGTTCTATATATACATGATGATTTGGATTTTGAATGGATATCTATTTGATGGACTTCTGTTTTCTTGGATACAGGATTCTGGATTCTCACATTCCTTCAATGAAGCAATGTGTCCCCAAGTAGAGCTAGATGTTGACAACACTTTGTCAACAATCCAAGGAAGCAAAATGCAAAGATACGAATAAATTTTTTCAAAATTCAAAGCCATCAGCCAACACAGTTTTATCATTGTAAATCCATTTTCTGCAACTTGTATTGTAAATGATGCTATTATGAATGTTTAATTATGTAACAACACCTAGGTAAGCCTTTGATTTTGGCAACAAATTTCATCCCAAGAAGTTTTTTAACCTCACCGAATTATGTGTTAAACACGGATAATCGACAGAGTTTTTCTTCCAACTTAAACCCTAAAGCTAGGGTGGAATTCATTGACAAGGTCTTAGGTGAGTCCAAGTCACAACCACTAGAGAGTTGCCACCATTGGATGAAGAGGGACATCTAGTGCTAGTACTAGAGGCTATTTTGGAGGTACGTGAGAGGAAGCTCATGAATAAGGTCATTAGAGAGTTCGTGGTCAGCTGGAAGGATTTACTAGAAGAGGACACTACATGGGAGGGTGAAAAGGTGCTACAACACCCAACATTGAAGTTGCTTGAGGACAAGCGAATTGTGGTAGGGGGGACTGTAATGTCCCCAATTTCCTAAGTCACTTAGAAAATATTACAATTTTGACAATATTGATATTGGCAACAATTTTGGCAATTTTGACTTAGGAGAAAGGAGAAAATTGATTCCTTAGTGGGTTGTGGGGCCACAAAGAGGGAATTCACACTTCCTTAAGAAAAGCACACTTGTGGGAAGAGGAGAAAGAAGAGGGAGTGCGTACTAGTGGAGAATGGGGCCCTCAAGAGGAGAGAGAGAGGTAGCAAGCATAAATAGAGCATGAGGGCCTTCATTTGGGATCTTTGTTCATTTTAACTTCAGAATATAAGTTCCCTTATGGTTGATTAGCTCAATATTACCAGTGCTGCTTAGCACAATGATTTCCAAGCAGGAATCCTTCGGAGAACCTTGAGTGTGTCCCTAGGAGTGAGGAAGGAGACTATCCTAGGCTCTTTCCAAGCTGTTCGATGAACATTCTAGCTAGCAGTGCATACTTTTATGGTTTCGGGCCAAACCCTTTCTAGTTTTTGTGGGTTTATTGAAGGGAGGCTCCAATTAATTTTACAGAATTTTCTGAGCAGATTTGAGGGCTGAACTTCTTTTCCTTTCTAGCTGTAGAGACAATTTTATGGGTTAGCACAAATATCTTGGGTGGAGTCATCCCAACACTTGAGCATCACATTACCAACTTGGGTTTTGCCTAGCTTGTTGAAACAAGTTCATGCTCCTCTATTCTTACTCAATGTACTCCATTATACTCAGATTTAATAAAATAGATCAGAGATTTGGTGCATTTCCTTGTGTACTGATGTATTGTATGTGTTAAATTTTCTGGTAGCTATTCATAGTGCATGTTTTTGTTATTCACTTGATAATTCTGGTAGGAATGTTACAATAAAGTTGTTATAATAATATCCAAGAAGTGGGTTGACTTCAGTACACATACTAGGGAACAAAAATTTGTGCATGTATACCAAAACCACCTCCCAAAAATGGTATTATGAAGAGCATGCCCCATGAGAATCTGCAAATGAAGTAGGACAATCCCAACATGAAGATGATAAGGTCTCAAAACCACATGCAACCTAATGAAAACTAGTGCATATATCTGTTGATTTTTGGTAGCATTGGATGTACTCCAAGTCTCAAATTTTGCAGGGAGACTTAGACACATGTATTCCAAAGAACCCAGAAAGCGTTTTGGAAAATTCCACCCGGATTGTGTTTTATGAAAATAATTAATTATTTTTAATGGGACCCTAAGTTTAAACTTAAGGAAATTAAAATAATTAAAGGGCATTAATAAAACAGGATGTGGATCTTCTAGAAAAAGACATAGATCAAATAAAGTTAATTTTAGCCATTGATTAGAGATTTAATCTTGGCCGTTGAAGTCTCAACGAGAAGATTATAAGGACTTGATGGGGCATTTGGAAAATACACCAATAGAGTCTAGAGATCGATTTTCTTTAGTGAGTAGTGCTCAGGGAGAAGATCGATCAAGTTGATTGTTGTTGAAAAGTGTAACTAGGATCTATCTTCATATTGAATATGTAATTATGTATTTCTGTAAAGTAGAAGACAAAGATAATAAATATGTTTTTGGTATGCTTGCCTCATGGGTTTCATGAGCAAGGCTTTTATGTTAGGTCAATAGACTTCTTCTTGATGTCTATTAGGATTTGTCTTCTAGTTATAAATGTAATTAAGAGCCATGTATGTGAAGAGTCTAGTCAACAAAATATGCTCCAAGACCTTGTCATGAAACCGTGAAGAAATGGCTCCAGAATGATGCTCAAAGCTACACTTATATCATCCTCTCTAACGCTGAAATATAAGTCCTCAATGTCGGCCTATGTATTGAGGTAAAAGTCGGCCTACAAGGTAGCTTGAAGACTCTGCCTATATATGGAAATAGTGCACTATATATGGCGATGAAGCTGTGGCTCACTTGGAGATATGTAATGCGGATTGCTTTGAAACAGAATGAAAAGATCAGTTTAGACAAATCTGTGTTTGAATGCGGACTTCAGGTTAGGAACAAGTGCGGATTTAAGACAGAGAAAAGTGTGGATATCTCTGAGATATCACAGCATGGTGAAACCTGAAATGAATGCGAAGTCAAGGCAGTAGTCGACTGTGTTAAAGTGATGTATAAATATTGCGGATCTGTCTAAAGGAATATGCGGACTAGTCTGAAGTAGAAAGTAGAGTAGATGAGCTCTTTGGAATATACTACAAAGGGATTAAGTTGAGACACAGTAACGAGATGCGAGAAAGAAAGGATGGTAAATTTGTGATTTACCTTCCTGATCTACAGTACATAAAAATTGGCAGTATATCTCAAGTGAAGAAGCTTCAAAGACGTGCGAAGAAAAGGGTCTCGAGTGACCTTGGCTACTACATATGAATAGAAATAAGTGTGTGGAAAGGAAGTGTTTGAGTAACCGAGAAAGATAGACCTAAAGACCGAGCTCTCTAGTGTTGGTGCAAGACAGTGTAGGTTGGTGCAGAAAAGAGGGATCAGCTTTGAAGGGCAAGAAAGAAGCAGTGACAAGGTCTTGGAGGCATTCACAGGTCAAGGGTCTAAGTCTTGGTCATGGTACTTGTCATTTGAAACTCTATAAGAAGATTTTCTCGTTGGTTTTCCTCCCCAAGAAGGAGAGGTTTTTCTCTGGCTTGAAGAGCCAAAATTTGTCTCTTGTATTTTGGTAATTGACTTGATGAAAGACTAAATAAGCTAAGAAGAGAAGACATAAGTAAATCAAGTAAGCTCACAAGTAATTATCAAGAAGAGAATTTGTATTAATCACCACCCTGCCAAATTCTCAACATGGAAAAGCCAAGGTGCTAAAGAAGGGCTACTTAGCAAAGATCAAAGTTTGGGTTAAAAGGAAGATCAGTTTGCAAGGAAGATTCTTCATAAGATCCACTAATCAAAAAGATAATCTTTGCCATCAAAAATTTATATTCAAGACTTTGTTGGAAGAGATATCATCTTTTTGGAAAACATCCTTTATCAAATGGGATTCAAGAATCCCTTCATTGGAGAACTCAATCTAAGGAGTTCCTATCTTCATCATTATCAAAGAAGTTGCGAAAATGAGGAAGTCACTCTACTCAACTAAGTATCTATGACCTTATTTAAATCTGTCAAAATGACTTATTGTAAAGAGAGCAACAAATTGGTTGGGTCATCAAATTTTAGTACATAGAAGAAGAGGACAGATTTGAATCTAATTGAGGACGAAATTATGGACTGCACTGAAGGATCTACAATTCAACCCTCAAAAGAAGATGCTCCAGCTCATGCCAAGTACATGAAAGAAGAAATCAGAGCCCAGAGGATTCTCATAGAATCCATTAAGGACTCTCTCATACCCTATGTATCAAATTTGAAATTTGTAAAAGAGATATCTGAGAAATTGGTGGAACTATTCTTTGTGAGTACTATAGGAGAAGCAATCTTTCTGAGACTATTCAAAATGAAATTGTCAAGAGAGGAAGGAATCACTTCATACTTTATGAGTGTAATATTCCTATTAGAAATAAACAGCAATATAAAGCACATAAACAAGAAACTACAACAACTAGAGAGACATCATATGAACAAGACAAAAAATGGAGAAGGCGGAGCCATTTTATTAAGTGCTGAAAGATAAAATGAATACAAAGGTGATCAGAATGATGGCACCTTGGCTTTCACTAGGCAAGCGTAGAAATACTCTCAGACTATATCATGGAATGACTGCTCCCTCAATGACTGCGTTATCTCCAAAGCTGCTGGTGCTGGTGCTGTGCTGGTGCTACTGCTGGAATAGATCAACTCTTTGGGGCTGCTCCCCACCTCAGAAAATTGTGAAACTTTGGGAATGGGCTCTCCACCAAATACCCAGAAAATCCCAAAGAGCTTTCCAGAAATGGATGACCTCGGAAAATGACCTCCCTTGAGGTATAACGTTATCCCAGTGATGAATGCTGGCCCTGAATGATCTGCTGTAAAAGATGACCTCTAACTCTACCAAAATGATGGAATAGGGAAGTGCTAACCCCTCTCCAACTCTCCAGGGCTGAATCCCCTGATAAACCTTCAATCCGGACTCTCCTCCTCCAAAGACTGCGTGCTCCCTCTCACTAACTGCGTTGTCTATGCAAGTGAATGATCCCAACTGTGGCTGCTGCAACTCACTCTGGAAAATCAAGGATAGAACTCCTCACCTGAGCAGGCACTCGAAGTCCCCCGGGGTTGAGGTTGGGATCTCCGCACGGAGACACCCGATATACTAAACAACACATGCAGACTTTGCTCAACAGCAAAAGCGTGCTCAATGTCAAGAGACAAATATCATAGATGCATACTAGAATGAGCAAATGAGGAGCCTCTCTCCCTTTTTATGCTTGGAGAGCCTTGCTCTCACCTAGGCCCCACCAAAACTGCGTTGTCTCCTTGAGCCACGCAGCCCCTCTAGCTCTGCGCTGTCTTGGGCCCACGTTGCCCATGCTGACATCTCCTCCACACTGCCACTTCGTCCTCTAGGCCCCACGTTGCCAAATAATCATGTCTCCAAGTGACTTTAGGAAATGCTTTTTATCCTAAGTGTGAGTTAAGTGTCCCTTTCACCCACTTTATTTCTAACTTAACTTTATTAAAGTAAAGTAGTCAAAAATGAATATTTCCAATCAGCTGTTGCTAATTGAGAATATTACAATGAGGATTTCTGAAATAAGAGACCAATTGTAGGAATTGGGAGAAGTAATGTCTAATAGTGAGATGACTACAGTGGTGCTGAATGCTCTACCAGAAGAATGAGGAAACTTCAATTCAAGCTTATACGGGAAGAAAGAAGCAACACCATTCCACGATCTATGGTCTCTATGTAAAATAGAGGAAACAAGATTGAAAGCCAAAGTTGAGGGAATCAAGCCTTTGCAGCCATAAGGAAGATTCATAAAATTTGGTCCTCATAATAAAATAAGAAATATGGACAAAGTATGATGCTTTGGATGTAATGAACTTAGGCATTATAAAAGGGATTGTCCTAAATTTGGAAAGGACAAGAAAGAAGCCCATGTTATAGATATAAAGGAAGAACTCGATGCAAAGAAATCTAAGAAAGAAGAAAGTGGAAGATCTCTATGATCATCTTTCTCCTCAAGGGATTTCTCTTGGTTGTAAAATAATAGGAAGCAATGTATATTAATAACATCATGATAGAAGCATGAAAGGAGCACTTGAAGAAGGAGCTCCTGGAAAACCTCACTAATAAACAATATTGATGGAAGACAGTCATCATTCAATAATCAATGTGGAAACAGGTGCTGAAATTTTCTAATGGAGTTCTTTATGGATTCACTGGTTAGAAAGAAAGCAGAAAGGTTTCATAAAAAATTCTATGCTACATAACTCTGGGATTAGGATGTGATGACATATTGATGAAGCAGGTCTAGGGAATGAAGTTCTTCATTCTAGTAAAATTGCTACAGGATGACTCAAAGGGAAAAGGTATGAGGTATATACATTTATATGCAGACACTGGATGCTGTGAAGTCATGTCATATGGTTGCAGGTAATGGACTTCTATCTTTAGAAGTATGATCAGAGAAAGGAGGATCTCTTCCATTACACAAGTTGTCATTATCAGATGAAATCAACATAATATGTCCTCATATGGAATATGAGGTGGTTGTATACAATCAAGGAATTGGAAATTGGAAGTTCCTGGGAATGAAGATGTGTGGAGAGAGAAAGGAAGAAATCATGAAGTGCAACCATGTCAAGAGGTTGTTATCATCCGGAATCCAAGAAGATGTGACTAGGAGATCTCCTAGAAGGATATGTAGACTTTGATAGAAGTCTAGTAAAGAAGAAGACCCTTGACAAGACATATCTTTAGGAGATGTGTCAATCTGAATAGAGGATGTCGATGCCTATAGGAAGATGTCATGGTGAAAGATCATCACTGAGGTAACTTTTGATTTAAAAGTTCATATGTATATGTTTATTTGGTTGAGTTTATGCAGGGCTGCCAATCATGTGAAAGGATGTAAGATCTTTGGGAGATGGTTCGAAGGAAAGCAACATGGCATAAAGGTGTACCAGATAAGGAAGTCTGATGAATCACTTTCTGATAGCTGACATGACTCATGGATGAAAGTGATGGATGATTTGTGCCCTATGAAGCCAAAGGTTGAAGATTCCTCAATATCGAAATCCATGACATCTAGGGGAGGATTTCTTCATAAGCAGCTGTGTGTCTCACCATTGCTACTACAGGTCCTTGGTTGAGAGGGAGCCTGGTGGTAAGTTTGTTGCTTGGAAGAAACCTGAAATATTTCCTTCCTGAGTTAAGAGTGAGTGACATATATGATTCTAAAATACATGTGTCATACACTAGACCATGACTAACAGCCGTAAGTCTTAGTGGAGGCCATGTGGAGAGAATGGATAGACACATCATTCTGGTCTTCACCTGGAAGACAAAATGGAGGATTGGGTAATCATCTGACATTCGATACTCTTTGAGAATGTGATAGGGCATTCAAGATAAGAGTAGTCGGGGACCGATATTCTTTGAGGGCTGGCTACCCAAGAGAAGAATAGTCCAAGAAGGTCATACTCTAGGAACACCTGGGTGGAGTATGTACCTTGGAGAGACAATGATTATGGTGTCTATAAGTCATGTGTCTCGCCAACATTGTAGCCCATTGTCTCATTGAGAAATGGGGCTATTAGTCAAGGCCTTGCACTAGGACAATGCTGGTTGATATGATGCTATACAGATGCATTTACCAATCCAATTCTTCTTATGAGATTCTTTAGTTTGAAAGTGACTATGTATCTGTATGAATACCTCTCTAGTTAAGAGGGAGTGTTGAAAAGTGTAACTAGGATCAATCTTCATATTGACTATGTAATTATGTATTTATGTAAAGTAGAAGACAAAAATAATAAATATGTTTTTGGTATGCTTGCCACATGGGTTTCATGAGCAAGGTTTTTATGGTAGGTCAACAGACTTCTTCTTGATGTCTATTAGGATTTGTCTTCGAGTTATAAATCTAATTAAGAGTAATGTATATGAAGAGTCTAGTCAACAAAATAAGCTCCAAGACCTTGTCATGAAACCATGAAGAAATGGCTCCAGAATTATTCTCAAAGCTACACTCATATCATCCTCTCTAACACTAGAATATAAGTCCTCAATGTCGGCTTATGTGTAGAGGTAAAAGTCGGCCTACAAGGTAGCTTGAAGAGTCGGCCTATATATGGAAACAATGCACTATATATGGTGATGAAGTTGTGACTCACTTGGAGATATGTAATGCGGATTGCTCTGAAACATAATGAAAATATCAGTTCGGATAAATCTATGTTTGAATGCGGACTTCAGGTCAAGAACAAGTGCGGGTTTAAGACAGAGAAAAGTGTGGATATCTCTGAGATATCATGGCATGGTGAAACCTGAAATGAATGCGAAGTCAAGGCAGTAGTCGACTGTGTTAAAGTGTTGTATAAATATGCGGATCTGTCTGAAGGAATATGCGGACTAGTCTGAAGTAGAAAGCAGCGTAGGTGAGCTCTTTGGAATATACTACAAACTTACAAAGGGATTAAGTTGCGACGTAGTAATGAGATGCGAGAAAGGAAGGAAGGTAAATTTGTGATTTACCTTCCTGATCTACAGTACATAAAAGGAGGTAGTATATCTCAAGTGAAGAAACTTCAAAGACATGTGAATAAAAGGGTCTCGAGTGACCTTGGCTACTACATATGAATAGAAATAAGTGTGTGGAAAGGAATTGTTTGAGTAACTGAGAAAGATAGACCTAGAGACTGAGCTCTCTAGTGTTGGTGCAGAAAAGAGGGATCAACTTTGAAGGGCAAGAAAGAAGCAGTGACAAGGTCTTGGAGGCATACATAGGTCAAGGGTCTCAATCTTGGTCATGGCACTTGTCATTTGAAAGTCTATAAGAAGAATTTCTTTTAGGTTTTCCTCTCCAAGAGGTAGAGGTTTTGCCCTAGCTCGAAGAGCCTAAATTTGTGTCTCTTGTATTTTGGTAATTGACTTGATGAATTATAAAATAAGCTAAGAAGAGAAGACATAAGTAAATCAAGTAAGCTCACAAGTAATTATCAAGAAGAGAATCTGTATTAATCACTGCCCTACCAAATTCTCAATAATTATTGCAGAGAGGGGTAGAGATAATTTTTTTGTTGGAGATCTTTCCTGATCCGAAGAGTACAAGGCAAAGAGGGCAGAGAGCAATCCAGAGAGGCAGCACAGAGCTTCAGAGGGAGTACGTATTTCTGCTGGGGAACAGTCAGGATCCAGTGTCAGAGCCGAGGTGTGAGACTGGGAGGCCAGAGGGCTGAAGTTTCCAGCTAGCATAGTGATCAAAGGAGGTGCAACATAGTCCCAATAGTAGTGACACAGTACTATGCAGAGGCCCATCTCCATCGCAGATCAGAGCCGAATGTTCCAGTGACGGGGTGAGATCATGTCATTAACATTTTTTTTAGTTAGATCTCTATATAGGATTGCCAGTCAGGGCATCCGAAGAATTATACTCAGAAATTACTGCTTAATAATATCAAACCCTCAGCTGTTGCCCTGGTTTTCCCACATTGGGTTTTTCGGGGACTTAGTCCGAAAACAACGGTGTCACTTGTGTGTTATTTCTTTTCCTTGCTCAAATCTCGTTTCTGCATTTAATTTCCGTAGTTTATTTAAGTGAGGGTTGTAGTGTGATGTATTCAGTGTTTGCGGTAGTTAACTGCAAATAAATTGTTAAGTAAAAGTTAACAGTTAGGTGAATATTTTCCAGTTGTTGCAATAGGATTCTAGATCTAGGAATTTTCACATGGTATCAGAGCTTGTATAGCAATGCAGGAGAAGCAAGAGAGTAGACCAGAAGAATCCAGCATTGCGCAGAAAGGAGATCAAAGAGTTGCATAGGCAACAGATCGATTTCCCTAGGAATTGCGCAGTCCAAGCCAGGGGGGCAAGATTTGCGAGGAAGTCTCTTTCTGAGTGAGTCAACAGAGAGGTAAGACTGTCTAGATCGTGATTTGTGAGCAACAGAGGGAGCAACACAATAGATTCAGTGCAGAAACTGGTGGGACACATTTTTCTTGTAGCAACAATTGATGGTGCAGAAAGCGTCAGAAGAGAGAAGAAGAAGACACTTTTGAAGGAATTCAGACCTCATAGAATTTCTTGCCCAAGAAATTCTAATTTCCCGTGCAGAAGCAGTGAGATCGTGATTTATTTCGCTAACTCAAACAGGGAGTGCGTAGAGCCAGCTGCGTAGAGGGTTAGAGGCAGCAGTTCAACATTTGATTGGTGTTGTTTTTTGGTAGCATCAGAAGTGCTCTAAGCCCTTAATTTTGTGGAGAGGCTTAGACACTGGTATTCCAAAGAACCCATAAATTGTTTGTGAAAAATCCACTCAGATCATGTTTTATTAAAATAAATAATTATTTTAATGGAGACCCTAAGTCTAAACTTAGGGAAATTAAATAATTAAAGGGCATTAATAAAACAGAGTGTGAATGATCTAGGAAAAACAAAGATCAAATCTAATATAATCTTAGTCGTTAATTATAGATCTAATCTCGGTCGTTGATGTCTCAACGAGAAGACTATAAAGGAAGGCTTGAGGGTCATTTGGAAAGACACACGAAGTGAATCTTGATATCGAATTCCATTGACAGAGCAATGCTCAGATGAAGATCAAATTTAAGCGATTCAGTACAGTGAGGGGCAGAGTAGCTTCTGGAGAGAGAGATTTTCTCAACCAGACAATCATCGGCAGAGAGAGGAAGAGAGGCGTCCAGCAAAGCTAGCACAGAGCCAGTCAAGCTGACGTAGAGCCAATGTTGAGCCACGCAGGGCTACGCAGAGGCTGCCCAGTGACTGAGAGGGTTTCAGAGATTTCACTGTCGGAACTGATCCAAAAGCTAGAAGCCGGCTTGTGATACCGGGAGGCTAAGATCTGTGATTCCGAGAGTCAGATCGATCCACAGCTCGGGTGACATAGTTCTAAGAGGAGGTGACGCAGTGCCTAGATAGTCACGACTCACTACACAGAGGCAGCGCATAGACCTCCAGGGGTAGCTTTTCCAGTGACCAGACCAGTTGTATTTTCCAGTGATAGAGTGAGGTAAAACTCACATTCTTTATGCCAGTATTTCTATCTCTGTAACTGAATAACCCTTGAGGTATTCAGAGATGTATTCAGAAATTGGTACTGCTTAATAACACAAACCCTTAGATCTGTTGCACCGGTTTTCCTGCATTGGGTTTTTCTGGGGGACTTAGTCCAAAATAAAGGTCTCCTATGTGTGATTGATTTCTTGCTCAGTTTCCTTGTTTTAGAATCATATTTAATTAAGTGTAGGTTGCTTCAGTAGTTTACTTCAATAATTCATGATGCATTCTGAATTAACTCTGTAAATGTAATTTACATAATAGGAGATGTAAACTCAGATTGTTGGAGTAGGATTCCTAAGATTGTCAGATCTAGGAATTTTCACACGGTATCATAGCATTTGATGTGAAACAGGAAGAGCAGATCTGATGCTGAAGTGAAGGCTAAATTGTTGCAGCAGTAGCAGATCAAATCCCCAAGGGGATTGCGTAGTTCTAGCAAGGAGGGCTAATTTTTCGAGGTTGTCTCTCTCTGAGTGAGTCGACAAAGAGGTAGGACTTCCAGTTCGAGATTTTGCCGAGGCAGAGGGAGCAACGTAGAGCCTTCATGCAGAGCCAGAGGGACGCAGTTTTTCTGTAGGCAGTAGTTGGCCAGAGAAGCGTCAGAAGAAAGAAAAGAGCACATAGTGGGGAATTCTTCCTCAGTGAGTTTCTTGTCAAGGAATTCAACATTTTTCCAGGATCTGATCAGCAGATCAAGGCAGTGTGAAAATTTCTTAATCTAAGAAACCCTACTGTTAATTCTCGATTTACTTCTCCTACTTGATTACATACACAAGTTATTAATCTGAATATTCAGAATTAACAGTGAAGTAAATACAAATAACAACCTACACATATAGATCAAGTACTGAATAACATGCTCACAGACAAATAGACACATTGATTTTCTGGACAAATGTCCTCAGAAAAACCTAATGCGGGAAAACCGGTGCAACTAGCTGTGGTGAGTTTTCATTATTATGCAGAATCTGAATACAACATTTCTGGGCACCAAAACTGGTTGCCCTACAGAGAAAGATACAACAGGCAATACCTCTATCCTCGGAGACAGAAAATATGGTTGATTCACACCCTCAAACGAGATTTACAGAAATCAAGCCCTTTCTGGCCCACTGGAAACCCTAGCGTTGCTCTGAAGCCCTCTATGTCAGTCTAACTAGCCTACGTCAGCCTCTGCGCTGCTCTGGAAGGGCCTGCGTCACCCTAGACGGGCTTACGCTACCCCTGCGCTGCCCTGCCTGGGCCTGCGTCAACCCTGCGTGGCTCCTGCTACCTTTGCACTACTTGATATGCTGCCTCTCTACCTTCGTTGTATTCTTGGCCTGGAATCAAACCATCCCCCTTGCCAATACTGCCCCTCGCTGCAGCTGAAACACTTCTAAATTCTTAGCAAACCACGCCCTAGAATCTCAGCTTAGCTTCAGTGCTTCGCCAATGTGTGTGTTCTCCAACTGACCTTAAGCTCTTCTCTTATACTTTTCTCGTTGAAACATCAACGACCGTGACCTAATCTCTAATCGACGGCTAAGATTAAAGATGCTTGATCTGCGTCACTTAAGTCATTCTCATCACATGTTTAATTTAGTTCACTTTAATCTTTTACTTCTCCTAAGTTAGACTTAGGGACCTTAATTAAAAATATTGATTAATTAAATATCTCTTAAACCTGATGGAATTTCTTCAAACGCTTTCTGGGCCTTGGAGATCTCATGTACTCCAACTCCTCCACAAAATTTGGGAGCTAGAGCACATCCGATGCTACCCCAAAATCGCAACACTCCCTCTTAGCGAGGAATGTGCTCTAGCAATACATTTCACTCGGAAGTACTGCTCTGATCTCTGGCATCGGTCTCTGCGCTGATACTTGGTTTGCTGCCCTTGACCACTGCGCTGCTGCTGCTCTTTGTACTGCTACCCATGACTCTGCCATAGTCATTGCTACATCCGTACTGTAGCTCCCTCTCAAATTGCTGCATCGTGTTGCCAACTGTTGCACTGCAACTCAGTTGTTGAGAGTAAGAAACTGAAGGGCCCTTGCCCAATGACAAACAAGTCAGTCGGGCTACATCTCATCACTGAAGCTCCATAGGCTGCTTCTCTGCGATGTCCTCCTAAAGCCATTGTGTTGTTGCATCTCTGCACTGCGTAAGCATGCCTCCTTTGCGCTGTTGAAGTCAGATCAGCCCCTCTGCGTTGCTGCCTCTACACTGCGTTGCTCCCTCTACAACGTCCCAACCTACGACTTTGCTTCATCTGTGATCTTTGCACCCACTTCTCCAGTCATTCCTTGCTACTGTCTTAAGGCTCTCGTAGCACGAATGTGATCCAAGAGTTGCACTACTCAAGGATCTCGCCACCACTCTGTAGCTGCTCTACAGATCACTATCGCCTCACTTCCGTGGTTCATGAACGCTCATGGCTACGTCATCATCGGAGCCATCGTCTTCTTTAGCTGCCGCAACCTTGGAACTAGAAGCTTCCTTATCCTTCTTCCTTTGAGGACAATTGCTGGCGAAGTGTCCAAGTTCGCCACATTGGAAACATTTTATCTTAGATAGATCACGCTTCTTTTTCCTTTGTTGCTTCTTAGATGCCAGGGCTGCATCTTCCTCTTCCTCTTTCTTCACTCTGCTTGATCTGGTGCTTGTTTGCCTCTTGGTCATTCGGCAGATCTCCTCTTGTCGGAGGATAGCCCACATATCGTCCTAGTTTGGAAGGTCCACTCTGTGCAAGATGCTTTGGACAAAAGTTTCCCAGTCCTCTGTGACTGCATTTAGAGCAGTCCTCACCATAACATCATCCTCCACCTTGACCCCCATGGCAGTTAGCTGATCCCGAATCGCCTACAATCTGAAGAGGAAAGGATCAATTTCCTCTCCCTTGGTCATCATGAATAACCTCAGCTGGTTCTCCAAAAGCATCTTCCTCTGGACGGATTTCCCTTGATACAGTGTGGTTAAAGCTTTCCACATCTCATTAGCCATCTTCTCCTCGGCTATGTGTGGTACCACATGATCTTTAACCCTGTCCATGATGAAGCGCTTGGCATGTGTTGTTGCTTCATTATGCTTCGCTTGGAGAAGAGCATCGGTTGGTGTAGCTAAGACATTCTCGACATGCTCTCGCAAGCCATATGCCTCCAAGACTACCAGGATTCTGGCCTTCCAGATAGAAAAGTTGGACAGGCCATCCAACCTATCCTCATCATGCAGTTTGTGTGGCGCCATTTGTTCAGATCTCTTTCGTAATAGATCTTCCTTTCCCCGCTTCTGCTTCTACTCTCAACAAAAACACGAATCTAGGGTCCTTGGCGAGAAAGGCACCCTCTGCTCCCTCTAACAATTGATTTCCTCCTTGGAAATCTGCCAAATACAACGAATCAGCTCTCTTCAATCACCCTACGATCAATCCTCATATTTCTTTTGGCGAGAAATCTGTTGAGCAACTGTTCTCCTCCTACTCTTTGTCAGCTTAGCTTAGGCATGATTCTACACCGGCAGAATCTCCACCCCACTAGCAACTGCTGAAGATCTGAAGCCTCGCTTTTGGTCCACAGCAAATTTGCACAACACTCGAAATTGGATTGCGTCACCCTGGCTGGCCTTTGCGTGAGCAGACTGGCTCTGCTCAACGCAAGCTGCTCCTGCGTCCCTTTGGAAGGCACTGCGCTGTCTTTGTGCCACCCAGTTGGGATTGCGTCAGCCCCTGCGTGGCTCTTGCTACCTCTGTGTCCTTATGGCGCTGCGCTGCCCTCTCCGGATTCTCTACTGCTTCAGCTGCTCTCTACAATACAAATTTCTTCAGCCGATTTTGCTAGGATTCAGCTTGATCTGTAATCACTCTGATACCATATGAAAATTTCTTAATCTAAGAAACCGTACTATTAATTCTCGATTTACCTCTCCTACTAGATTACATACACAAGTTATTAATTTGAATATTTAGAATTAACATCGAAGTAAATACAAATAACAATGTACACATATAGATCAAGTACTGAATAACATGCTCATAGACAAAGTGACATAGATTTTTCAGACAAATTTCCTCAAAAAAACCCAATGCAGGAAAACCGTGCAGCTAGCTCTGGAGGGTTTTCATTATTATGCAGAATCTGAATACAACATTTATGGGCACCAAAACTGGTTGACCCTACAGAGAAAAATACGGCAAGCAGTACCTTTATCCTCGGAGACATAAAATATGGTTGATTCACACCCTCAAATGGGATATACAGAACTTAAGCCCTTTCTAGCCCACCAGAAACCCCAGTGCTGCTCCGAAGCCCTCTGCGTCAGCCTCTGCACTACTTTGGAAGGGCCCGCGTCACCCTAGAAGGGCTTACGTTGCCCCTGCGTTGCCCTGACTGGGCCTGCATAAGCCCTGCGTGGCTCCTACTGCCTCTACTGGACTGCATAGCTCCTCGCTGCATCTGTGTTGCTCGGTATGCTGCCTCTCTGCCTTCGTTGTATTCTTGGTCTGGGATCAAACCATCCCCCTTGCCAATACTGCCCCTCGCTGCAGCGGAAACACTTCTAAAATTCTTAGCAAACCACACCCTAGAATCTCAACTTAACTTCAGTGCTCCACCAATGTGTGTGTTCTCCAACTGATCTTAAGCCCTTCTCTTATACTTTTCTCATTGAAACATCAACGACCGTGATCTAATCTCTAATCGACGGCTAAGATTAGAAGTTGTTTGATCTGCGTCACTTAAGTCATTCTCATCACATGTTTAATTTAATTCACTTTAATCTTTTAATTTTCCTAAGTTAGACTTAGGGTCCTTAATTAAAAATATTAATTAATTAAATTTCTCTTAAACCTGATGGAATTTCTTCAAACGCTTTCTAGGTCTTGGAGATCTCATGTACTCCAGCTCCTCCACAAAATTCCAGAAGGAGCTAGAACACATCCGATGCTACCCCAAACTCTCAACAGGCAGCAGATATACGAGCTCCAGAAGGAGTGCGTAAGCTTGCCTAGTGTTGCGCAAAGGGGGAGAAAGAGGGAGCAATTCGATAATTGTTCGGCTGAGATGGCAGCTCATGGTCTTAGAGATCAGGACCGGTTGGAGGGTTCCTCCAACTACGTAATCTAGAAGGAAAGGATCCATTTACTTTTGGATGAATACAATCTCAAGATGTTTGTGGCAAATGTGGTTATTGTACCTACAGATCCAGATCAACTTAAGAAGTCCAAGTTCAATATGGCAAAGGCTAAGAGGCTAATCCTTAACGGGATCAAGTATCACATAGTCTCTCATGTTGCTGGCAAGGGCATCGCCAGGGAGATGCGAGAGGCCTTGTCCTTGTTGTACGAAGGAACTTCCGAGCCGCAGAAGATGTACTTGGAGCAGAAGCTCCGGTTGGTCCAGATGCAGAAGGGGGAGCGCATTGCTCCATTCCTTACGAGACTTCAAGGGATTAGAAACTAGTTGGTAGCCGTGGGATCCACTCCATCTTTGGCAACTATGGTGAGGCTAGCCCTTAACGTAGTGACGAAGGAGTGGCAAGTTTTTGTGCAAAGCATTTTGGGTAGGGCCATGCTTCCTAGTTGGGAGAAGATGTCGTCAACACTTCAGGAGGAAGAGCTGAGGAGGGATCTAGTCAATGCAAGCTTGACGGTAGCAACAGGAGCAGATCTAAGAGTTCGGAGGAGGAGGAGAATGCAAACCTCACATCGATAGGGAAACAAGGGCAATGGAGACAAAAGAGAGATGTCTCAAAGGTGAAATGCTTCAAATGTGGTGATATGGGCCACTTTGCATCACAGTGTCCTTTGAAGAAAAAGGACAAGGATGAGAAGCATGATCCGAAGGTTGCAGTCGCTAAGATTGAGCAGGATGAGTTTGCCACGAGTGCCCATGCTTCCTTGGAGAGAAGTGGTGTGATATTGAGTTGTAGTTCACTTTGAACTTCAGTTGGGCAGGATCCTTGAAGAGCCCACCTCATCGATCATTACCTTGCTACGGGTACCCATGGTTAGCAGTAGCGAGATGGAGGAGTTTTCAATAAGAGCAACAACAACGCCTATTTTTGGAGCAGAGCAACAACAACATAACAATAGCAGCGCAATGCACAGGAGTGCAACACAATAGTTACCAGCAATCAGAATCTTCATCACCGAGGTGCATCCACTAAACACTTGTTCAGTTTTTGGGTGATTTCAGTTGCTTCTCTCAACTACTGAGTTGCAGTGCAGATGCAGTGTTAGCAGTGACATTGTTAGCAGCATAGCAGATGCAACATTTGAGAGGAAGTTGTAGTACGGATGCAGTAGTGGTAGTGGTAGTGTCATGGGCAGCAACACAGTGGCAACAACAACGCAGTGGTTTACGGACATCAGTAGTGTAGAGGATGCTTCAGGGACAGAGCAGTATGCAACAAGCATATTGTTAGAGCACTTTCCTCGCTAAGAGGGAGTGTTGTTTTTTGGTAGCATCAGAAGTGCTCTAAGCCCCAAATTTTGTCGAGAGGCTTAGACACTGGTATTCCAAAGAACCCAGAAACTATTTGTGAAAATTCCATTTAGATCATGTTTTATTAAAATAATTAATTATTTTAATGGAGACCCTAAGTCTAAACTTAGAGAAATTAAAGAATTAAAGGGCATTAATAAAACAAATTATGAATGATATAGAAAAAGCAAAGTTCAAGTCTAATATAATCTTAGTTGTTGATTAGAGATCTAATCTCAGTCATTGATGTCTCAACGAGAAGACTATAAAGGAAGGCTTGAGGGTCATTTGGAAAGACACACGGAGTGAATCTTGAGCTCGAATTCTTCTGACGAAACAATGCTTGAACGAAGATCAGATCTAAGTGCTTCAGTGCAGTGAGGGGCAGAGTAGCTTCCGGAGAGAGATTTTCTCAGTCAAAGAACCATCAACAGAGAGAGGCAAAGAGACATTCAACAGAGCAGTCAAGCTGATGCAGTGCCAATGCAGAGCCACGCCGAGCTACGCAGAGGTTGCCCAGTGGTTGAGAGGGTTTCCGACATTTCTTTGTCGGAACTGATCTAGAAGCCAGAAGCTGGGGTGTGAGACTAGGAGGCTGAGATCTGTGATTCCGGGAGTTAGATAGATCCACAGCTAGGGTGACACAGTGCCAAGAGGAGGTGACACAGTGCCTATGTAGTCACTGTGCAGAGACCTCCAGGGGCAATTTTCCAGTGATCAGATCAACCAGATTTTCCAGTGATTGAGTGAGGTAAAAATCACATTCTTTTTGCCAATATTTCTCTCTCTGTAACTGAATAACCCTTGAGGTATTCAAAGATGTATTCAGAAATTGCTACTGCTTCATAATACAAACCCTCAGAACTACACCGGTTTTCCCGCATTGGGTTTTTCCGGGGACTTTGTCTAAAATAAAGGTGTCCTATGTGTGATTGATTTCTTGCTCAGTTTCCTTGTTTCAGAATCATATTTAATTAAGTGTAGGCCGCTTCAGTAGTTTACTTCAACAATTCATGATGTAATTTGAATTAATTTTGTAAATGTAATTTACATAATAGGAGAAGTAAACTCTAATTGTTGCAGTAGGATTCCTAAGATTCTCAGATCTAGGAATTTTCACAATTGGGTGAGATGGCAGCCACGGGGTTGCATGATCAGGATCAATTGGAGTGTACCTCCAACTACGTAATCTGGAAGGCAAGGATCTACTTCCTTCTGGATGAGCATGAGCTCAAGGCCTTCATCGACAACGTGGTAGCTGAACCTATAGATGCAAATCCGTTGAGAGCCTTCAAGAAGAACATGGAAAAAGCCAAATGGTTGATCCTCGATGGAGTGAAGGATCATATTGTCTCACATACTTCTAGCAAAGGGACTGTAAAGGAGACATGGGATGCATTGACCACACTATACTAGGGGTCTTCCTTCCAAAGAAAAATGTTCTTGGAGGAAAAGATGCGGTCTACTATGATGCAGAAGGGAGAACACATAGACCCGTTCCTTACGAAGCTTCAGGAGGTTCGAGATCATTTGGCAGTTGTAGGGTCAACGCCTCAGGCCACAAAGATGGTCAGAATGGCTCTGAATTTCGTTTCCGAAGAATGGAAAGTCTTTGTCTAGAGTATCCCGGGCAAAGGGAAGTTTCCAGACTGGAAAGGAATGTGGGCAACTCTTCAGCAAGAAGAGATGAGGAGAGACTTAATCAAGTGCAAGCTTGATGGCAGCAGTAGCAGTGGGACGAAGCCCAAGGAAAAGGATGAGAATGCAGCCCTTGCATCAAAAGGACAACAGGAGCAACGAAGGTGGAAAAAGGACGTTTCAAAGATTAAATGCTTCCGGTATGGCGAGATGGGACATTACGTTACACAATGTCCTCTCAAGAAGAACGACAAAGATGAGAAGCATGATCCGCAGGTTGCAACTGCGAGGATCGAGGATGAAGAGTTTGCGATGATTGCCCACATATCTGCAGGGGAGAATTGGGGTGATCTTTAGCTGTAGTTCGAAAGAACTGCAATTGGGCAGGATCCTTGAGGAGTCCACCTCATGGATCATTACCTTGCTACGGGAGCCCAAATCAGAAGTAGTAGGATGGACAGTTATCAGTTGGTGCAGAGGAGTGTAGAAGTGGCAGCGCAGTGGCTAGTGAGCGCCAGAGTTTGAGTAGCACAAAGTAGAGTTGGCAGCAGTGTAGGAAGGCACGACGCAGAGTCAGCAGCAGTGCAAGAAGGCACGACGCAGAGTCAACAACAACGCAACAAATTTAGAGGGTCAACGAAGAGACTAGCAGCGGTCAAATATTCAGTATCAAATGCATCATGTTGAACACTTAGTTCAAAACTTGGATGTTTTTCTGTTGCATCAGGAAGCAAAGTTGCAGTGCAGTAGTAGTTGGCAGCAGTACACAGGGTCAACAGCAACATAGACGCAACAACACAGTGTTGGTGGGAAGCAGTGTCAGACATCTGGTGGGAAGCAGTGTCAGACATCAGCAACACAGAAAGGATGATGCCAAAGTCAGGGCAGTACCTCAGCTGGATCTATTGCTAGATCACATTCCTCACTAAGAGGGAGTGTTGATTTTTGGTAGCATCGAACGTGCTCTAAGTCTCAAATTTTGCAGGGAGGCTTAGACACATGTATTCCAAAGAACCTAGAAAGCATTTTGGAAAATTCCACCCAGATTGTGTTTTATGAAAATAATTAATTATTTTTAATGGGACCCTAAATTTAAACTTAGGAAATTAAAATAATTAAAGGGCATTAATAAAACAGGGTGTGAAACTTCTAGAAAAATATGGAGATCAAGTTAAGTTATTCTTAGTCGTTGATTAGAGATTTAATGACGGTCGTTGAAGTCTCAACGAGAATATTATAAGGACTTGATGGGGCATTTGGAAAATACAGTGACAAAGTCTAGAGATCAATTTTCTTTAGTGAGCAGGGCTCAGGGAGAAGATCGATCAAGTTGATTCTTGTAGAGAGGGGCAGAGATAATTTTCCGGTTGGAGATCTTTCCTAATCCGAAGAGTACAAGGCAGAGAGCAGTCTGGAGAGGCAGCGCAGAGCCAGCCATGCAGAGGCCATGCATAGCTTCAGAGGGAGTCTGTATTTCTGCTGGGGAACAGTCAGGATCCAGTGTCGGAGCAGGGGTGTGAGATCGGGAGGCCTGAGGGCTAAAGTTTCCAGCTAGCAGAGAGATCAGAGGAGGTGCAGCGCAGTCTCAGCAGCAGTGACTGCGTAGGTGTGACACTGTACTGCGCAGAGATAGCGCAGAGGTCCATTTTCAGCACAAATCAGAGCCGGATCTTCCAATGACGGGGTGAGATCATCTCACTAGATTTTTGTTCAGTTAGATCTCTATATAGGATTGCCAATCAGAGCATCCAGAGAGTTGTACTCAGAAATTACTGCTTAATAATATCAAACTCTCAGCTACTGCACCGGTTTTCCTGCATTGGGTCTTTCCGGGGACTTAGTCCAAAATCAACAGTGTCACTTGTGTGTTATTTCTTTTCCTTGCTCAGATCTTGTTTTTGCATTTAATTTCCACAGTTTATTTAAGTGAGGGTTGCAGTGTGATGTATTCAGTGTTTGTGGTAGTTAACTGCAAATAAATTGTTAAGTAAAAGTTAACAGTTCGGTGAATATTTTCCAGTTGCTGCAATAGAATTCCAGATCTAGGAATTTTCACAATATCGTGATCCACCATCCAAAGCAAGGGCTTTGACAAGGAGCAACCTAGAAAACTAAGCCATGTGATTGCATGACTCCCATAACTCCCAATATGTGATAAAGGTGCCAAGCAAGAGGTGTGCTCTACTCCCTCATGTCATTCGTCAATCAAGGGATGCCACATCACTGTCAGACTATGAAGATCTACTAGTGAATTCCACCCGCAAACAAATATACCATGAACCATACACAAATATAGCCTTTGGAAGTCTAGATCACCATAATAATGTGTGCATGGATGCAGCACTCTACTAGCATAGCCATAAACCATGATAACAAAGCCAATAATGAAAATAATGTGCATCATCCAACCAAGGCATATCCATAATAAGCCACCGAAAGCATACTCTTCATGGTAATGTGCTCTAGGGGTTGGGGGGAAATAACAAGCAAACAATTCTGCAAATCAGCACTCCTACTCAAGACACCTTAATTTCAAATTGTATTACCATGAAGTTAATCACACCAATCACTTCTCTGGATGCATGAATCTAAAAGAGTGCGATAGTAGTAGACATCCATCTAGTGGAGTACTTGGCAAGCTCCATTTTTCAAATTTGAACTCCAATCTTTAGAATAACCATTTAATATTTAACATTTCTACTGACAAGAATGAGGAAAGGGAAACTAATTCTCTAGAGTTGCTCTATTTTACTTCTTTCTTCGATGTCCCATGGATGTCCATTATGTCTGTAAGATGCTTCGATTGAGTCTCCCTGGGTCTGATTCTATCTATAGTGTTTGTAGCCATGTGAAGTCTACTGGGCAGGGCAATGCTTTCTTTCTCTCATACCACCCATCATATGTTTACTTTAGCTGTGATGATTCAGAGTACAGTGCTGTGAGGTTTGTGCAGTGACAAGTGGCTCCTGAGATTAAAGTTTGAATTTTTTTGATAAAGATGTTTTGTTTTTTCTTACATTCAAACTTTTTTATTGATTATGGTAGTTATAAGAATCTGACAACTAAAAGTTTATCTATTTCAGCTATCTTCATGAATCAACAGCTAAATTAGTATTACTAGTATTTTGATACATCTTTCTAGTTTTGAAGAAAATGCATCTTACATTAAATTGAGTTGTAGGAACCCCTTTCTCTTTGATAGGAAGAACTTCACTTGCATATTAGAACTGTGGCCTCCAAACTTTCGGTATTTATTAGGCACAATCTTTATTCTTGTCCTGTTTTGCTTTTTTGAGCTTTAATGATTTGATAATGATTTTATGGATGAGATATATATTTGAAGTATAATTTAATGGTTTCGCTGGTTAGTCAGTTCCTTTTTATGTTGAACTGCCTTGCAGATGCCGGAGGCTGTAGTTGATTATGATTTATCAAGGCGTCGTTTCACTCTTGTGCACCAAGAGGAGGTGATGGGAGTTAGTAACAACAGTGGAAAATCAAGGTCCTTGATAAATCATGGTGAATCTTCAGAAACCATTGAGGTTCCAGAAATTTCATCAAAGAAGACATCTAACCCAAAAGGAGATCAAACTCAGGTCTGGAGTGATTTATCTGAACTTTACTATTGTGAACGAATAGAAGTGTTTTCACATGATGCTGTCAAGATCCATCTTACCATTATCCGTTCTCAAGAAGTAAAGAAAAATAGTGAGAATCCAGGATTGATATATGGTTATGGAGCATATGGAGAAGTTTTGGATAAGTCATGGCGCAGCGACCAAATGAGCTTACTTGACCGTGGCTGGGTTCTTGCATTTGCTGATGTGAGGCAAGTTTTGATTTCAGTGAGGTGTTTTTGAATGCATCTGTATGTTTTGTCTTGTTTTTGGACCATCATTGCTTCCACTTTGACATTGCTGTTTGACAGAGATTGGATGTGGCTAGTTAGGTATATCTAATTCGTACATTTTTTTTAAGATAGATGGGGTCATGTACAGGTTCTTAATACCATCATGATTTCTAGTATTTCTGAAAGTATTTTGAAACGATGTTATATGATATGCATATGTAATCATAATAATAAATTATATTGATAGTCTAATTTAAGGTCCTAGCCTAACCAGACACCAAATTGATGCATCAGACACCCTTGTTCTTGTGACAAAGGACTCCCTCCATGCAGTGACTTGACTGGTTTATTTGATGGAGGTGTACATACTGTAACCCTCTCTGAATTTGAACCTCTGATCTCCATGGATGAAACATATTTTATTCTTAATATGGAGTAGATCTGTAATCTCTGGCCTGATCAGCAAACTTCATGTCCTACAATAGCAAGGTTATTTTTCCAGGGGAAACCTAGTTAATCTTCTTAAAGGAGATTGAACTGGACCCGGATTTATCTACAATACTATAAGGAAATTGATTCTTCTAAAGGAAATATTGACAACAATAGCAGATAAAATTCATTTCAGAAAAATTCTTTTGACATGTAGCAGTAGATAGGATACCTTGGTTGGACTTCCTGCAAGTAGGACAAAATGATATAACTCTGTAATGAAAAATATTTTTGTCGTTTACCTTGTTAAATGTTGAAAATGACTAGTTGCTTCATAGGTTCATTTATGACACCATTCAAACATTGTATCCTTTCATTGATATATGGCTTATGCATAAATGAGTTCTCTTCAATCTATTTGCCTGAGACACGTGTCAGTCATACATTTATCTGCATTTCAGTTGTGAAATTTTCTGTTGTATGGAAAATTTACAAAATGACCAAAGTTAGAGTCGTGTCGATTTATGATAGTGACGATTTATCTTTTATTTGGAGACTGTCCTGCTAAGTAGAAATAATTCTTCGAGGACTCTTCTCTCCTTAAAATTTATTTTAGTTTATATTTAAAGGTTTTGTTCAGGTCATTTAAAGTTTGTTTAGGCTTCAAATTCGCAGAATATTTCCAGTTTCATGATTTTATGTGTAATGACCCGCCTACAAATACAAACAGAATGTGACTATTAGCATACATATGAGACATCCATATGATAGCTACATAAGTATGAACCACATGTATTGCACTGCTATACCTACTAGATAATATTGAAATAAAAATTTAAGTTCAGGTTAATGAATCAATTGTCGAAATAAATCCTTAAACTCACCAGAATATAATAAGTATACCGAGTGGGGCATTGATGTGTACTACCTTTATATATGTGTGTGTGTGTGTGTGTGTAATAAAGAATGCCGAATTTTGGGTTCTACATTATGTATGCCAATTCCATTTTGTTGTCGCCTTAATCCACACCTGGGATTATCGTGGAGAAAATATTTAACTCCACTTAATATGGCCTTGGGAGCAAGTCTCGAGTTGAGTCTATCACTCAATTCTCAACTCTTCCATCTAGGCTCACTCTTATTCGAAGCCAAGAGGGGTGGACCCTACAAAAAAACTAAGGTTCAACTAATTAAGTTCTAAGAGTTAGTGAAGATGACCAAGATACAATTCACTGTATAGAGTAGTAAAAGAATCAAAGCATGATCATGGGTTTAATGAGCATATACATCCACAAGTATAGAAACTGCAAGATGAAGTAAAGGGATAAGTGCCAAATTATAAGTGTGTTATGAATAAAATATAGATATAAATAATGTAAATATAAATAATAATAGCACTTCATAAATAGTGATTAATTAGTAATTAGTTAATAGAGAGGTATGTCCCTGAGGACATGACCGTTGGTGAAGAGGTATCTGCCTAAGTATATAAGCAGGCCCTCACCCTCATTGTAATCATCTCATCAATTCTTTTATATAATATTCAGTGTACAATAACGTGTCCTATTATGGATGTTTACATCTTCGAAGTATTTTGAATATTATTGTTGCGTATACGAACTTTGTTCGTTACGTTGGTATCAGAGTTGTTCGATCCTTTGGCCGCTCAACCACTGCACAAAAAACAAGTCTGATCCGGCCTTTGGCCATCAACTTGTCGTCAACTTTGTTGCCATCGTGATTCAAGCGTTTCGCTACCAGTTTTGGAGTTTCTCCAACTTGCTGTTAGGCCTTTAGCCATTAAAAAAATAAAAAGGAAAAGAGAATATATTAAAGAAAAAAAAAACAAGTAAAAAAAATAGCAATATATATATATATATATTCTAGGAAAAATATTATAAGATAAAAAAAAGAGAAATTACTATTAAAAAAATAAAGTTCAAAACTTAAAAATAAAAAAATAAAAAACCGATAAAAAAAAGGTTATATATATAAGAGAAAAAAAAATGCCGCTTTAGCCCATCGTTCGCACAACTGTCATTGAGCAGCCGTCGCTTGACCCTGCTGCACAACACCCATAGACGCCTTAGCCAACCTTCACCGCAGAACCGTGCCTAACATAACCAACGACGCACGTCGTTACCTTTAACCGCCTCATCCTCCATAGCATTCCGAGCCACCTTAGCCTGCTACATCCCAAATCAACAGTTGTCATAGAACAAAGCCAACGCCATCGCCGAAAGCCCCACCGCAACCACCGTCGGGCTGCTCTCCAACCATACATCCACAACCACCATTGCACAATCCACTGGGTGAACTAGTTGCTAGTTAGCACCATCATTTTGGGTCAACTAGGTAAACTCCCAACTAGTCAACACCATTGTTCACTGCCATTGTATTTATGCCAGTCAAGAAATAGTACCGAAGCCATTTATTAGTTTTCCTTGTTACATCAGGGTAAGGGAAGAAAGACCGTACAAAGCCCACCACTTTGGTACATTGCCCACAAATCGATATTTTTGTGGGTCAACTCTTCAAAATCCCAGTACCCCAGGGGTTGCGGGAGTACCTCCCAAGCTACACATTTCCACACTCCCTCTTATCGAGGGAGGTACTTCCACTACTCAAAAGTAACTCATCATCCATACTAGCCCAATTTTTGGCGTCCACCACTATAGCATACCCTATAGAATAGACCACACTATCCTTGGTAGTGTCCCTACCACCAGAAGCTTCTCGCTTCTTCCTCTGATGATAGGCCTTCAGCCCATTCCACGATTCCTTCTTGCCGTCTATCGAAGTCTCCTTACTCCCCACTGACCATGCGCTCTTCTTGGGTTGTGGATTCTCCCTCTGAACCTACAAACTCTTGCTTGAGCTGGACTCCTTCTAAGTCTCGAGAACTTGCATCTTCCCTTGATCTATAAGTTCTATTGTCAACTGAGATAGACCATGCTCCCTAACTCCAATGATAGCTCCATAAAAGTTAGAGTCTTTGGGCGCGAGCATTGCTTTCCCTTCTCGGAATATCCCCTCAAACCCCATCACCTCGATCACTGAGACAGACAACACATTGTATCTGAGCTCTAGTGCCCACAATACATCTTAAAATTGTAGCAACCCACCTGACTCCATCTTGAATGGCACAACACCTGACCCTTTGACAACTTTCTGATTCTTGTTGCCAACCTCCATGTGCAACTTCGAGTCCCACTCAATTAGTCTCAAAAATTTCACACGAACCTGTCATATGCTTCGACACTCCGCTATCCACGTACCATGCATGCTCGTCAATGGTACCCTTAGAGAAATGAGAGACCTGAGCAAAGTCCTCTTACAACCTTCTACAGAAGTCATCCAGCTCACCTGAAGATGTGGCAACCCCAAATATCTCCTTTGTTTTCTCATTATCTCCCACCTTAAGGGAGTATTCACTGCTAGATTTTACGCATCATGCTCTCATCCCCTTGAGCCTCGAGCAATAAAATGAAGAAAATCAATAAAAGGCAAAATGCATAAGGGTGAAAAAACAAAGGTCGTGGTAACTCATGTACCACGATTGCTCCCTCCTACATTCATACACCAAGGTGTGGGCCTCCTTCATCAGAGTTGCCCTTGTATCATGGCATGTGGCTTGGATCCTCCCCTATTACCCCCATTCTGTTCCATCACTATTTCCCATGACACCTGCCATCTGATGGATGTACCAATGGACCTGTCACTCCCTTAGAAATTGAAACCACCTACTAGGGTCCTGCATTAACCTTTCTTGTCAAGGAAGGTAATATTAGTGCCTGTGCAAATCCAATTTGGAAGGGCATGCCACTATGAAGTGTCCCTTTTTTCCCCTGATTAGCAAGCTTATTTGCTCAATTGAACTAATGAATTGTTGTGTTGGAAGGTGAGGAGATGCATTGGATCTTATACAGGATTGCAGGTGGGTCTCCATCTTGGACTTGTCCACCCTATACAGGAACGAAGCCCTCCAAAGGTCCACAATGGCATTTGTAGGGTAAGCGTTGAGTGCGAGAGCCATGGGCCTCCATCTTTGCAAAGCATTGATTTTCACACTAGAGGCTTCTTCAACACCACTACTTGCTTGCACGTGCCCCAGTCTTACAAAGATGATGATGCCCTTGGACCATATTGCCCAATCGGCTACACTTTAAGGCAATTAATCCAAGGCCCAAAGAGGTTATGCCTTGCCTGGGGAGACATGGGAGGGCATGTGTCATTATGAGCCACTTAGAGACCCATGAGACCGTTGTTGGTGCCCCATAGCCACTTGGAAGCACCACATGATGTTTTTCTTGGAAATCAAGGGGCCACCCCTTGATCATCATTCATGGAGCCCTCTTCTTCATCATGGCACTTTGATGACTCATTCAGGCCTTCCAATGGACTTCTTACCTTTATTTTATCATTTCGGCTAGCTTTGGATGGCTTGTCTTTCACTTCATGAGCTATTTGGTGGGATTGCCACCAAAGATATGTTATTTTGTACATTAAAATATTGTTAGGGGCTAGATTAGGCTAAATCAAACTTGAGGAACCTCATATAAATAAGAGAGGCCTCATTTTGTATTGGATCATCATCACATTCTTGGATTAGCTCTTCTTGAGTAATTCACATTTCTTCTTGGATGACTATTGGAGGTTCTTTCATGCATTTCGCTATCTTTGGAGGCTAGTTCGATTTTCTTCTTGGAGCCATTGTCTTGATCTTGGATTGGATATATGTCTTGTTATCTTGTAAGTAACTCTTGTTGAAGAATTTTTTATGAATAATGTCTAATGTGTAGAAATTATGCAACTAGATCTTTCTTCTATGCCCTAATTGTTGAATATCATTGTTAAGGATTGTTAGATTGCAAATTTGTGCATATTACTCATTCATAACAAGTAGAAGAATATTCCTAATGGATTGAAGTTTATTTTTCTTCCATGAAAGTCCATTGATCTTGGATGGGTAATTGTTGAGAGACAGGTGCTAGGGCATCATTTTTCAACCTCCTTGAGAAACGAATTAGTCCAAATTTCGAATCATAAAGACTCCCAAGCCCAAGGGGAAGGCAATAGTCTAAGAAATTTCAGTGGTCACCCTTCTTTTCATTATCTTTTCTTCCTCCTAAAAATTTTGGTCTCACACCTAGACAACCTTGCTAGGGTTCCATGTGAATTTCCTTGGAGGGATAATTTTGCAATTCTGCTTGGACAACTTTCTGCATTGGTGTCCCTCCTAGAGATCTTCAAGGTTTCACGAGATTTCAATAGTTCATTTGTGAGAAAAACCAAGCCCTAGCTCGGAAATTGAAAGTTAATCTTGGACGTCACAGTGAAAGACTTTCTTGAGGGTTATCTTCCATCAAAGCTTGATCATTCTTAACCCTTTTCTTGTCCTAACTTGACCTAGAGTTCTCCTTGGAATCCTACCTTTCATGATAAATACTAAAACCCTAGGTCTCGTGTGGACCCAACCTAGGTCTCTCGAGTTTAGCAATACATTTCTTGGAAACAATTGCTTATTTCAAAGAGGTTATTGAGAGGTCCTATATCATTTTGGGGATCAAAATCTCTAGATCTTGATCCTTACTCAGGGCTTTCTTGGATGGCCATTAAGCTTCATTGGAGCAAGTGAGCCTCATATTGAGCCTCTCCTTTGAATGGGCCTTGGAAATCACTATAGATCTCATCATTGATCCTATCATCCTAAGTGATTTCCTCCACACTGGGACTCCTCTCGTCAGTGAAAATCCAAGAAGAGAAGGGGACTTAGGTTTTGGTGACAGTGGGGCTTAGTCCCAAGTGTTGTTGTGCCCTTTAGTTTTAGCCTACAAACTAGGCCTGCTAGTTTGTGCAGCAACAGTTCACTTTATTATATTAATAAAGTGAACATATTTTTATTAAAGTGACTAAAGTGAGTCACGTGATAATTTTTTAATTAAACAGAGCCATTGATCAGATCTCAACCGTTGAAGAGTAAGTTATTGGCTCATGTCAAAGTTATTAAAGAAAGAGAGGGCAAGGGTTAAAGACACATCGATCATTCATTTCACAATTCATGTGAGTGAAGGAAAAAATTAGAGATCTGATTTTCAGCCATCGGTGAGCATTTCAGCGGTAGTTAAGCAAGAAGACGGCCAATCAGCAACAAGGAAAAGAGCAGCTATACAGCCCAGCAGAGCAGGTTGTAGAGCCATCTGTATAGATTGTACAGATTCCTTACAGGCATACGGATTGAAGGTATAGGCTGATTGAAGGTATAGGCTGCCTCGATTTTTATGCAGACTATAACTTTCAGGTTTGCTGTTTGTTTGATTAATTTCTCAGAGCCATTTTTTCCTATAAGGGAGCTCTTGAAGTTTTGAAGATAATTTTGAATGATGAACTGATCTAGAAGGGCAAAAATATTTTTGCACTGTGTGAGATTGCTTTTCTCGTTTTCCGCTGTATGCAAAAGTTAATAATTCCAGCAAGTAACTAGATCTTATCTGTTTGCTGTTTGCTTAGATAGTTGGCTCTAGGATATTTTAACAATAAGCATGTGGTAATTTTACATTATCTGTCTTTGATTTTCCTGACTTGTCCGTAACAACTATCTGAGGTACAATTGATATTTTTAGGGCTTATTTGACAGAGGGTTAATTGGTATATACGATCTCATATACGCTAAAATTGACAAATTAGGATAAGACATGTAACTGGCATTAATAACGTTCTATTTTGAAGGATTCATAAACTGTGTAATTGCGAAGATGGCGAGGGTTAGCTCTCTCCGTTTGTCACAGAACGCTTCTTGCCCACTGTGTAAGGAGTAGTAGTCCTCTTTCAAATACAGTAGGTTATCACGTCACAGGCATGTGGTAATTTTACTGACTTGCGTGTTACAAATATTTCAAGTATAGTTGATATTTTTAGGGCTTATTTTGACGATGGTTTATTTGGTATGTATGATCTCATTTATGCTAAAAGTGAAAAGTAGGATGAAACAGCAATAATAACTGGCATTAATGCAATTCCTACCCTTTTTTCTTTTGTTTCATCGATGTTTTCTTTTGTTGCTTTTTTCATCATTATTGGCAACCAAGGTACTAATCATGAACATGAGTTCAACAGAGGAGGTGGTGGAGGCAAGTCATGGCATGATGCAGGGAGAGGTTTGCAGAAGCCCAACTCCATTTATGATTTCATCGCTTGCAGCAAATACCTAGTGGAAGAAGGATATGTCCACAAGGATTTACTGGGAGCCATGGCTTTTAGTGCTGGTGGAATTCTGATAGGTGCCGCCGTGAATATGTGTCCAGATTTATTTCGGACTATAGTTTTGAAGGTCAGTGCCTAAAATATGATAAACGCTGGTAAACGTCTATAGAAAACACCTTTACCATTCTCCGGTAACAAATTATTATGTGATAGGCAGTATGTTCTGTGATATAGAGCTTGTTTGACGGCGTTTCATGCTTGATAGTGCCAAATATACCAATGATGTTCAATTAGGAATAGTATCTGTCTTAGCATTTTAATCTTAAGTTATCCTGCTTGAGGAGTAACGCATATTCATAACTTGCATGCAGGTCCCTTTTCTAGATATTTGTAACACATTAATGGATCCAAGCTTGCCACTTACTGTTTTGGATTATGAAGAATTTGGTGATCCAAAGAATTTCAGTGACTTTGCCACGATTCAAAGTTATTCCCCATATGACAATGTTCAGAAAGGAGTTTGCTATCCTGCAATGTTGGTAACAGCATCTTTTCATGATTCAAGGTATGTTGCGTCTCGTCCTAACTTAACATGAGCATCAAATATACTCTTTTGCAAATATCTCATTCCTAAATTTTATGATAATTGTATCTGCAAGTTTCTAGGTTTCCTTTTAAGTTAACCGCTTTCGTATTTGTTTCTTTGATATTCAGGGTTGGGGTGTGGGAGGCTGCCAAGTGGGTTGCTAGAGTGCGTGAATACATACCTGTAAATTGCTGCCAGCCTATTCTTTTGAAGACAAACATGCACTCGGGACATTTTGGAGAAGGTGGTCGGTATAAACATTGTAAAGATACTTCCTTCGAGTATGCATTTTTGATCAAAATGATGGGAACATAGTTTTTTTCTTTATCAGTTTAGCGCACCTTTCATGTATTTGAGACATCAAGCCTCGTGCTCTATTAATACTTTCAAATTTTTGTTGGTTGCGAAAAATAATATTTTAGATACATAAAGGCTGATTCATTTTTCAGTGAATGCGGATCTAACTGTGTAATAAGTCGTAGGTTGCAGGACTCCTTGAATGAGGTATTTTGGGGTTTCAACAACTGACAGTTCCTTTAGAATCTTTTTGTGAGTTGTTGAATACTGATCTTAAAGGTCCCTGAAGAACATCTTCTGTCTTTAGAAAAAATGCCAAGGATTGTGATCCTTGTTATCAATGTATTTGAAAGACATGTTTTTTCTTTGAATAGAATCATAGATGTGAATTGATTTTTGCACCCTGTATTTTTTGAATTAATATGAGAAGCATTTTCTGAAATGAGAAGTCACAGTTTGGTTATGAGATAAAGGTGGAGCAATTCAAATCCTTCTTTTGCAATAAACAGGAAGGTTCTGCCCCCCATAATTTGACAAGTCGGGAATCATATGTCAATGGAATTTCAAAAAATCGGATCAATGATAATAACTGAATTGGAATTATAGAAATGAAAAGATAATTATGTCATATTTGTATCTAACTATAGTGAACTGCATATAAACCTCACCATGGTTAAGATTCTGATAAAATCATTGTAAAACATAAAACAAATTTAGATATAAACATTTTTTCATGTTTTACATTCAAAAAATAAAAATAAATATATACTATATTATTATTTGACAACAATAAACTATATATAAATTTCTGTTCGTTAATTAAATATTTTAAAATAATATATATATATATATATATATATATATATATATATTTCAAAATAAGATAAACATTATATATATACATTTCAAAATAAAATAAACATTTTATATATGTATATTTATTTATTTTCACTCTATATAAACAGATTCACCATAGTAATATATAAAGTAACAACATTCCACGGCATGGGAGTCAATTGAAATACTCAAAACCATTGACATTAACCACCAACATTGTCGGTAAGCCTGAAAGGTTCACATATGCAGCAGGGTTGAATAGGTAAAGAACACAGTAATTTCACTAGACGTGGAACTAAGAAGCTACACAAAGCCATCCAGGTTGCTTACATTATAAATGAGACCAACCCTTATCATCGTAGGGTAAAGGAAGGTGAAAGAAATGAGAAGAAAAAAAAAAGATAATATTTAAATGTAGATGTCTTGGGATTGATTTTAACAATAAATTTAATTGGGAGGATTGTATAAATAAGAGAATCTTAGGAGCGTGGAAAACATTATATGTTTTCCAAAATAGATGTAGAGAGGCAGAGTTATGGGATTGGAAAACGATTAAAGTGTTTTTTGGACTCCTAGTTTGTTCAGTGATGCTATGTGGGTGTGAATTGTGGGCTAGCAGCACCTTTGTCTCAAAATGGAAGCGAATTGAGAAAATCCAAAAACACTTAATCATGAGCAAGTTCAAAATAAAAAGTTTGGTACCTTATGAGATAATGTTGAGTGAAACAGGAGCAACTCCTACCGAAGCAATTGCTATGGTGCAGCTCATAAAATAGCTAAAAGGAATTGAACAAATGATAGTAGGTAGATGGTCTAATGTTATCTTCAAGGAAGGCATGAGTGAAAGAAAGAAAACATGGATGAGACAAAACTGCACATGGATGCAAAAATGGAATATTTACCTCAATGATTGTCCCACAAATAGCAAAGCGCTAAAGAATTTTGTTATGGAAAAGTTTGGTAAACAGGTATGGGGAAAAGAATTGGGTAGAAAAAATAAATACTAAATTGAAAAAATCAACCCTACATATGATCTCCAACAAAAATAGTACATTGGAGCTAACATTCCGTGGAGGGCAAAGGTTCATATTGCTCAATTAAGAACCGACTAGCATAAACTTCTGTGTGAAACAGGACAGTGGAAAAGGCCTAAAGAAGTTTGGGAAGAACAAGTGTGTACATTTTGCACATCTAAGGCAATGGAATCCGAAAAACATTTCATTTTGGAATGTGATGCGTTCAAAGACATCAGAGAAAGTTATGGGGATATGTTAGCATCGGTTTCTTGACATTGTCTTTTCAGCGATCAAATTGTTGAAAAGTTGAGTCAGCTCATCATCAATTTAAATTTTAAAAAAAACTAAAATACAAAAAAGCCAAAAACAAAAAACTCAATCTCATAAAATATTTTAGGCTCCTAAACGTTAAAATTTCATTTTATTTCCAATTCCAATTCTAAAACAATCACTGCATACACCAACCCTACACTGTTTGAATAAATATGTATACGGCACTTCGATCGAAAGTTGAGACGGCAAATGCTGTTGCATAAGCCCAACAACTACGAGAGACAAATCTTAGTAAAACTCTAAGAAAGCGGTATAGGTTATGCGGTTACTTGGACAAAGGTATAAGCTTTTTGTGCGGCCTCACTTTGTGGTCACACTGCAGATTCCTCAGCACGGGCTACCGCGAGACAGCACACATTTAAAATTTGGGCGCATGCTGTGTCTATTTCCAAGTGTAATTCATTTTTGTATTTTAAATTATTAATATTTTTATTAATAAAGTGTGAAAACTTATCATTTTAAAAAAAAAAATTATTATTATTTTTAAAAGTTATATAAAAATATCAATATCAATGTTTATATCAATATCAATGTTAAAAAATAATGTTTATGTTTTATTTTTACGTAATGTAATTTTAAAATTATAATCAAAATTATATATATATAGTCTTAGTAGGTTTGATATGTGACTTAAGAACTCTGGTTCAGGGGATTTAAGCAGTCAAAATCACTTAGGGATGGCACCTATTTTGGGCAGCAAACTGGATTTAACTTGTCTCCTCCCTAGTAGGGGCTCAACAACCTCCGTGAGGTTGATATTGGGTGGCCTTTTTGATGAAGCCCATGAAGCCTATCCTCAACCACTTGTGCTAGTGAGACTTGACACAATCAAAATTATATTTAAATTAATAAATAAAAATTTTAAAGATCTTTTCCACATACAAATGTCCATATCTTTTAGGTGATATATAATATTGAATCAATGATATTATATTTATGTGTACAAAAACTCTATAAATTAATATGAAAAAGATGTTTATGTTATATTAAAAAGTACTAAAATAATATTATATTAAATATTAGTAATAAAAAAATTCAATATTTGATTTAAATAAAATATTTTAACATTTATTTTAAATCATTATAAATTTATTTTAATTCTAGATTTATTAAGTGTAGATTTATTAAGTGTTGAAAAGGGTGAAATCTTTTAAAGTGCAAACTTTTATTAGTTTGAATAAAAAGTTGCACTAGGAAAGATTTGATCTTTTTTTAGCTTGATAGATTTGATTTAGAGTTAAGATGGATGTATATTGGTTTTATATGTCTGTATGTGTCAACTCCATCTTAAGCATAAAAAGAATTACATATCTTCATTTTGAGCAACAAGCCAATAAAATGTTTAAACCATAACGAAAGTTTTATACACGATTGAATATGAAATGTTTTACTCAACATAAATATTGAATTATAAATAAATTAAATTATATTATTTTTAGCCATATATACACATTAAATGTTTTTTTGTTATTAATATATTTTAAAATCAATTACATCTCTTTCAAAATGAGTAACAAACTAATAAATTGTTTTATTCATAAAATATTTTATTTTTAATTGCTTTTGTATATTAGTTTACAATAAATTATTTTACTTAACATAGTCATTGAATTATTTTATTTATTCCACATCAACCATGTTATTATTTTTTTGATGATATGTATATGTGTATTAATATTTTTTTTAAATATTACATGTCTACACCAAATTAATCATTAAAGAAATTACAAGTTTCTAATATACCTTCAAAGCACCCATCAATAAAATAAAAATAATATTATATATATATATATATATATATATATATATATATATATATATATATATATATATATATATATATATATTACTTTGCTTAAAAAAAATATTATCCTAAATTTTGGTTTATTGATTTATTGATAATGATTTAATAAACTAATATTATGGATATTTAATAATAATTTTTTAAAATATTTATTTATTTATTTTTATTACTATTTTATGATAGTAATGTAATTAATATTATTTATCTATAATATTACACATATTATTGATTTTTTAATATTAATAATCTAAATTTACATTTCTTGGTCTTAAGATTCTTTTGTATTTAATTAATATTAATAATTTAAATTATTGCATATTTAATCTTTGATATTCTTTTGTATATGAGAAAGGGATAGAAATACTAACTTTTTTCATAAGGCAATGATTCAAAGAAGACAACACAATCGTATTTTCTCTCTCAAAGATCCAAGAGGAAACATGTTAGTTCAACATCAAGATATGGAGGCCCTGCTGGTGAACCATTTCATTAATATTTTGATGGAACCAGATCAACACAAAATGGAAGCAATTGAAAGAATAAAGCAAAACGTACCCAATATAATCAGTCGAGAACAAAATCTGGCACTCTTACGAGAAATTACACTGGAGAAGGTGGACGAAGTTGTTAAAGGCCTAGCAAAAAATAAAGCCTTTGAGCTTGATGGATTTACAATAGAATTCTACCAGGCAGCATGGTATTTCATTGGCCGAGACATATGGGAATTAGTAGAGGAATCACGCCGGACTAGAAAGGTATATCCAGCCCTGAATTCCACTTTCATTTCCTTAATTCCTAAACAGGATCATTTTGATGAACCAGTTAGTTTCTGACCCATAGCTTTATGTAACATAATATATAAAATCTTGTCCACTATTATGGTGAACGACCTTCAGCCTATCCTTCTAGCTTTAATTTCTCTGGAACAGACTAGTTTTTTGAAAGGTAGACAAATCCTTGATGGTATAATCACTGCTCAGGAAGCAATTTACTCCCTTAGAACCCTCAAAGGCAAAGGTATGATGATCAAACTCGATCTTTCCAAAGCTTATGACCGTCTTAGCTGGAATTATCTGAATTCCATTCTTCAAGCGTTTGGGTTTGATTTGAGATGGATTCACTAGATCATGTCTTTTATTTCTTCACCTAGTTATTCTATTTTTCTTAATGGGGTTTTGTCTTCTCCTTTCAATGCCACTCGTGTGTTGCGACAAGGTGACCTGTTATCCCCCTTCCTTTTTATTATCGTTGTTGAAGGCCTAGGTAGACATATTAAAAGCAAGGTCCAGGGAGGTCACCTTAATGGCTTAAATATATGGGGTGTAAGCCTTAATCTATCCCACCAACAGTTTTTCGATGATATAATCCTCTTCTATCAAGCAACTTTGAAAGAATCTAAGGCAATCCTCTCCATTCTTAAGGATTTCATTGAAGCCTATGGTACTCTCGTAAATAACAACAAATCAAGCGTGTTCTTCTTTAATACCAATCCGTTGTCCCAACGCTTTTTGGCGCACACTTTGGGGTTCAACAGAGGATCCTTTCCTATGAAATATCTTGGTATCCCTCTCAACCCTAACTCCCTCCATGTTTCTGGTTGGAAAGATCTCTTAAACTGTATCCAAGCTCGGCTTCAAAATTGGTCCTTTTGGGCGTTAAAAGCTCTGAGTCGTGTTGTTCTTTTGAAAGCGGTTTTACAATCTATCCTTATTTATCAGCTATCGGGATTTGCTGCCTCTAAAACTAGTTGTACTTATATGGCTAATATGTTTAAAAAAATATTATGGCAAGGATCCCAACAAGCTCGTAAATGAGCTCTTTTATCCTGGGAAAAACTCACGAAAATGAAAAAGATAGGAGGCATGGGTTTGAGAGACCCATATTTGTTGAATCAGGTTATGGGAGCTAAGCTCTAGTGGAGATGGATACAGGGAGGCAGAGATTTGTGGAAAAATATCTAGGAGAAAAATTATGCAATGCCATTAACTATTGTAGGGAAATTGAAGGTTCAAAATACCCCTAAAGGATCAACAATTTGGAATATAGCAACGTCAAATAAATACTCATCAGAGAACACAATTTCTAGGAAATTAGGGGAGGCATCATTGCCCGGTTTTGGGAAGATTTATGGCAGCAACGGGAGAAATTATTTAGTAGAATTGATCTAGGAGAGATAGTCTTATTCACTAACAGGCATAATACCAAGTTTGTAACTCAATTATGGGATGAAGGGACAAACCTTCAATGGATGGAATGGAAGCTAAAAGACTAGTGACAACATGCTTCTGATACTCATCAATAGGAGAATTATGAAAAGGAACTCAAATCTAGAAAATTAGCAGTAGTAATGGGAGAGGATATCCTCATATGGGGGTACTGAACGAAAGGCGTGTTTACAATATAAGAAGGATATCACATTAAATCTAATAACATACAAAATATAGTAGTACCCCTTTGGCAAAAAATATGGTCGGAAAAACACTCGCCGAAAATTGAATACTTTTTGTGGCTCGTTAGTCATGGAAAGATACGTGCCTGGGATCAGTTGCAGAAGAGAGGAATGCATGGTCCACCTGCTTGTAAGATGTGTGGTAAACATACTGAAACGATTGAACACATGTTGAATAAATTCCATGTTGTTGAATATCTGTGGCAGAACCTCTCCTCCCTTTTTCAACAAACAGATAGGGACAAAATGAGTACTAGGCATACAATTGAAGTTTGGGGAAAAGGGGGATATCAATGCCCTGTTCTCAACAAAGCTTGGGTGCCCTTTATGGGATTTCTTATATGTGCAATATGGAAAGAAAGGAACTAGAGAACATTCAGAGAGGAGTCTCGACAACCAAAAGAGACATGGAACACAGTTACGAAGAATATAAGGGAAACCATCCTCGCCGAAAAATGGCATCTGGACGATTGGAAAGTGAATGCGAATGAGGCTAGGATTTTGGAAAAACTCAACCTCAAATCCCAAATGCTTGCCCCGACTTCATGGAAACAGAAACCTATGGTAAGTCACCAGAAGGATAAATTCAGTGCTCCACGACAAGGCTTCCTCAAACTCAATTATGATGGGGCCTCTAAAGGTAATCCTGGCCAAGCAGGAGCAGGTGGCATTTTCAAATATTCATAGGGTCGGGTAAGAAGAATATATGTGGCAGAGTTGGGTTTTGCTACAAGTAATGAAGTTGAGCTAACAATAGTAAAACAAGGACTCTTGATAGCAATACGAGAACAATATAGCAGGATAATAGTGGAAGGCGACTCAACTATGGTAACATGGATTTTGAAAAGGTTGCATCAAGGTGTAGGGTGGGAGAAAACAAGTCGAAGCTGGAGAACAACCTGGCTAAGACAATAAATCGAAGGCATTCTTCCTAGTATCGGCTACATGATCATGTCTCATATTCGCAGAGCTAGGAACACAACAGCACATTTTTTGGAAAATTGGGGTTGTACTCATGAGGGAAAACAACTAGACATCACCTGGGATGGAATGGCTTAGGAGACGGGGCTTCAACCTCTACAAAGTATAGTTGACAAGGACAACATCGATAATCAGAATCCTCAATCGGCGTGCTAGGTGTTTAGCGCAAGGTGTGAGGCGGCACAAGATCGTGTGGGCCACACGGTGCGACCATGATGACACACGGGGAGGAATGTGGGTGGTACTACCCACGCCATATAATGACGACATTAAATACGGATGGAATACAACTCATGTTGTTAGACAAGTCTTGGAATAAGTGCCGACGCAGGAGGAAGAAAAGGTATGTTAAGGTTGGCAAGTTAGTTCCTTTGTGGTTCACTGTTGAGTAGGAAGTAGAACATAACATTAGCGAGCAGGCAAAGGTTTTGGAAATGTCTGTGTATCGCTTCACGGGTATGTTCTTAGTCTCATTATCAATATGTTTGTTGTTACGGTAAAGGAAGCCCTTGGTTCATTGGCTTTATTTTTGTTATCTATGTTTGGGAGCTACGCGATTCATCCTAGTTTCAATATAATGTCTAGTTTTTGGGCTGGTTTGTTGAATTCTTCATGGGTTGTTACAGTGGTTAAGCCTTAGAAATCTAGCTGCTTTGAGTACTGGGTTTTAAATTTGCATGGTAATCATGTCCTCGTCAGTCTTCATGAATTCCAGTCTGCTTGCCTCTCCTATTTGGTTGTTGTTGGTCGTGATAATCCCAAATTCTTGGGCATGATGTATGCAATAGAGGTGGTAGGAGAGAGTGTATGGGAAACCCTGAATCCTGACTTATCTTGCCTGTTAAATTGCTTGAATGACCCTGCATGTCCTTCAATTGGCTTTTCATGCCCCTCAATTGGCTCTGCATGTCATCATCTCAGACTTGTTTATCACTTCTTGGACTATGTTTGTCATTCTTTCATCTCGGCTTACCCAATTCACCCCATAGATAGAAATTATCATAATTTTCCTGATTATGGCCTTAGAAATACAAGCCAACTTTTCTGCCTTGTTTTCAACCTCCATAGCTCGGCCCAACAGCTTCATGAAATTGATTGCATGGATTATAATGACACTTTGGGGGGTAGAGTCTTGTCTGGCAACCATCATGGTAAGATAGACTTTGGGTTATCCTTTGGGGGGCCTACTTCTACCGCCAAGAACAGGGAGGGGCTCTTTTCTGATTGCATTTGTGAAGCTGATCAAGTCTCTTGTTTGGGGGGCATGAGTGGAGTGTATCCTGTTGTGTTTTTGGGTTACTGTGAAGTCTTTGTCCGAAATATTTTCTCTCTGCATGCTTCACTTTTGCATGTCACGAATGTAATTCCTCTTTGGAAAACAAAGGAGCCTCTAGGTGGTCCTGTTATAGTAACTAATAGCAATAAGAGTTGTATAACGCTCTCAAGTCAACCCAATGAGCTGTCGTGACTTCAACTACCCGGTCCTGCAAATTTCATAATTCTCAGGAATAAAGGAAGAGGGATTTATGATACTTGGCATACCACTAAAATTGAGACAATCACCCTCAACAAGCATGATATTTTCCTTTGTTTTTTCACTAAATTCAATATTGAAATTATGTTGCCATATACAAGTATTCTTAGTTCCTCTACAAGTTTTCTTAGACCCCTAGTGAGGCACCCACTCTGGCCCAAAAATATAATTCAGTTGTCAACCTAATATCACCAAGACAAAATGGTGAAAGGACAACCTATGAAAAAAGAAGCTAAGGAAAAAGTAAAGTTGGACAAAGGAAAGTCAAAAGTGGGCCCAAGCAAGAGGGGAAGAAAGTCAGGGAAGGAAATAATGGAAAATATTTTCCATGCCTACGGGGTAGTGATGCAGGGGCATTAGGCTCAAAAGTTACTTTGTACATAAGTAGACATAGGGGGTCCCATGTTCCTTAAATTTATTGTAAATATTAATATTTCGAATAAATTTGGTAGGGAATTGTAATTGTTCTCAAGTCATTTTGAGATCATGAGAAATTGGTTAAGATAGAAATACGAAGAGTCAGTTTAGGATTAGTTCGGTTATTGAGTCTAATTTTAGGAATTGGGAATGCTAAGAGTTGTTGAACTGTTTGGAGACCTGAATCGATTCAGGTCATCCTTGTGGTATAAATGTAATCCTGAAGAGTTTAGATAGGGAGAGAGTTAGAGAGTAGAGAACTTCTTCAACAACAGAGTAGGAAGGTAATGGCCACTGAACTGAATATCTGGCCTGCCATGAAATTGTAAGAATTTGCTTTTGAGATTGATCGCCTGTATGTATATATATATATCTATTTTGGAGAATTGTTTATAAGTTCCATGTGTGATTTTATGTCTTCTTGGTCGAATCATATGGGGAAATTGTCTCAGTGTAGTTGTGCATTTATTGGTGAAATTTCTGCGTGAAATTGCCTTAAATTATTGTAGGAGCAGGACTCTATAAATTGAGCCAAGAGTCTGCCTGTGTATTAAAAAAGGAGTGTATGATAATGTGTAAAAATGTACTTTACAAGTTGGGGCTAATTGTGCTCTGTATATAGTTGGAGGAATCAATTTTAATATTGTCGACACTGTGTCTCGAACTGATAGACAGTGGAGCTATATATTCGTTGAGTATATGCCACGAACAGAGGCATGGCTTTAAGCCACGCATAAGCGATAGTGGTGTTCATCGGACGAGCACTGTATAACGAGGAGCGAAGGCGCATTAGTGACAACGCGGAAGAACTACGTTAATTTGAATAGGCGGAACCCGAGCATAAGGAGCGGAACCACGAAGTATAAAACGTGGTTTGGAGTGAACAATAAAGGCAGTTCCCGAGTTTGATCACACCGCTTTCGTCGGGCAGGCAGTATTTAGGAAATCGGAGCGATTCCACAGAATTGGTGATGCGTGTCCCTGAGCAGCGTGGCAAAATCGCTTCCACTGCGCGCCATCGCACGTTATTGTTCGTGCATCTTGGCCAAGCGATAACCGTTGGATCAAATGAAGTGATGGGACGTGATAACAACCGTTGGATGAGCATGTGGATTTAACGAAGGTATGAATCGGGTTGTGTGTTCCACGTTTGTCGTATGTGTGGGCCCCGTTGCTTGAAATGGCATGTGTTTAATTATACAAGTCCCAGGTTACAATGTGAATAGGCGTGTGTTGTGGCTAGTTAAGGATTTCCTCTAATGTGAATTTGAACCACGGTATTAACCGAGTGTGGTCGAGTCTTTGACTGAAAGTGGGGTCCAAGCCTGTAATATTACAGTGCGCATGAGTTGAAGTTGTATACGCTCAGGGTGGAGCAACATTTGGTTAATAATAGAGCTCCCACGAAAAGAGAGGTATCTGAATGCATTCTATACATAGGTCGAGATTGAAATAATATGAAAAACAGGACTGTGGGTTGTGACCGTTATCAAGTGGTATCAGAGCTTTAGGACTAGCTCTTTTTGAAAAGTCCAAGTTTGGTGAATGCAAGGAAACCAGACTTGTGGAAATTGATAAGATTGCAGCCTACAGAGATACAGTGAAGGTGATTGCAGAATTGCAGAGTCCAATTGGAGGACAAGAGTTTTGAAGACTGCAGATTTGAAGAAGGAAGATCACACAGCAAGGATACACAGAATCACAGTGAACAGGATTTGCAGAGTGAGTGGAGGACAGGATCATGATCTTGCAGGTAATTAAATTTGATCTGATTTGAAATTGTAATTGCAGAATTGTGGTTGCTTAAAGTGTAGATAGAGTTCGATAGTGAAGGTAGTGAGCCTGTTATTCAGCTAGAGGCTGGATAAGGAGGACAATTGCAGTATTCTCAAGAGAAATGAGCAGTGTTTAACTCTAGTTGAAGGATTGTTTGCAGAAGTCAGAGTGCAGACAATTGAAGATATCTTAGCAGAAGTAGATCACAACTTTGAGAGCAGTGATAGAAGAGTCAAAGAAGGGACTCTGAGTGAAGAAGAAGAGTGTGGCAGAACCTAGAAGATTCCCAACAGAGGTTGGATGACAGAAGAAAAGAGGTGTTCTTGTGAAAGTTGCAGAGTGAAGCCTAGTGAGCAAGAGAGCGTGCTCCGAAGGTTCCTGCAGAAAGGGGACCAGTACTTGCCAAAAGCTGGATCTATAGGAAGGGATTGGTGAGGTGAGTTGCAGCAAGAGAACTTGTTGTTGCAGAGGCTTAGTGCAGCTTGTGAAGTGAAGAACTCCTAGAGAAGAAAATGGCTACTGAGAGCCATAGCAAAGATTGCAGATATTGCAGAGGTTCTGGGAGAAGCCACAACAGAAGAGTGAGTGAAGATGCCAAAGAGAATGGCATAAGGAAGAGACTCACTGATGAAGAGTATTGGAAAGAATTTGCTGAGATCAGGGAAGAGTTCAACAGATTGAAACTGAGGATAGAAGAAAGCCAGAGAGTTGGTTGGCTCATGAGGAAGAATGTGAAATGGAAACCATTACAATTGAGGTTGAGGCGGAAGAAGATTACCTTATTGAGATAAGAACTCAGAGCAGCTGAGTTGAAAGAATAAATTCCTGCTTGTGAAGCAAAACAGAGCACAGATGAAGAGTGGAGACCTGTAGGAGATCTTGTGAGACATAGTGAAGACTCGAGGCAGCAAGAAGCCTCTCTTGCTGAAGAGGAAGTCATTGAGGAATTCCTGAATTATTGGAAAAATCCAGATGATGAAGGGGCTTGTGTTCTTGAGTTTGACAAATGTGAAGTGATGACAGACTCCACAGAGGAAGAAGAACCCAAAGTTCTTGAGGCAAGGATGGAAATTGAAGATTCCATGTGCAGACTTGTTCAAGAAGAAGTGCTTGAGGAAGAAGCCAAGGCTGAAAGGTCTTGTGATTTGAAAACTAAAAATTTGTGTGTGTTTGCAGGTACACCACTGGGAGATGAACAAGCTTCAGATTTTGTTGGTGAGAAGAAGACATTGAATCTGAAATCTGTTCAGATCAATGCTGATATAGTGAAATCTTAGGAAGAGATGAAGAGAGAAGAGTCAAATGAAGATATCCAGCAGAATGTTGAAGCTGAGAAAGAAGGGCCAACAGAGGATTGGTCAAGAACAAGCAGAGGCATAAAAGGTTGTGTAAGGTTCCCGAATCTACTCCTATGGAAGTTGTTGAGTTATATAGGAGGTTGGATTCTCAGAGAAGAGAATTGGAGGAGCAGAGGACCTATGCACTGGATAGGTTGTTGGGAAAGCAAGGCAGGAAGATCTTCATGGATGGAGTTCATGGAGTAGATGATGGAAGAAAGGTGAGATTAGCTGACAGTCTCATGAAGGATGCAGATCAGCATGCTGGGGTGTTGACAGAAGGTTTGGAAGGAAGTTCCGGACAACATACTGATGTGTTGTCAAAGGAAAAGGAGGCATTGAAGCATTGGAACTTTACTGCTGATGATCCATGTGTTAATCATGCAGAGAAAGAGGAAGAACAACAGTTGGAAGTTGTCAGAGAAACTGCGTGGGCTGAAAACATAGTGAGGGATCATCATTTGGGCATGATGATTGGAGCAGTGGAGATGGCTCTGGCAGCTGAAGAAAAATATGATGAAGAATTTTTGAGCCTTGAACCAGACTTAGAATTTCCGGGAGAAGAATTGGTGACTAGGTCATCAATTGAGATCATTGGGTCTCATGGTTTTAACACTGACAGTTTGTTTATTTGTACAGGTGATGCAGAAGACAATTCATCTCTTGAAATTGTCTTGAGAGAAGAAAAATTGTTGCTGAAGGAGGATGAGACAACCATGTCTCATATGCAGGGAATTGTCACTGACAAAGAAGAATTGGCTAGATTGATGGGCCAAGAGCAGGCTGATGGGCAGATTTTAAACGCTGCTAAAGTGAGGAAGAATCAGCATTCCGTGCTGACAAAAGATGAAGATACAGTGGCTAGAGAACTTAATTTGGTTGCTGAATTCAACCAAGGAGATGAGAGGCAATTGCTGAAGATTGCCCACAAAGAAGGAGGAAATGTTGAGTTTAACTTCCAGCATGTTGAAGATGTAAAACAAACACAGGAGAAATGGTTGAACTGTTTGCTAAGAGCATTTGAAGAAGAGAAAGGGATTGCAAACCCTGGAGCAAGGATGCCTGAAGCTGTGAAGAAAAGAGGAGCAGATACTAGCTTGCAGAATCTAATTCTGTTTACTAGTACACTAGATGAGTATGTCACTGTTGGTAGGAAATTAAATGGGGAATTGTTTTCTGAGAATGAATTTGCAGATGATGAATAAAAGAAAAGTGTTGCAGAGGGACAGGAAGGGGAGGCAGCAACACCCATGGTGGCAGCAGACGCAACATGGGGGATGACACCTGCAGGAGTAGTAAAAATGTTAATAGCATGTGAGACTGCAAGAGCAGCAATATCGGCAGCGACAGAGATTGAAAGTAGCAACAAAGGGCAAGATAATTTCTAGCTAGAGGATAAGCTGGACATGGAGATTGAATACATCAGAAGATTGATGGTAAGGGTGTCTCCGAAGCAGCAGACAACAGCAAGGAAACAAAAGGATTTTTGTACAGGAAAAACAAAATTAGATTGTGAAAGTATAGCTGGAAGTGACTTACAGAACAAAGTCTGGAAGCCTGGAGAAGATCAGTTGAAGAATGATGCAGCTGATGGACAGTAGCAAAACCAAGCATGGGATCCGGGAGGCAGAGACGAAAAGCACATGATCAGGAGATCATGAACAATTTGAAGCTTGGGAGTCTGATGCAGGGGCATTAGGCTCAAAAGATACTTTGTACATAAGTAGACATAGGGGGTCCCATGTTCCTTAAATTTCTTGTAAATATTAATATTTCGAATAAGTTTGGTAGGGAATTGTAATTGTTCTCAAGTCATTTTGAGAACATGAGAAATTGGTTAAGATAGGAATACGAAGAGTCAGTTTAGGATTAGTTCAGTTATTGAGTCTAATTTTAGGAATTGGGAATGCTAAGAGTTGCTGAACTGTTTGGAGACCTGAATCGATTTAGGTCATCCTTGTGGTATAAATGTAATCCTGAAGAGTTTAGATAGGGAGAGAGTTAGAGAGTAGAGAACTTCTTCAGCAACAGAGTAGGAAGGTAATGGCCACTGAACTGAATATCTGGCCTGCCATGAAATTGTAAGAATTTGCTTTTGAGATTGATCGCCTGTATGTATATATATCTATTTTGGAGAATTGTTTATAAGTTCCATGTGTGATTTTATGTCTTCTTGGTCAAATCATATGGGGAAATTGTCTCAGTGTAGTTGTGCATTTATTGGTGAAATTCCTGCGTGAAATTGCCTTAAATTCTTGTAGGATCAGGACTCTATAAATTGAGCCAAGAGTCTGCCTGTGTATTCAAAAAGGAGAGTGTATGATAATGTGTAAAAATGTACTTTGCAAGTTGGGGCTAATTGTGCTCTGCATATAGTTGGAGGAATCAATTTTAATACTGTCGACATTGTGTCTCGAACTGATAGACAGTGGAGCTATATATTCGTTGAGTATATGCCACGAACAGAGGCATGGCTTTAACCCATGCATAAGCGATAGTGGTGTTCATCGGACGAGCACTGTATAACGAGGAGCGAAGGCACATTAGTGACAACGCGGAAGAAATACGTTAATTTGAATAGGCAGAACCCGAGCATAAGGAGTGAAACCACAAAGTATAAACAGTGAACGTGGTTTGGAGTGAACAGTAAAGGCAGTTCCCGGGTTTGATCGCACTGCTTTCGTCAAGCAGGCGGTATTTAGAAAATCGGAGCGATTCCACAGAATTGGTGACGGGTGTCCCTGAGCAGCGTGGCAAAACCGCTTCCACTGCGTGCCATCGCGCGTTATTGTTCGTGCATCTTGGCCAAGCGATAACCGTTGGATCAAATGAAGTGATGCGACGTGATAACAACCGTTGGATGAGCACGTGGATTTAACGAAGGTATGAATCGGGTTGTGTGTTCCATGTTTGTCGTATGTGTGGGCCCTGTTGCTTGAAATGGCATGTGTTTAATTATACAAGTCCCATGTTACAATGTGAATAGTCGTGTGTTGTGGCTAGTTAAGGATTTCCTCTAATGTGAATCTGAACCACGGTATTAACCGAGTGTGGTCGAGTCTTTGACTGAAAGTGGGGTCCAAGCTTATAATATTACAGTGCGGATGAGTTGAAGTTGTATACGCTCGAGGTGGAGCAACATTTGGTTAATAGTAGAGCTCCCACGAAAAGAGAGGTATCTGAATGCATTCTATATATAGGTCGAGATTGAAATAATATGAAAAACGAGACTGTGGGTTGTGACCGTTATCAAGTAGGCACACCTGGTCATGTGAAATCACTTATTTCGGGTTGGGAGCGAGACCATAAAACAAAAGAGGAAGAAGACATCTCGGAGGAGATATGGATATGTTGACAGATCTGGGGACTACCAGGGGCAGAAATATGTCTTTATTCAAACAATCCATTCATATATACTGGACAATGAAATCCTTATTGGCTAAGGCCATTATTAATGTTCAAGAAATAGGTGGTGATTCGAAAGCAGCGTCTATTCTAGATGAAATGCGCAGGGACATCCAAGAAATACATCTTTTACAACATCACCAGAATGTTCGCCGTGGTCGAATGGAACTTTGTTGCAGAGTATGAACCAAGTTGACATGCTCGGGTTTAGTGTTAAGGACCCGGCGCCTATCGAATCATCTAATGATTAATTTTTATTACTATTTGTCTTTTTGAGATGCATATTACAGATAGCATTTACTTTCTGGTTAAGTCTCTAGATGTAGTAGATAATAGACCTGTTAAGGCAGATAGTGTCAGATTTAAACTTTATCAATTTTGGTTGGCCTTTAACTCTTTGAAGTGGCCAACAGACCTAGTTTCCTACGGGTAGGTTGAGTCCATCCAGCATATATTATGATTGTAACCTCCTTTTCTTTTTTATCTAATGGAAAATAGGGGGAACTACCAAACTTACAAAAAAAAAAAATTTAATATTAATATAATTCAAATTAATGCATATTTAATCCTTGATATTATTAATATTGAAATTTGACTTAGGATATTTTTATTTTATTTATTTCTGAATATCTATTTTCTCTAATTTTTGACCTAATCATTTTTTTCTTTTTCTTTTTCTTTTTATATTTTATTATTATTATTGTTATTTATTTTATTTCATTTTATTATTTTATTTTATTTTATTTTCTTAATTCCTATTTTCTCTAATCTTTGACATCTTTTAGGAATTCTCTTCCCATTTTATTCGCCCTTAATATTATTAACCTTAAATTTTGATTTGGGATATTTTTATTTTATTTTATTTATTTTCTAAAGGCTTTTTGCCTCTAACCTTTCACCTAATCATTTTTTTGACTTAATCTTTGAGTTTGTAGGAATTCTCTCCCCTTTTGTATTTTACTCGTTGGATCATATTCTCTGGATGTAATCATATTGACGATGAACCACATTAGCTAGTTCAAAACCTAACTCCAAGCTTTTCGAGCATAGGAATAAAATCTTAAATCAAACTAAATAACTCTTTTCTTTAGGTCTCAGTGGACGTTAACCATCATCATCATCATCATCATCATCATCATCATCATCATCATCATCATCATCATCATCATCATCATCATCATCATCATCATCAATTAAATAAATTATACATTTATAATATACTAAGTAATTGAAATTCTCTATATATTGATAGTTTATACAAAATTATTTTATTTAAAGCAGATATATATATATATATATATATCACTCAAAGTGGACATCGAAATATTTTTAAACATTACAGAAATTACACATTCTTTAATGAAAATTGAAAATATAAGATTTTTATTTTTTATTTTTTATTTTTTAAATAAAATTGATATAAAATAATGTTAACATGGACATTAATTTTTTTTATAGTTTTTTGTGGTTAATACCACATCTCAACTCTATATTTAGATGCAATGAATTATACATCTATGGGTTGTAATATCTAACTATTTTAAATTGCTTCAATTTCATAAAGAGAAATTATACCTCCATTATTTAAATAAATAAATAAAACAATTATAGATGAAATTAGAAATTTTTCATTAAAATTTACTTTATCTTTGCGTATAAAATAATGATTTAAAATTAATGTGGACATTAGAGTACTTTATTAGTGGCTAACATTGAAAAATGGAGAAATGTTTAATGTCCAAAAAGAATTATAATTGTATTTTTTAAATAATTGTATTTAGTGTGATGTTTAAAATGAAGATGTATAATCTTATATGAAAAGAGAGTTCATCTTAACTCACAATTAATAAAGTTTTTAGTAAAAGGTTTACGTTTTAAAAAAAATTACCCATCTGGAAATTTATTTGGAGATTATTATTAATAAACATATAAATTAGCCTTGATTAAATAACACTTTTAATTTAATATGACGTGAGATATTTAATCTATATAACATATATGTATATTATATTAAAAAAAAATATTTACTTATATTTCCTTATGTTAATATAAGGATTTGTTAATATAAAAAATTAAAATTTTAGTTATAAAATTTTTATGTTAATATAAGTATGTATTAGAAATAAATAAATAAATAATCAAATTTGAATTATAATATAAAAGTGTAGTAATCTCTATTATTATATATATATATATATATATATATATATATAGAGTTATGTTTAATTAACCTATAGTTTTTAACTTCCTAATTTAATACATTGATTTGATTACAAAGTAATGTGATTATCACATCAGAACTTTGTTAAAACATGGGATAAACATGGTAGTGAACGAAAAATATAAAAAGTTAATTTTCACAATGGTTGTGCTTTTCCTACATGTATATAAAACTAAAAGTATTATAAAAAAAAAATTATTTAATTATATTTTATAATAAATTTTAAAATTAAAATTGAAAAATATTTAAACTATATATATTTTTCATTAAAATGAGATGTCATTTCCCAAACTATATATATATATATATATATATATATATATATATATATTATTTTTTTAAAATCTAAGTTAATGTTTAAATTTGAGAAATGTTATGAGTTGAGTTTTTCTTGGATATGGAATATTCACTACTACAATTTAGTTTATATTTTTAAAAACAAATTGTTTTAGATTTCAAAATTTATATATGGTTTTTATGATTTTTTGTGTTCAAAATTTATAATAAAGTTTTTATGATTTTTTGTTGACATTTTTTGAAGATGAAGTTTAGGTTTTTTTTTTCTTTACATATTAAACTTAAATTATTTGTGTCTTTGTGTAAAGTTGTAATTGACACATTCAAGTTGCAATTTGCATATGATTTGTAAAATTTTCAACATATTTATGATCAAATTAAATATTGCTCTTATATACATGTGATTTCTTGAATATTTTTTTCTATTTTATATCATTTTATAAATTTTTATTTTGAAATATAAATTATTTTTTAATAAATTGTTGTACTTAAGGTGTAAGAATCTATAGCAACAACTTTATAGTTTTTTACTTTTAATTGGATAGAGCAAAATATTTGTAAATTTGTATTTAATAAAATATAAAGTTGAATTTGATTTACAATTGGTGGCCACATATATAAGCATGATGGATGAGATCTTTGTGGTTTTTCATTAGAATGTATATATTTAATAAAATGTTTATGTATATATTTGATATTTCTTTATTTTTATAATGTTCAAATTACATTATATCATAATATATATGCGCGTCTATTTTTATTTTTGTATTTAACATTGTCTACTTATTTAGTATTGTTTAATGAGTTCATCTTCCATTATAGAAGGTTATCTTGAATTTGAAAATTTTCTTTTGAATGTTGAGTTCTTATGTCATTCACTTGTATTACCTTGATGTATAGATAGGTTGTCTTTGAGTTTTTTTCTCCATAAATGGTGTTATCTTGACCTATTGATATAGGCTTTCTAACCCATATAGTTTATAGATATTCCATCGTCATTTGAATTCCATAAATTCATCTGGAAAGTTTGTGGTGTAGGTGCCCAATTGTATCAATAGTACTACTCTTATTGATTATGTTCATTTCATTAATTGGTAGTGTAATATCTTATTTATAGTTTCAATTTTTGTGCCTATATAGAAACATTTGGGCATCATACTACTCTTTTGACTTATTAACCATTAGTGATTGTAATCATGAGATCCTTTATGGGGTATACAAAAATAAAAATTAAAAAAATCATGAGGTTGATATCCATGAAATTGTGTATACTACTAGGGCCTTTAGGATTGTGATCTTTTTATTCTTTATATTTCCTTGAATTTTAGGGTCTTTGGTTACATCCTTTATGTAATTTCCACAAGAAATATCATGGGTTTTTAATCCTAATTATTCCTTAGATGAGGTAGAGTATATTGTATTGTAGATGGGTGCACCTCTTTCTTTTGGCCTATAATATTGTGCAATACACTTTATCCTTCTTCCTAATGAGTCTAATTGATGCACATGATTGTTATTAATGACATCCTAGTGAGTTTTTTCCCATGCCAAATTCTAATATATATTTATCAACAAAAACCTTTGTCCTTTCCATCTATAACTTTGCAATGATATTAGTGACTAGATGTATAGATATAACTTGGAGTCCAATTTTTACCACATCTACAACAATTCTTTTCCTTCCATTTTCCCTCATTGGATTTTCTAATGGAAGTTTATATTTCTCTTTCAACATGATACTTGCAAAATTATCCAATGGTTACTCCCTCCCTCCCTAAGATGAAAAGAGCCCTTCAAACGACAACCCACCCCAAACCTACGAAATGCCCTATCTTCTACCCCCATAACTAGTCTCTCTACCCTACATCCTAAGATTCATAGATCATATCTCAAAGGTTATAGAAAAAACGAACATTAATAATTTGCTTAAGCCCCATACTATCCTTAGACAATTGTCTAGATCTGCCAAAATTAAGTCTGGTCCTATGCTTGGCCCAAGAGTTTACCAAATCCTTTGTTTCTATGAAAAATCATATATAAGCCAAATAGGATGATCCTTAAAGGATTGGATTAAATAGCATATAACTAACAATCAATATGATTGAATATCTAAATAGACTATTGCTAAGCATTCACATAATTCCAAACACCTCATCAATTTTGATGATTTCCAGATTTTGACACCATCTCCTTTATACTTTCATCGTATCATAATAGAATCCCTTTAAATAGAAAAGCACCCCAACAATTTCAATCAAGAATACAACTATAAGTTAAGTCCATTAAGGGAATTTTGAGGTCTAAAATGGGCCTCCCAAGGAAATAATATTTATGAATTTGCAATTCACTTTTTTGCACTACAATCCATGTAACCATAGTTAAATTCAATTCAAAAATTATATTGATGTGACTATAAATAATAATTAGCTTTTAAAAAAAAAGACATTATTATTGAACAACTAATGTATGTGTCCTTTGTACTTAAATGACTAAAAATAAAATATAAATATAATCTCATAAATTCTTAATAATATAATATGCTATTAATTAAAATTCATATTATTTAAATTGTATAATAACATGTAGTTAATATATAATATAATAAACGTAATATATTATTCTATGTATGAATTTAATATACCATATTAAATTGATTTGATTATAATATAAGAAGAAATAATTTTTATATTATATATTCTATAACATTTAGATTATTTTTCATAATATAATATATAATATTAATATAATCATAATGAAATAATTGAGTTGTATTTAAAATTAAAGAAAAAAAAAGTATTGAAATAGATTTAATTTATATTTATAAGTATAATATAAGATTTATATACATTGAAATTTAAATTTTTTTTTGCCCCAAACTATGTTAAACCTAATATAATTTTTTTCAACATACAAAACTAATTTACCTTTTTTCATCATACAAAACTAATATGTTTTTTTCTTTAATTTTAATATTTTTTTTATTGCTATTAATATTATAATAATATTATTTATAGATTTGATTTATCCTAAAATTACAAAGTTACATTTTTATTAATTTTGATTTCATATATATAATATATATGTATAGATATTAACTTATAATTAATTTGAAATTGTAATATTAAATAAAATGAGATGAATATATAATTTAAAAATAGATATATGAAAATATACAAATGTAATATTGATTGAAAATGGTGCAAAGACATGAAGATTGTGTAGGGATATGCATTGTTTATTTCAAAAAATATGAAGTGACAATAATAATATTTTATTCTAAAAGTGTGAAATGACATTTATTATGAGTACTTTACTTTATGACTTTAAAAGTACTTAGAGCACTACCATGGTTAACCATGAGTTTTTATCCACCATTGAGAATGTGACAAGTAAGTACATTTAACTCAAGCAATGCCACTTCAACCATTAGAGATGATGTCATCCCCTAAAATGTGGTTGGTTCTCATAAAGTGAATTTTGATTGTACATTTTCCTTAGAAGGCCCATTTTAGACTTCAAAATTCCCCTAATGAATCTTGAAAACCCACAATTTCTCTCTTAAAACCATAATTTACTCCTTGGACCTCTCTTTAACTTTCTTCCCTCTACCTCTTATCTAAGTTTCATCACATTTTTCAAGGTACCTTTTGCCACCAATCCTCATTTAGAAATTCTTTGGTCCCTAAGTCTTGCATTCCAATTATCATTACCGCTAGAATCCTAAAGCAATATATTATCATTTTTACTTCTACCCATTCCCCCTTATTTTCATATATTTCCTACCTCTCATTCTTAACCCTTTAATATTTTATTCATTTTAATATTACCTACTTTGATCCCTTCACAATATTTCCATGATCAATACTCTTGACTTTAAACAACTAATTATAATATCAACATTCTTAATGTCATTACAATTAATAATACCTAAATCTCTTAAATTACCCTTTCATATATATATATATATATAGAGAGAGAGAGAGAGAGAGAGAGAGAGAGAGAGATTTTTCAATCCCCTTCATCATTATTGATTAAATTTAAATAAATAATTATTAACTAAATTAATAATAATATTTATTTATTTGTCTAGTTATGATTTTACTCATTCTCATACTTTAATAATATCATTTTATTATGATCATTATTATTTAAACACATTCTCTTACTTTTAATATTTATCTTGAATTTAGTCAAATTTAGATATATTGAATACCTATATTTTGTAATTCTCTTAATATTAATTAGGCCAGTGGTTGAATTCTCAATGAATCCTTTCAACTATTCATTAACATTTCATCCTATTTATCCTAGTCTTGCACTTTTAGCTATCAATGTAAGCTTTGTGTCCTTGATGATGGGTGGAGTATCCACCCAAAACATCGAGCATTTCTTATAATCTACACAATTGTTTCTAGAAGAAGTTTGTCAACAAAATTTAGATTGTTGTAGTTGTACCCATGTAACTACTTGTGTATAAAATCTGTCCATGGGATTCAATCTAATCTTTTAATGTACTAAAACAAAATATGGAATCCTTCTACAATTTGTGGATACCAAATTCGACCTCACAAATACATAACAAGAGAAATAAATTATCAATCGCACAACAGAATATGTATCTGGGGAGAGAAACTGCTCAAAACCCCGCTATTTGTATATTGCATAAAGTCAAGATCATGGAACAATACAATGTTATTCCTCACACTAAGAAATCTTTGCACTCTGTTGATTGTCTCACTCTGATCCTACTCGAATTTAGCTTGCGATCTAAGCAAGTTTGGTCCAATATTTAACCTTTTGCTTGCTTAGGCCTGATCTGCCTTCCTTCACATTCTTGGGCTAATTGAGCCCCTATTAATTTGGAAAATATCAATTAATGACTGTGCAATACCTTCAAGCCTTCCTGATGACCTCATGCATGACCTGTACAATTTTCTAGCTATATAACTGATAGTTATCTTCCATTTAACCTCAAAATCAACTAGGCCTTCCTTAGAACTGACATGCAACAACTATTTATAGCTAATTATCAATTAACTGATTGATCACTACTTATGAATTAAATTAGATTTAATTCAGTGCACCTCTCACTAGATCATCTCTCAGTTAGAACTAGTCAAACTGATTTTAACTCAATTTCTTGAGTTAACTAATTACAACTCACAAATAACTATAATTGGACCCCCCTAAAATCATCAGAGAACTCTACATGCCTCCTCTCTCACCTGTAACTCGAATTTATTAAACTAACTAACTCTTCCTGACTCAGTTAACTAATACAAGTTGTCATGAGATGAAATTACAATTTTTCTTCCAATTTAATTAAGGGAAAATTAAATTAGAAGCCCCCTGGGTGCCATTTTCATTGTTTCGTGTTGCCAATTTCAACAACTTGTCCTTGCAATGTATACTTGTGTTTACCTACTTTTTATCTATATCTTGGTGAAAATAATTTTCATCATCCTTCATGTCGGGTAGTGTGTACTTGTAAACTTATATTTTTCTATTCAATTAATTGTGTTGCTTGTATGGTGTGTTTTATAGCTTTGAGATTTCATAATTTTATTTTTAGTATGGTTGTAATATTTCATGATCCAAACTTAAATAAGAATGCAACGAAATATAGATATAACCATAAATATGGATATGCAGTAGAAATAACACTTCATTTCATTAATATCAAAGAACTGGAATATGCTTACATACAAAATGGAAATAAACTAGTTCGAGTGATGGTAGCTTATCTCTGAAAATAAATGTGGTGGATACATGCCTCTAAACTGTCTTACAATGAGGCTCAAAGGCCTCTTTATTTTTTGAGAAACAATGGAAAACACTAAACATCAAAAAACCTAACCCTAGGAGATGAATCGCCAAAACTGTGGGCCGCGTTGGGATAAATTGGTACATCAACTTCATGGGGTCGTAACTTTGGCATACGATCTTCGTTTGATGTGCACAATACCTCATTAGAAATATCTATCCTAGGAATACAACTTTTGATTTCAAATGTTAGTCAAAGTTTTATGTTTTCCCATTTCCCAAAAAAACACTGTTTAGGGCCTCAAACCGCTCTGGAAGTTCAGGACCTAGAAAACTGCCAAAAATAGTAAATTGTGCTACAATTAAGGAAACCAAAAAACTAAAAGAAATAGTGTTTGGGTTCCAAGTGTAATAGGCCAGTGGCTTCCAATATCCACCCGGATCACTCCTCCCCCCTTAGGAAGAAATGGTCTCAATTGCATTGAGTTCCTCCATGAGATGGGGAAACTTCTATTGAACTTGGTCCCTAGTGAGCCACTTGCCTTGGTGTAGGATTTGGTCATTTTTGACAACCCGACATAGTTGTATCTTCTGTTGGGGATTGTTCTTGATCTGTGTGTTCATGATTCGATCAGTTGTGGCTTGTTCCATACAATTTGGGTTCAGCTCTTTTGGTGTGAGTTGTTCTACAATGCCTGATGTGTCCAGTAATGGTGGAAAGTATGGTCGAAGGTGGTCCACATTGAACACTGGGTACATGCCAAGGAATGGTGGAATGTTGAGCTCAAAACATTGTCCCCCACAACCTCGGTGATGGTGTAAGGCACATATCAGAACAGACGAAGCTTGCAGTGGGGCCCAGTGAGGCGGTCCTTCTGCAAATGTAACCAAACCTTGTCGACTACCTATAACTTGTGATGCACCCGATGTTGATCATGTCGATGCTTGTACTTAGAATTGGCTTTGTCCAATATGTCATGGACCTACTGGAGGATGTGTTGAATGCTTTCAATGAATTTGTTATCTCTATCAGCTTCAGACTAGACATGAGCCAAATCTTTCTGAGTAGCTACAATTGGTATGGCCACATCAATGGGACATAGTGGCTAGAATACCAACCCCATCTGAAAGGGGTTGTGGCCAGTTGAGCTATGAAGAGATATTTTGTAGCTTTTTTGTACATATGGGAGGATTTCATCTTGTTGTATCTCTTTTTTCATTGTCTTTAATAGTGAAATTAGCTAAAATTTTATATCTAAAAAAAAAACATACTTATTATTGTGCTAGGATTTTGAGAAATTAATGGTGGATTGACATTAAGACTAGAGAAAATATATAATTATGGTAAAATATGTTGGTGGGGTCCTCACAGAGTTAAATGAAATGAAAGGGTTAAACATTGGACTGCTTGTCAAGCGGAGTTATTCGAGATGTTGGTTCCAACCGATGGTGGAAACTCGACACCACAAAACGTTTTACATTTACATGCCAAGGTGCCTCCGTAAATGAGTCAACGTCAGAGGGATTGAACAGTGATCAATGGTCAATATCTTTTACGAGATCACCACTAGCAGGTTTTTCTTATTGTTGTGGTGCTTTTGTAACTCAGCGGAAAGAGAGCGTGACTTTACAAGAATGATTCGTATCCACCACTATTTCACCCTGTCACCACCACATCATCCTGTCATGTCACCCTATCCCGTACACATCACTTCAACATTAAATCCATTATTCCCTCATTTTTCATGTTTTCTCCATAAAACCCATTTTCATTCTCATAATTCACATTTCCAATTTCATTTCTAGTGTTTGTAAGACATTTGCACCCATTGTACTGCTTGAATTCGAATTTTCAATTCCAGCTACCATTGTCAGGCATTTATACACCATATTTGACCATTGAATCTTTCAAATGTCTAAGAAAGTCACTTTGTCAAGTTCTACCACCCACCACATTCCACTCATGGACACTGAGATGGATGTTTTTTATCCCATAAGCTCCCTGAATTTAATGGAATTCCATCAGCACATCCTATCCAGCCAAAAAGAGTCCCATGTATATGTTGTTGTCATAAGGTCAGGTATGTTTTCTTCCATAATTCCCTAAACTTATGTTTTTCTTGAATCCATTTACTGGTTGGTCTCTACTCTGTATCCCGAAAATTGTTTTTTCATGAATGCTTTAGGTGAAAATATCTTTCAAGTATCTGCTCTTTTAATTCAACAAGCTCTAATTTTTCCATCTTCAAACCTTTACACTTCATTTTCAAAGGAAACCCTATTGATAGTCTTTCAGAACCTATCTGGGAAGTATTATGCCCAAATTACCTTCTTTCTAATGCCTACAGGACAACATTTTCCTTCAGAAACAACTCAATTTCTTCTTGAAACTTTTGTTGAATTTGTGAGACCAATTTTAAAAATAATTGTTAGGGTTCTGGGAAGGGAAGATACTACTATCATTGACCGGGATGTTCAATATAATTTTACAGGTTGGAATTATTCTTGAGATACCAACCTATTGGGATAAATTGGTAAATTCTTAGTTGTCAGACCTAATTCTTACCATCAGATTCCCATCATTATTAAATTATTTGTTCCTTTATGTTCATGTTGATATTTTTATGCATTTGGGTCCAAATATCATGGATGTACATAAAAAAAAAGAAATCAGTAGTGGACTGGACAAACACCTTAAGAAGTCATTCCAATTATGAAGAATTCACATATTTCACTACTTCTTTTATGTCAGTTTCCTATTCCATCATAAATATTTTTGCTCCACTTTGCATTCTTCCAAAAGCCCAATCCCTTCTCCAACTTAGTAAAGATGTCAAACTAGATGATTGGTTTCAATTTGAAGAATTTTTTGAGATCAGGTTGTATAGAGTAGAGGTTACCCCTTATAGGCTTCCTACATTTGTACCCATGAGATTGTTTGCTCTAGATTTTATCAGACAAAGCTTGAATTTTGATCAAATTAATTTTGTACCAACAAAGAAGGGGCATATTTTCAAGTTGCCCAAAATTTTTGGACCTTTCATTGTTAATAATAGACAAACCATGAAAGAAGGGAGAAAATACTCAAGAAAATGCAGTTGCAACATGGCGAGAAATGGTCTTATGATCCTCATCATATCATTTACAAAAGAAGAGTTGAAAATTCATATGCTCCTTATATACATGAACCCAAACCAGATTTGGAAAAATTGGCTGATGGTGGCAAGACAGGAGTACAAGAAGGAATGGAGATTGAAACTCCACAGTCCACAAAAAAGGGTTTGAAGAGAGGCAATGAAGAGATAATTTATTTGGAAGGTGAGACAATTCAAAACTCTAAAAGGCCAAGATTGTCTGAAATGTAAAGGAGCTTGAACCTTTGGCTGGAAGCTCCTTTGTTGCATTTGGTTTTCAGCTACAAATGGGAGAAGTGACTTGTACACCTTCTTCCCATGTGCCTGAAGACACTTCTCAAATTTTTGTTCCTGTCCTAAAGCAGTTGTATAGTCAAATTAAACAAAGTAATAATAAGATAAAATAAAGTGTTGTATCTCATCTTGAAACACAATCCATTACAAATTATCACACTAGGTTGCTATATTTCATGGATCTTGTAAGAAATCAACTGAAGTTATATTTTTCTCATTCTTCTGCTCTAACCTTTTCATCATCAGTGGGTTTCAATACTGTTAATTTAATTTTGGATGCAAGAGAAATTCCATTGCCTAGAAAAATTAATTTGCACAGGAAAACTGGAAAATTGATTTACAGTGACTTAATTAAAACATCTCTGGCTGCCAATAAAGTTGAAGCTTTATTAGGACAATTTGTAAATCAATTTAAATTGGAGAAAGAAAATTCTAGAGCCCTAATCACTCAAAATGAAGAATTAAATAAGTTGATTGTTAAAATTGGTGTTAATCCAGAAGATAGAATTGTTGTACAAAAACTCTTACAAGGAGCAGAAACTGAAATTCAAGTGTTAAGGAAGAAGTTGAAGTTACCTTCTATGGAATATGTCAAGGCCCTAGAGGTAGCCCAAGTGGAGAAAGAAAGAAAAAATATTGAAAAATTAACTTCTACAAAGAAACAATAAAGTGGTTTCCCTCAAAAAAATGAATGCTAGCCTGCAGCAGAAGCTAGACACACATGTATGTACTATTTTGGTACAACGAGATTCTAATGATCCACCTGAAAAATTAACCAGGGTAATGACTTAACTAAAGATATCAGAGGATGAAATGAAGAAGATACAAAGGAAACTGGATGATACAAAGGAGCTCTTAAAGGTAAAATTAAAAGAATTGACAATTGCCAAGGATAATGCATCAAAATATTAAAATGATTACTAGACTACTTGCAATGAGCTTAAGGAACTGAAGGAAAAAGTAAAGGGAAATTTGTCTCTCATACAAGCCAGGTAAATTATTTGGAAAGATAATATTCACACAATGAGAAATATTTGGGATTTTATGTTGATTGTAGCATAGGAGAAGACTATTATCAGGGATTTGGAGGGTATCATTGTTGCCAGTCGCAATAGAAGGTCCAACAATGTGCGTTTCTAGCTAAGAAAAATAATTGATTTTATTAATTCCAAGTCATCACGGGAATTAAAAGATATGTAAATTAAAGACAGAACAAAGTTTATGTTGGATATTAATAAAATGGTGGTTAAAATTTTACACAAGAAAACAATCAAGACAAATCTTGGAGAAATTAAGGAGGTTGTTCTAAAATTTAACACCAACTTTGATAAAAGAACAAGGGTAGAATTTCCCTCATGCTATGATCAATAAGGAAATTTGCTTCTCTGGGAGACTTATGAAACATTGTTGGTGGAGGCTAAAAGTAATATTGGTATTTCCCACGAAAAGACATCAGTTTTGAACGGGGCAAGAATTGTTAATTATCTTCACATAGATTTTTTATTGTTATAGTTGATTAAGACTCTTTTTATTGAGAACCAAACTTACAACCGAATCACTAATTTTAGAATGGCTCACACAATATTTGCAAAATGTCCAAGCTCATATTTGACAGTGTGGAAGAAATGCAGATATTGGATGTCTCCTACAACATTAGCAACATAAGTTGGACCCTCTACAAGCGAGCCTGCACAACAGTCACAATTTACTCAATGCGAAGATGCCACTTACTATTTTCATGCAATATTTCATAAGTTTCATTTGTAATAATAATATGATTTTGTTTTAGTTTTATCTTATATAAAATCCTTTGTAGGATCGAATACACAAAGTAGTTTTCAAGTAGTTATTAGTTTTGACAGTTAAGAGATTTCTTAATTGTTACTATTGTAATCATCATACAAAATAAATTCTGGAGAACGAGAAATGGTTCGAAATTTTTGGACATTCAGAAGGAAAAATATTTTTTTGTGAAATTCTTTTTCATCTTCTTGGAGGTTTCAATAAATATTTTTTCAAGGTGATTCCAAATATATCTTTGAATGTGATGTGTTCTTTTTATTTGTGAATCATTTTATGTTTGTCTTCAATGGGAAAAAGTAATGAATTTTTTGGTTATTAATGAAACAATTTTACTAATTCCATAGTACCTGTAAAATGAAATTAAGCAACCTTAATATGTGCTCCTATTTTCTATGTTTTCATTTCTCTGTATTCCATATTTCTGCTAAAGTTTGAAGCAAAATATTATGCACAAAGTAGCCTCTAGTTCCACACTTTCAATCATCTCCTTCATCAATTTATTACAACATATAATCATATTCATTGTTAGTGAGGCCACTTTGAAATGGTGTTCATATCCCAAGAAGATTTCATACTTTTTACTTGTAAAAATATACTTTTGAATCATCATAATGGGAAAAAAAAAATTTATTATGATTTTGAATATATGTCTTAGGCACTAACCTCTACTCAGCCAAGGGTTGTCTCTAAGGTTACAAAATATTTTGGCATCGTTTTCGGGGAACGAAGCAACGAATTTATTTTTCCCTGGATTTTTCTTTCATAAAATATTTATTTGTTTTGTGAGCAAAGAAAGTGTGTAGTGTGAGATTTATCACAAAGATAGAATAAATATGGCAGTCCTATCTCCTAGAATTCCTCACATGAGGTATGATACCTCACAACAAAAGGCTCATGTTCTTTTTTATCCCAAAAAATTAGTTTCTTGAAGGGTTTGGAGAGAAAAACCTCCAGTAAATCCAAGTCCTACTTTATCAACTCCTGGTACCAGTATTGTCTCAAAATATCCTAAGGTTCATCATTCAGAAGAAGTTATACGAAACTTGGATTTTTCTCATGAAATCTTGTTCTATCCTCGAAGTATTTTTCTATAACCTACTCTTGAAGGAAGGTCATTTGAATCTATCTATTTTTCTTTCATAGAAGTCGAAGAAATCAAAATAGTTGATTTACCATTTTCATATCATATTTTCCCTGATGTTTCTCAACCCATTCCTATATATGTCATTCGACCTAATCCTTTTGTATTTTAGGCAAGAAAATATTCTATTCCCTCTCAAAATAAAAATATGGCGATTTCGGGGTTTCTTTTGAACAGATATGCTCATTTGAGTCTTCGCCAGTCTATGAATCCATGTCTTAGGACTATTTGAATTTATTACCAAGATTTACAGGAGAAGGTGAATTAACAAGAGAAAAACATATAGCAACCTTCTGTGCTTTTGCATAAAATTTGAATGTAGAATATTTGGATGTGGTAATGGGTTTTTTTGTACAGTCATTGGATGGAGAAGCAAAGAAATGGTTTAATACCCTCCCTACTAATTCAATTAACACTTGGGAGGAATTAGAAAATTCATTTATATAGAGATGGGGAGAAAAGAAGGATCATGATTATTTCTTGACTGAATTTAATGCAATAAAGAGGAAACTAGAGGAAGAGGTGGTTGAATTTATCAAGAGATTTAACAAGCTATATAATAGTCTCCCTGCATAAATAAAACCACCTCCTATTGGTACAAAAGTGGTGTTTGCAGGACCATTTGAATATGATTTTGGATTTACTCTGATGGAAAGGAGGTCCCCTACTTTGGATCAAATTCAGACCGATGCATTGGAGATCGAAGCTAATTTACTTGCAATAGGAAAGATTAAACAAAAATACTATTTTGTTGATAAGAAAAAGGTGAAGGAAGAAGAAAAACCTTCTAATCAGCCAAAATATTCTCATGAACAGAAGTTAGATGAGATGACCAAAGTTATTAGGAATTTTTCTAAGTTGTTAAAATTGGAGCTTGATAAAACAAATCCTCTTAGGAAGATTCAGCAGGAACAAAATATAAATTTCAATCCTCAATTTAGGAGACAACCACTACAAATTATGAAAAGGGAGAAAAAATACCAAGATCAGGTCCAACCACCCTTATATATTGAAGATGAACCAAAAGAAGTAGTGGAGGAGACCCTTAGATTGCAGGAGAATCAATATTCTACTTTTTCCGAAGATGAAGAAGAAATGGTGAATAATGGGGAGTCAAATCTGGAATCTCAAATTGCATTGGGTGATGAAGAGATTGATGAATAATACTACAAGCGTAACATCTGATTTTATGAAGAGTTACACAAGAAATATGATATGAGGTCAAGGAAAAAGTTCAGGACTTAAGATCATGTAGAAGACCAATAAAAACATACAACCCAGCAACCAACGCCAAAGTGAGATGAAAAAGGTAAACAACCATTGAAAATATTCCCAATACATCAGGGAGGGAGTTCAAGAAGTCAGTAAGATGGAAGGATTCTGTAAACGCAGTCCAAGCAACCTGTTATTAGTCAACAAAATGTACAAAAGGAGAAGCCACGAGAAGAAGAACAATCAAAAGTTGTAAAGTAGGATTGTTTTTTCATTCTTCAAACGGAATTGGAGAAAATTACAATTCATATTCCATTAGCTAAATTGGTGAGTAAATCTGATTGCAAAAAACTGATCTTAGATTTCATTCACTTATCTAAGAGTAGTGATGAAGTTGATACAGTTAATCTACAAGAAGAGAGGTCAGTGGTGATGTTTGGCCCTCATGTGGAGGAACATGATTCTTCAACTCCTCCTATTTATATTTCCCTTCTGATGCATGCTTTTATTCTTCACAATTGTATGTTGGATTCAAGAGCTTCTCATAATTTAATGCATCTCTCAGTTATGAAGCAACTTAATCTTCAAATTACAAAACCTTACAAGGATTTGTATTCTTTTGACTCAAAGAACTTTAAATGCGTGGGACTCATTAAAGACCTTATAGTGTCACTAGCTTATATTCCAAATAGAAGCATTGTAATGGATGTTGTTGTTGCAAATATCCCAGCCTAGTTCGAAATGTTACTTTATAAGTCCTCGGGAGCTAAGCTGGGAGGAGTGTTGAAATTGGATTTCAATTATGCAATCGTTCCAGTTTTTGGTGGAGAAGAAAGGAGATTTTATAGGGATAAAATATTTGTTAAAACTATCACAAAGGAGGGTTCAAGTAATTCTTTGATTTATAGTCAAGAAAAATATTATTTCCTTGTTTTATGTTGCAAGTACCCCAAGAAATTTTTGAAGACACAAAAGTGTTGATCGCTTCAGAAATTCAAAGCAAGGGAGCAGTAGTAAGTGGAGTTTGGAAACTATATTTTGATGGAGCATACTCAAAGGAAGGGAGCGATGTTGGGATTATTTTGATTTTCAATAAAGGTCATATTATTCCCTTTTCTTATAAACTAGAATTTGACTCCACAAATAATATAACAAAATATGAGGCTATGATTCTTGGTTTGCAAGCTGTTAAAAATATGGGAATTGAATCTATTTTTGTTTTTCGAGATTCTGAATTAGTTGTGAAACAAATCAAGAATCAATGTCAGATTAAACATCTGAGGCTTAGATCTTATCGAAATTAAGTTTGGGATTTAGTTGAAAGTTTCTTTTCATCTTTTAATATTCAGTTCCTGCCAAGGGATGGGAACAAGTTAGTTGATTCACTAACAATGGAAGCTAGCACTTTTAAACCACCATTAATTCCTAAATTGAGATATGAAGTTGAGATTAGAAGCAGACCTTCCATTCCAGATAATATAAAATATTGGAAGGTTTTTGAGGATGAAGAACAGATAAAAAGGTTTATGGAAATGGTAGGGGAGTTTACAAATTTAGAAATTGATCAAGAAGTTGGAACTGAAAATCTGTAGGAAGAGGAGACTAACAATAAATTTCCTTGGAAATATTTTGTGGGAGCTAATAAAATTGTGCAGTTCAAAAACAATTCGATCCCCAAAGGCTTAGTACCCATGGAAAAGTTATTTGATGTAAATGATGTTGTTGTAAATGTAAATAAAAAAAATTGGGAAGAGGATATTGAAGATTGAAACCTTGGGACTGAGAAGCAACCGAAATTGGTGAAGTTGGCAAAGGGAATCTCAGAAGATTATAAACACAGATATGTGGTTCTCTTTAAGAATTATATTGATGCATTTGCATGGTCTTATAAAGACCTTAAAACTTATTATACTAATATTATTAAGCACAATATTCCTTTGAAGCCAAGAGTAAATCCATATAAGTAGAAACTTAGACAAATCAATCCTCTGCTTTTTCCATCTATAGAAAAGGAAGTCAAGAAATTGTTATAAGCAAAGATAATTGTTCCTCTCAGATATTCAGATTGGGTGGATAACCTAGTGCCTGTGAGGAAGAAAAATGGAGAAATTAGTTTGTGTATAGACTTTAGAAATCTAAATAGAGCATCACTGAAAGATAATTATCCCCTTCCAAAGATGGATCATATTATGCAGAGAGTAACGGGGTCTTCCAGATTGTCTATGATTGATGGATTTTCAAATTATAATCAAATTGCAGTGCAGCCAGAAGACCAAAATAAAACATCCTTCACAACCCCATGGGGAACCTTCATGTATGAAAAAATGTCATTCAGATTGATGAATGTTGGTGCTAATTTTCAGAGGGATATGGATATTGGAAGAGAAAGATAAGTTCGTGGTCATTTATTTAGATGATATTAAAGTGTTTTCTAGATATGATGAGGATAATTTGAAACACCTTCAACATACTTTCAATAAGTGCAGAAAATATGGGTTATCATTAAATCCAAAAAAGTCTCATTTTGTTCTGAGAGAAGGGAAATTATTTGGGCACATTGTATCAAAGGAGGGGGTAAAAATTGACCCAAAATGAGTAGAAGCAATCAAGAACATTACTCTGCCTAGAAGTAAACACTAAATTCATATTTTCTTGGGAAGAATAAATTTTCTTAGAAGATTTATTCCAAATTATGCTGAGATTATGAAAAAAATTACTAACATATTGTTGAAAAAGAATGCAGAATTCAAATGGGCCCCAGCTACTAGAGAATATTTCACAAGAATTAAAGAATATTTTGCAAAAGCTCTAGTGTTGGTGAGTCCTAACTATCAAAAACCTTTTCAAATCTTTTCATTTGCTTCTCCTTTCACTGTTGTAGTAGTAATTTTGCAAAGAAATCAAGATGGTAAAGAACAACCAATAGAATTTTTCATCAAGGTATCAAGGGATGTTGAATTGAAATATAACATTTTAGAAAAAGAGGCTTATGCTCTAGTTAAATATTTAAAATATTTTATAATATATGTCCTACAATATCAAATCACTACACATGTTCCTAACTCTATTGTCAAGGATGTGTTGACTCAAATTCATAGTGAAGGAAAAAGGGGGCAATGGATAGCTAATATCCAAGAGTATGATATGGAAATTAAACCGAAAATTTTGGTAAAGGGGAAAGGAATAGAAAAAATTATAACATAAGAAACTTGTCAAGCAATGGGGATTAATTTTCTAGCTGAAGTTTCTGAATAAAAAGCAACAGAAGAAAAAGGTAAAGAAAAATAACTAGATTACATAATTCAATATAAGTACCTCTACTCAGAATGGTATAAGGATATTGTTCATTAGTTATCTTTTCTTAATTTCCAAACTTCCTTAGACAGAACAAAGTATAAAGCCCCCATATTGAAAGCTCGAAAATATGTAATAAAGAATGGTCAATTGTACTGGAAAGATCTTGTTGGTGTTTTGTTTCTTTGTTTGAAAAAAGGAGAAACTATTGAAATTTTTAATGAATATCAGGGATGCCATTGTGGTGGTCATTATAATTGGAAGTAACAACACATAAAAATTTAAAAGTAGTTTTTATTGGCCTTCTTTTTTTTCAAATGTTTTTAGGCTAGTGAGAAGTTGTAAAAAGTGCCAAATTTTTGTTGAAAATAAGAAATTGGCACCTTTACCATTGATTCATGTGTTTGTTGATGAACCTTTTAGACAATGGGGACTTGATTTTATAGGAGAAATAAATCCACCTTCTAGTGGACAACATAAATGGATCCTAACAGGTATTGACTATTTTACCAAATGGGTGGGAGCCATTCCAACCATAAGGGAAATTGATTCAGTGGTAATTACATTCCTGAAAGAAAACATCTTCACAATATTTGGCTATCCAAAGAAATTAGTAACAAATAATGCTCAAGTGTTCAAATCTACAAAGTTGATTAATTTTTTCCAGATGCACAATGTGATACTTTCCCATTCTACCACTTATATCCTCAAGGAAATGGGTTGGTAGAATATTCTAATAAAACTCTGGTAAGAATACTCAAGAAAAAAATTGCATAAAATAAGAAGAATTAGGATTCTCAACTGAAGTTTTCCTTATGGAAAAACAGAGTGATTACCAATAGATATATTGGTAAGTCACCTTTTGAATTGGTTTATGGAACAACAGCTTTGTTTCCTAGTCAATTAGCAAAACCAGTAATTGAACTTATTCAAGATGTTGAGGAAGAGCCCAATGCATTAACTCGGAGGATAAATCAACTAGTGGAGTTAAATGAAAATAGAGAAAAGGTAATTTAAAATATAATCAACTATCGAGAGAAAATGAAACTGATTTTTGACTCTAAAATCCATGGACATTATTTTTCAGCTTGTAGATCTAGTTTTAAGATGGGATGTGAGAAGAGAGGATAAGAGCAAGCATGGTAAATTTTATCCTCCATGGTTTGGACCATTCAGAGTAGCAAAATTTAGAGCCAATAAAATTTTTATTTTGGAAAATTTGGATGGATAACTACTACAAATTATTGTCAATGGGAAGTACTTGAAACACTATTTCCAACATTGAGTTTCTTTTACTTTACCATTGTAAATATTGGCTTGATCATTGTAAGTATCTGGTGAGCTTCTCATTGCAATTTTTTAAGCTATGATATGACTCCATGCCCGAAGTGAAGGAACTAATTTGCGGTTCTTAGTGCTTTGTTTTAAAAAATTATCCCCATGTGGAGCCAGGTGTTGTAGCTCGTTTTTCACTATGCCTTTAATTGTGAAAAGAACAAACTCAAAAGCATACTTATTATTATGTTAGGATTTTGAAAAATTAATAGTGGATTAGCATTGAGATTAGAGAAAATGCAGCATTATGGTAAACTATGTTAATGGGTTCCTGGCGAAGTTAAAGGAAATGAAGGGTTAAACATCGGGCTTCTTGTCGGGTGGAGTTATTCGAGATGTCGGGTCCACTCGATGGTGGAAACCTTACACCACAAAACGTTCAACATTTAAGCACTCGGGTGCCTCTGTAAAGGAGTCAACATCGGAGGGGTTGACTAGCAATCAACAGTGGATACCTGTTACGGGATCACCACTAGCGGGATTTGCCTATCGTTGTGGTGCTCCTGTAACTCAGCGGTAAGCAAGCGCTACTTTACAAGAATGATTTACAACCACCACCACGTCACCCTATCACCACCACATCACCCTGTCACCACCACACCATCTTGTCACGTCACCCAATCCCATACACATCACTTCAGCATTAAATCCCGGTTTCCCTTGTTTTTCCTATTTTCATTCTCATAATTCACATTTCCAGTGTCTGTGGCACGTTTCCAGCTATTGTCCCACTCCAATTAAAATTTTCAATGCCATCTACTGTTTTCAAGTATTTATACACCACATTTTACCATTGAAATCTTTCAAATGTCTAATAAAGTTGCACTGTTAGGTTCTACCACCCACATTCCTCTCATGGAAACAGAGAGGGATGTTTTTTATCCCATTTTCTCCTTGAATTTAATGGAACTCCGTCAACACATCCTAGACAACCAAAAAGAGTCCCCAATATATGTTGTTTCCATAAGGTGAGGTTTGTATGTTGCCATAATTCCCCGAACTTATGTTTTTCCTAAATTCATTTACTGGTTGGTCTCTGCTTTGTATCCCAAAAAAAAAAAATTCATGAATGCTTTAGGTGAAAATATATTTCAAGTATCTACTCTTTTAATTCAACAAGCTCTAATTTTTCCATATTCAAAACTTTACACTTCATTTTCAGAGGAAACCCTGCTGACAATATTTCAGAACATGTCTATGAAGGATTATTCCCAAACAAAATTCTTTCTAATGCCTACATGACAACATTTTCCTTTAGAACCAACTCAATTCCATCTTGAAACTTTTGTTGAAGTTGTGAGACCAATTTTACAAATAATTTCTACGGTTCTCGGAAGGGAAGATACTATTGTCATTGATCGGGATTTTTTGGGGATGTTCAATGTAATTTTACATCCTGAAACTGTTCTTGATATACAAACCTACTGGGAGAAATTGGTCAATTCCTAGCTGTCAAACCTAATTCTTTCCCGATATTTCAATTTCCCATCATTAGTAACTTATATGTTTCTTTATGTTCATGTTGAGATTTTTATGCATTTTGGTCTAAATGTCATGGATGTACATAAGAAAAAGAAATCGATAGTGGACTAGACAGACATCTTGAGAAGCCATTCCATTTATGAAGGATTCACATATTTCACTACTTCTTTATGTCAGTTTCTTATTATATCATAAATAGTTATGATCCACCTTGCATTATGCCAAAAGCCCAATCCCTTCTCCAACTTAGTACAGATGTCAAGGTAGGTGATTGGTTTCAATTTGAAGGTTATGTTGAGATCAGGTTGTATGGCGTAGAGGTTTCCCCTTATAGGATTCCTACATTTGTACCCATGAGATTGTTTTCTCTGGAATTTATCAGACAAAGCTTGAAAGTTGATCAGATTCATTTTTTACCAGCAAAGAAGGGACATTTGTTCAAGCTACCAAAAATTGTTGGACCTTTCATTGTTAATAATAGATATTCCATGGAAGAAGTGGAGAAAATCCTCAAGAAAATGTAATCAGGGCGAGAAATGGTCTTATGATCCTCATCATATCATTTCCAAATGAAGAGTGGAAAATTCATATGCTCCTTATATACATGAACCCAGACCAGATTTGGAAAAATTAGCTGATGGTGGCAAGATAGGAGTACAAGAAGGAATGGAGATTGAAACTCCAAATGCTACAAAAAATGGTTTGAAGAGAGGCATTGAAGAGATAATTGATTTGTAAGGTGAGACAATTCAAAACTCTAAAAATCCAAGATTGTCTGAAAAGGAAAAGGATCCTGGAACTTTGGTTGGAAGCTCCTCTGATGCAATTGGTTTTCAACTATAATTGGGAGAATTGACTTGTACACCTTCTTCCAATATGTCTGAAGAAAATTCTCAAAGTTATGTTCATGTCCTAAAGCAGATGTATAGTAAAATTGAAGAAAGGAATGAGAAGATAAAAGAAAGTGGTGTTTCTCATCTTGAAGCACAATCCATTTTAGATTATCACACCAGATTTTTATCATACATAGATCTTGAAAGAAATCAATCGAGGTTATCTTTTTATAATTTTTATTCTCTAATTGTTTCATCATCAGCAGGTTTCAAGATTGTTAATTTAACTATGGATGCAAGAGAAATCCATTGCTTGACAAAATTATTTTTGATAGATAAACTAGAGAATTGATTTATGGTGACTTGAGAAGAACATCTCTATCCACTAGCAAGGATGAAGCTTTATTGGGAAAAGTTGTAAATAAATTCAAATTGGAGAAAGAAAATTCTAGAGCCCTACTCACTGAGAATAAAGAATTAAATAAGTTGATTGTCGAAATTGGTGTTAATCCAGAAGATAGAACTAATGTACAAAAACTCTTACAAAGAGCAGAAACCAAAATTCAAGTGTTAATGAAGAAGTTGAAGTTACCTTTTATGGAACATTTCATGGCCCTAGAGGTAGCCCAAGTGGATAAGTAAAAATAAATTGTAACAACCTTGGTAAAAATCCATGTAAAAAAAATATATAAGACCATGGTTTATGGGACACGTATTCCAAGTTTAATGTTAGGAAAAAACATCATAGTGGGTGTTAATTTGGTTTATTATGGCTAAAGGAAATTGGAAAAGGCAATGGAAAATTCTTTGGAAATGCATCAGGCGTTAATTGGCATTTTATTTATGAAAATAATGGAAATTAGGAGAAAATTAAGGTGAAAGGTCACATGTTGCATGTGAGGAGGAACATAATGGAAATTGAAGAAAATAGAGGCCTCATTCATAAAAAGTCTTCTAAGGATCAATTGGTAAGCTTTTTTTCAGTACAGTTTTGGAGCTCTCATTATTCTCTCTCTCTCTCTCTCTCTCACACACACACACACTTGGATACTTAGAGTTTTCTTGGAGCACTCTCAGAGGAGCGTGGCATAATTTGCATTTGGAGCAAGAACGCAAAGAAATGTAGGAAAGCACAAGAGGACATCGGAATCAAAGGCTACAGCTAGATTTCTTTGCAGGTATCGAGTTTCATGTATGGTTTCCTCACTAGCTTTGGCATACATGGTGTATGCATGTGGTTTCATGATCATGACTTGTCATTGGCATGGAGGATTTCCTATATTGACAGTGGATTTTCCTAGCTTTTCCATTTCCTAGATAGGAATGGTGTTGTGGGTTTATTGCCATTGATTATTTTCTGGTTGGCTCTCATGGCTCCTTTAGTTTTGGGTTGAGTTATTAGTTCCAAGAGCCTTGGTTGGAAAAATTTTCTAGAGCCCGACAGACAACTATGGGTTAGGTTACTAGTCCTAGAAGCCTTGGTTGGACAAACGCTCTAGAGCTCGGTGAACAACTGTGGGGTTGAGTTACTAGTCCTGGAGCCTTGGTTGGACAAACACTCTGAAACCTTAGGTGGGTTGAGTTACTAGTCCAGGAGCCTTGGTTGGAAAAACGCTCTAGAGCCCGGAAACAGTTAGTGTTGAGTTACTAGTCTTGGAAGCCAAGGTTGGACAAACACTTTAGAAGCCTTGTAACATTTGGGGTTGATTTACTAGACCTAGAAGCTCTGGTTGGAACAAACACTCTGGATCCCTATAATAGCTTAGACAGATATGAATATGTTATTGTTGTGATGTCCGGTCGTGAGGTGGAATCACTAGTTGAGGGTTGAGGTGGTTTGGCCTCTAGAAGCCCTGGATTGATTGCGATTGATGTGTTTGATGAGATCCCACATTCATGCTTAGAATATGGCACGGGAGTGACTAGCTGAAATGAGATCTGGCTTAGCCATGTCTATGGTCAGGTGGAATTTGGAAGTCCCATCCTAGGTTGGTTTTTACATTCATTAATGAAAGGTTCATTGCCTTGGTATTTGATGTGTATATGCACTTGTTTATATATGGATTCTATTGTCGATGTCTCCATGGTATTTTTTTTATATTATCATGTTGGCTATAAGCATGTATTGTGACAATGATGAGGTATGTCTCTCTCCATGTTTTTACTTGTTAATGAATGCACAATCTATCTATGGTAAAATGGATTGTGTTGCAACTAATGATGTAAGGGAGAAATTCTTCTTAGCGATTCTTAGGTAAGTATGAGACCCTTATGCTTAAATATTTTGTTTACACCTGTAAATTCAATGTTTGTGACATGTTTGAAAAAATTCATGTCATGGATAGGATGCATCTGGATGAGTTCTTGTTGATGTGTTTGCTTCTGTATCATTGTTCCAATGTTAGTTACCATCCCCTAACTTTTCATGAAGTTCTGGGCAGTGATCTGGGCTCGGGGCCTAAAAAAGTGGCTCATATCCAGGAGTTGCAGACACTGAACTGAGTAATTTGGGCCCTGGATGCACGCTTATTGTGTTGTGCTTGCAGCTATAGCCTCTAAGATGCTACCTTGTGGTGTTATTCTTGTGGCTAACGCTCAAAATGGTCAAAAAGTCAGTCTAACTTAGGGGTAATAGGCCTGAAGGGTGGGGATACCTCCTGGGGATGTTGTTGATGTTGTGTAAGGCTTGTTTGTCATGTTTCCATCAGTTCCACTTCCTCAAGGTCATCTAGGAGGTTGAATCTCATATTAGTAGCTTCTTGTCACATGTTTACCCCAGTTGGTTGGTTACTTGGGTAGATGTGGGAAGAGGGTGTTACAGAGTGGTATCAAAGCATGGTTCAACTCTCTGACTAGATGGGTGGTGTGCTGATCATGCATTTATGTTGGTTTCATGCATGTGTATCATGCTTGTGGTATATATGTTCTTTTTGCATACATGTTTTGTTGTCCATGGTGGTGTCGCCATGGAAGTGTTGATGTTTTTTTTGTCAACATGTTGTCATGAGTGTATGACTGGTTATGTGTGGTCACTAGTACATTTGGGGGAAATTCCGACACTTTTGACCAAATGTCGGAAATTTCCCCAAATTTTTTCAATCCCCCCCTAAACCGTCGCTATACTGACGTCTAGAGAAAATTGTCGCAATACCGACACTTAGACAAAGTGTCACAATTGCGACGTTTGGATGAAGATGTTTCAATTGCGACACTATGCCCCAAAGCATCGCTATTGCGACGACTGCTTCCAAATGTCGCAATTGTGACACAATGTCTAAGTGTCGCAATTGCGATCTTTGGAGGCATCCATCGCAATAGCGACGCTTTGTTTGCGACACAATGTCTAAGTGTCGCAATTGCGACGTTTGGAGGTATCCGTCGCAATAGCGACGCTTTGGCCGTCGTCGGTATAACGACACTTATATGCAATAAATGACACTTATATGCCTTTGCAAAAATGGTCGGCTTACAGAGCAGCGCGAGGAGTATTTCATGGAGGCACCTTTGCGATTGCGCATAATTTGGAGAGAAAATAGTAATAATGAGAGAGAATCCTTTGATTGCGTCTTTGATTTGTGAAGGTATGGATTGTCCAGCCTGCAATTCTATGCTGTCGAGAAAGACTCGCAATCCTCTGGAAACAAGACTGTTGTGAAGATGCCTGGCGAAGAAACAGACATCGGGTTCACGACTGTTGATGAACACATCGTAGTCCGGCGAAGAAGGCACCAAGGAGGGTATTCTCAGTGAATGAGGGATGTTGAAATATTAATTTCAACTACCCTGTCCTCTGGCTGCTTTCTAAATCTGTTTGAATGGCTTTTTCAAATAGCCGCTTTCTAAAACTGATGAACAGTCAATTTTGGTTTTGAAATCACAGTCCCTGCACACTTAAAAATAGAGCGTTGTATTGTTTTGGAAACAGAGCAATTTAATAGTAATCGCGGGAGATTTTAATTCAGAAGAATGTGGTCCTACAGACCACAAACCAAATCAGCCATCCACGTGGAAGCAGGAAATTCGATCACGTTATTTTTTGGCCCTTCTGCATTGTGGAATTTCGGACCCGAAACATTATAGGGCGGAATTAATTTGATTTTCGCATCACAGTTTTCCTCCGTACGCATAGCCAAAAAAAGGACCTGAATTTTTATATGGCGTATTCTATGAAGTTTTCGCGTCACAAATTAGGGTGACATCAGCAGGCTATTTTGGAACACGAATTTGTGATTGAAATTGGGTTTATTTTTTTTTAAGTCCGGACGTATGATATAGTTTTATTAATATTTTGCTATAAGTTTTATATAACATATGCGCAAATATTTCACTTTGGGCATTTTTAATGTGGGCCCCGAATACTTTAAATAGGTTTGGTTTAATAGTTTTTTGTTTTGTTATTATATGTAATAGCATGTGTATTAAAATAGCCCGAAGGCTAATGTAAAAGGAAAAAGGGCGTATTATGTTATTTTAAAATATATACATTAGACAGTTTAAAAGTTTTGAGGATTGCACCCCCGGTGCAATTGTTTGTTTATAACATTATATGATACATGTGAGATAAAGGTTTATTATTTATCATATATAAATAAATTTTATCAATATTGTACATTTACACTTTTATGAGGTGATGTTATAAGTAAATTCATAAATATCTCTTTTTAATCCTCATTTTACTCCATGAATATGTTTGAAAATGAAATTTCAATAGATTAATTTTCTCCTAACCTATGTATCATCAATATTGTACATTTACATTCTTAATTATGAGGTGATGTTATAGGTAAATCCATGAATATCTCCTTTTAATCTTCATTTTACTCCGTGAATATGTTTGAAAATGAAATTTAAATAGATTAATTTTCTTGCTATTATATGTTTTACGAATATATGGTAAGGAATTCTCTCTTGTTCTTCTTGAAAATAATATATATATATATATATTCAAAATAGATTAAAAAAAGTATATGAGAAAAATTATTAATTCATCAATATGTGTGTGTGTGTGTTGTGAGGAATAATTTCATAGTTCAACTTAATGGTTCATTATATAATCATGTGATCATCACCAATGACATATCTTAAAAAGCAACTGAAAAGCCATGTGTACAAAATCGATGTATACTCTAGAGATTGGTTCTCATATCACTATGTAAATTGTTGTATGCTACTTCAACAAAATTATAAGATAAACTGTAATACACATCATATATGCACCATAACAATTGGTGCAGGGTAAAACCCACCTGCCACACCTTTGTACTTGATCCAATTTTCTCAGTCAACTATTCTAGTTGTGGGAGTTTCCTCCAAGGATCATAATACCCCCAAGGCCTGTTATCACCCTAGTAATTCTCAGGTTGTGGGATGGGGATTTTTGTAGTTAAGAACACCAGGGGTAACCAAGAACCGCTTTGGGAATTCAAGATCTAGCCTTCTTGAACTCCAAAGAGGGATCTCTCCGTATGATTTAGCTTTGTTTTAGTAACAGATATTATGCTAGCTATGATTGTGTATTCGGGTTTGATTTTAAAATATTGGTGGGAATAAAGAGATTTCAAGGTAAACCAGAAGGATCTACCAGAATATTGGGCAATGGAGTCAACTCTCTAGGCAAGCAGAACGAAGAAATAAGGCTCAGAGATGCAAATGTGCTAAGGGCAAGATAGGTGACCTTCTAAGGCTATGTATAGGCTTGATTTGATGGAGTGGATGGAATTTGATCAAAAGGGCACTTAATAATCCTTAAGCTACAGATAAGAAGATTGAAGAAGGGGATCTAACTAGGACCTAGAGCAATTAAGAATTCTATGGTCCAATTATCAAGTAGAAAACATTAAAATGCCAACAAGTTTCGAAACAGGGAGCTTATTATCACTAATCTTGTTTAATTTTTCCTTAGTTGATCATTATAGACTAGAAAAACATAATATGAATGAATGTAAACTTTAAAGAAATACACTGAAAACAAGGAAAGAAACGAGACTTATCTTGTTACCACGAGAATCCTTAGCTATGATGTCTTTGATCTCTTTCAAGTCCGCTGCTTTCACTAATTGACCCACCAACTTCAATATAACCAGCAAATAAGACTATAGTTGTCTTGAGAAATTTTATTCACACCGAATACTTCGAATTGTGAAGTATTTATACAAAAAATTGTTTACAAAATATCTCAGGAATTGAGATAATGTTTTAATAAAAAATAGGAAAGAAAACTTAAAAAGAGGGACAGCTGCAAAACAGTTTGCAAGTTGTTACCTTTTTACAAGAAAAAATAGAACTGATTATTCTAATTTGAATTGATTGTTGTTGTGCACTTTAACCCTGTAATTTTACCATTTGAGGTAACAGTAAAAAATGAATTTCCAAGTGAATTTCCTTTTTTTTATCCATTAAATTCACAGCAGATCTGTGAATTCTTGCCACTTTTCTACAGAGGGGATCTTCATAGTCTTCAATTTTCTGTAAATTTCATCTGCCTCTGTATACTTGGAAAAGCTAGGCTTGATAGTGAACATATGCCTGATCTCATTATCTAAAAAGAACAGATTTTCAAAATACTGAAGAAGTATTTTTCCTGTTGGTGATCCTTGAGGCAATGGTTGTCTGGCTTGCTCTTTTGCATGATTTCTGATTTTTAGATCATAATCTTTCTGAGGCATTAACTTTTCATTCAATGCGTGAATATTAGGCAAACCTGCTTCTAAAAATGTTTTGTATTTGGCTAAAAATTTTGAGATGGATACATTCATGTCTTTACACCGGTCCTCTAGATTACTCATTATGTTTCTTTTGTTCAGGACCTTTTTTATTTGAAGAATGGTTTCTGTTCTATCAACAATTTTCAATTCTTCCAACTCTTCCCTGGTTTTACTGTTTAAAAAAGATATGACTTGGATTGCTTGGGCTGGTTTATTGTCAATTTCCCTCTTAGTCTTGTCAATCTCTGCACTAGCAACTTGAAGTAACTCCCTATGTTCATAAACTATCCGAATTGAAGGCCATTGAGAATCAATGCCTTCAATAATTTTGGTCCATAAATGATTTTTTATATAGACCACTTGATCTGTAAGATTTACTTGTGCTTGCAGAATCTTTACTTGTTCTTGTAGTCGATCTGCCCTTTGCTCATGTCCTTTAGAAGTAATCAAGGCATCATTTTTGGAAATTTCTAAATTTTTAATAATGCCTTTCAAACTAAGAATATCTTTATCTTGGTCTTGTAGTGTGCTCCTCTGTGAGGATGAAGAAGAAGAGGCAGAGATTTCCTGAGAAGTAATTGGCACTGCAGTTGCCAGTACTCCTTTCGGTGCCAAGTGTTCTGCCAAAGTAGATGGTATAGCAGTGTTTACAGTGGGGATCACTGTAGGAATGACCATTGGTTGTGATTTTCTTAGTTCTTCATTCTCTTTTATTAGAGATTCTATTTGACTTTCCATTGTTTTTATCTGATCTATCATTTGATGTACAAGCTGCTTTAATTCATCATTCTTTGTTTTTTGCTGTAGAATTTCTTTTGCTTAAGATTTTTCACTCTGAGGAAACTTCAGCTGTTTTCTAAGAGCAGCTATATCCTCATTTTTCTGTTTAATTAAGACTTTTTCCCCTTCAATGTTGGATGGGTCACCCCCTGCTTCAATCACTATATATTCTAGTGCTTTTATTCTTAAATTATTAGCATACAGTGAGGCTTTGTCCAACTTCATTTGATTTTGGAGGTTGAGCACTGTTTTCTCAAGCCTAATTGATTTCATAGTTTTACTGACAATTTTGGAATATAGCATTTCAGTATTGCTCCTATGAAATTCAATTTGATCTAATTCATGAATGGCATCTGCATCCACTTCAAAATCTGTTTTAGAATAATCTGCCACAGATTTTGGCTCAGCCACTGTAGGCTTCAAGAATGACATTTCCAATTTATTGGATGAATAATCAAATGCTGAAAGAAGCCTGACTTTGTTTCCAGGCTTTTCCTTAAGAAATCTAGAATAAGCTGGATTGTTGATCTCTTCATTCTTCTCTTTAATATGTCTAAATCTGATCTGAATCTCTGACTCTGTATTGTCAGTTTCCTTAGAAGAAGGAGGCAAATCGACAGTAGCTTGGTTTTCCTTCATGACTGTATCTTTTTGTTGTGTTCCAATTTTTACATTTTGAAGCTCTTTTAATGTTTCAGTGACTATTCTTGTTGCTTCATCATCTATATCAATATTTATAGCCTTATCCTTTTCTTCTTCTGTTGACTTGCTTCTTTTACTATAAGGAGTTCTGAATTTTATGTCCTCAATAGTCTCAGCTATGAAACTATCTCCTTCTCTATCTCTTTTATGTACATTATCAGTATCTTTGCTTGTAGAAGCCACCCGTGTCTGTTCAATCTGTTTGCCTTTGTCACTGTCTACCTGTATTACCTGTACTGCCTGTGAATCATCATCAGATAGGGTGTTTGGCTCCCATTCAATTTTATTTACATATCTTTCAATATGGGGCTTAGGATCATGCAATTAAATAGGCAACTTACATTTTACCCTTATTGCACTCAAAATACCTTGTGGGTCATACTTCCATGTAAAACTACACGGGAACTTATACTCTTTAAGTTTGAAATTTATCTCATTGGAAACTTCTCTGTTATTCACAATGAATGGCCCAATTTGATTTTTCAGCTTAAATTGGGTCTTTTTCTTGGAAGTTATGAAGTTGATTTCATCTACATTCAATAGTTGTCTCAGATATTCTAAAGCAAATATTCTTGTAGTAACAAATCTAGGTAACTTATATGGGGCCAGGGATGATTCATACACTCTGATTTCAGTATGATTTTTATATAAATACCAATCTACAGTTTTGTAGCTCTTTGATAACTGCAGAATTCTTCTTGTCTCATCATTGATCCTAGGGATCTCCTCTTTTTCCAAGAGATACATAGCAGGGGCTATAAATGAGTCATTGAAATCTGTAAAACTATACTCTCTATTCCATTTCCTTAGAATAGATGACCAAAATACTACTGATATAACTTTTCCTTCTGCATCCATTTTTTAACATTCAATTGGAAACTTATCTGTTTGATAATATAGGAAGAGGTGGAGTAGATAAGAGGAGTTTCTGAAAACTCCTTCTTCTGATAATCTGGATAACTAATAATGCATACTTTCAGCAATAAATCTAGCATAATTGAACTGAATGGATGGTGATTGACCAGGGCTTAGAGTTGACAGAAAACCTAGGATAGCCACATCAGTGAATTCATCACTGATGTATCCTAGTATGAAGGAGAACATTGAGACAATCTGTCTAGTTTCATCTGGGAAATCAACGGTGTCGAAAGGAGGATTTAACTTAGGAATATCAACTTGATTTGGACAAAAAGTCTGATATATTTTGAATCTAGTATTGAAATCCAAGTCAAGATATAGTTGGGTTAAATCTTCTATTGATAGGGAAGCAGAATTGGGGTCATGATTCATTTGCAGCATGGAATTTATCGACTCTTCAGTGATGTAAAACAGGATCTCTTTTTCTTTGTTTACAATACATCTTTGTTCTGGCATATAATAGGCTTGGCATAATTTGATAAAGTCAGGAACAGAATGAGTGAGAGGGACAATATATCTAGGCAGATTGGATTCCCAAATTAGAATATCTTTGTCACCATTTTCCACTAATTTTCCATAACACCAATTATAGACATCAAGCAGGTTAAATTCTACATTAGGGTCTAGTATTCTATAGTCCAGATCAACTAAAGGGTTGTTCTCTGGAGAAATGACTGGAGGCTGGACTGGTTTGACCACTTCTGTAGAACCAGCCATGAGTGTAGGAGTTGGTTTATCAATTTTGAAGGACATAGGCTGAGGAATCTTTGCAGAAGACTTATTTTGAGATTTTGGGCCTCCATTCTTGGGGGTAACCTGTTTCTTGGTCATTTTTAATATGAACGAAGCAAGCTTAAATGGTTTTCTAAGTTCCTTTATGAGAAACAGAGATTTCTTAGTGAATTTCTACTGAAAATGGGGTTTCTGAGCAGGTTTTTAGGAAATGCAAGGAATTTAAATCTTAGAACATGTATTTAAAATCGATTTCAACAGAAAAACGAACCAGGGTATGGAAAAAACTGCGAGAAAGGGAAATTAGGGATTCCAGGGAAATTTTGACAGAGTTTCCCCTAAAAAATGGACACTTTTTTGCAGTAACTTTGGTAATTATTTGAAATCGACAGGAATTTTGAAATCTCAGAGGGCAATTTCGAAGAAAAGTACCTGGACAACGAGCGGAATTCGGTTGAAGACATTGCAAAGGTGCTCAGTCTTCAATTTTTTGAAAATGGCCTCGCAGAGGACAATGAAGTACTTTGTAATGGAAATTCAAGGCAATGGGCGTCGAAAAATGGTACTGGTAGGTTGAAAATGGCTCTGCAAAGTTTCTTAGGGTTCAAACGGCATGATTTTGAGGAAAAACGGTTCTGCAATGTTTTTACAGGTTTAAAGAAAAAATGTGAAAATTTGAATGAAAAATATAATTTTAATGTATTAAACGATGGTATAACCATAGTTAAATGACATTAAACTTGGGTTAAACGGGTGAGGTTTAGGGAATACCGCCAGTGGTATTCGCGCAGGTAAATGGTTGTAAGAGGAAACTAGCTTTTCGAACACGATACAACGTGGTGGCAACACGTAAGCGCGAGGTGGTTTGGAAAAACCAACCATTTTGCGCTGCTTTGCCAAAACATCAAACGATTACTTTATGAGCGTGAAAATGTGTTAGCGCCGTCAGATCTGAATTCAACGAGCAAACAGCCACGATCAAAAGGAAATGTGTGGAGAAAATTTAAGTTATCGAGTTCACTTTGGGCCATTGATCTTGGGAGATGAAGAATAGATCGGACAGGCAGGGAAAGGGTCATATTTATTGAAGTTTAGTTTAGATGAAACTTAGGGTGATTTTTGATTTAAAACATATATAACATATGTTTTAAACTTTTTCTTCATATATTTTATTTATATGGTAAATCAAATCAAGAAAACTTAATTACCATAGGGGCAGGATTAAATATAAGGGGTTATAAGGGGGGTTTTACTTAAGCATGTGGGAATAAAAAACTTTGGCTTTAGTTATAATAAGTGGGTTTTTGGGATTTATTTATAAAATGAGTTATATAATAGGAAAAGGTCAATTGTAGGGAGTTAATACATAAGTTAGAGTTAATATGACAAGGGGACAATGTATATTCAAAAACACATAAATATAACTAAGAAAGTGAAGATTAAAAAGCAAATTTGCATTATAATAACTTCATCACTTAGACTTAGGATAAAATGTGATTTTGAGGGCTTTATGCTTTGAAATGATGTAGGAAGTTAATCAAATGAGGATTAGAGTATCTTTAAGTAAAAATGAAGTTTTACCTAGGATTTTTCAGGGGAAATGAGTGCATGAATGGTAAATGATGTGATTTAGGGATTAATATAGACATTTCACACTTTCAATTGATTAGTCATAGAGCCTTGGGTCTGGTCCCAACAAAATTCAAGGAAATGCTTTAAGCCTTTCTGACTGATAGTCTAGAATGTTTCATGACTATGGGAAGGGGAAGTTAGTTATTTTGTAGCCCATGATGAATGATATTTACATTGAGACTTTTCACCTTCTTCTACCTACCCATCTTACCATGCTAACATTTTTTTCTTCCTTTGTAGTAGGTGCATTTAAGCTAGCAACCTTCACAGCATTTATTCTTTCTGAAAGCAAGTAAAACTATCTAATTCTACACTTATTTCATCCATGAATCTAGATTAAACTGTTGGATTCACTTTATTTCTCTACTTAAATACTGAATTGTTAGGATTAAACTGTCTAACAACTCATTATTCTCTATCTATAACAAAGGAAATTGAAACAATGACAAGTTAAGATTGAACTGTTTAACTCATCATAGACTAATGGCATTTATTGACACTTTGCCATAGTCAAAAAGTAAAAATTAGTGGCATTTATGCTTGCTCACTTTCATGTTTTATTCATTTTTTCTTTGGGGTATCTTATTTTTTCTGAGTCCTTTGATTGTTCTTTTAGGAATTTTTTACCCTCTTTTTTATTTTTATTTTTTTACAAAATATGTGAATACAACTTGCAGAAGGCAAAGTATGTACAAATTTACAAAATTACCAATAGTCAAGTCAAAATTATGACTCCTATATTATAGGTTTCTAGCAAGGCCTATGCCATGCCTTCTCGCATGCGGAACTTCTTCACTTGATGGTTCTAAACCATACTATAAGTCCCCACGTTCTATGGTCTAATCCCCATCATACCTATCAACATTCAACCGCTCTTTACACACCCTGAATATAATAACTAGCCTACACTCATTAATATATACCCCAATAAATACAAGCCACTTAGGAATTAAACCCCAAAACCTTGGGCTCACTCATTTTACATATTCGAATGTATCAACTGCTCAACCCTCTTGTATTTCAACCGTGATGTTTAATGTATGTCGACCTTGTCAATTCGAACTCCGTCACTTGGTTTCAACCAAACGCATGGCAATTCACATAATTATACAGTCCTCCTTATTATAATCTCCGCCAATCGTCAAAGATTGTAACAAATGTCGACTTTGGTCTATAACTCAACGGTCATACATAAAACATTCTTGGCTCCACAGTAATTTACCTCTCAATCTGACGGTCGATGGAGCATCGCGCTAGTTTGGAGGATCCAACGGACACAACAAAATCTCGCATAACGAACACACCCAAGGGTTAATCTGTGATTAGAATGGTTTTATAATTCTGCCCTCGGCCACGTGTCTCATGGATACATATGTCGCGTCCTTTTCACCATTTCTGCTTACCACCTCCAAACTTGTGCGATATCACCAATTTTCCAAACAGTGGTTTTACTGTGCACTTCGGTCACAGTTCCGCCTCTTATCTTTCGGGTTCCATAGAGCTTTCTTTTATTGTACTCCGCCTTCACTCCTTTGACTTGCATCTTCTTGTACTATTTTTTTTCTTCAATTAAGGACTCGCACTCCAAGAGGTTCCTTCACACGCCGGTTCTATGTACGTGGTAGCACCGATCAAACCTTGAATCGAAGGCTCGAGCACAATTCCCTATTACACTGTGGGGAGATCCATAATTTGGACCTGTCAACCCTCTCTACCATGGAATTTCCCACTGTATTACATGAGTCTCGACCACAACATTTCCATACCACTGTCCAATGCCACACCGTCCACTGTCATGGCGCTTAACATGGGTTATCACACAAGTTTATTTGTCTGGAAATTCTTACACCAAGTTAAACTAATATCCAATGGGTTCGAGAAAGGATAGAACCTCTCGCACAGAAGCTAGTAATTCAGGAAAGGACTCGGTTCCTCTTTCAACATACAGGACCCCATTAAACCACAATTATCGAGTATGTATTCCAGAATACTATACAATTGATTATCGGGACACAGAAACCATTCACGCCATAATTAACTCGACAAATGCACAATACCATTGAAATAATTCTACATTTATGCAGTGAAGTACTTACAACTTTGGCTCGACCAGATCTTCGAATTACTTGGCCCTTCTCCTCTACTCTGTCTCTACGACAGTCCTATGCAGCCTATGCAGTTCTCTATGCAGGTTTGCCTTATTATGCCTATAAGGCTTATTTTTATACAAACCCTGAATCGACTCAAATCCTCTAACGCTCAAAACTCTTCATATCTCTAATGCTGAGACTAACCCTCTGACAGACAGAGACGGACTCCTAAAATTAGCTTAGCTTCTGAAACTAAATATCTCTTCAGGTGCCCATTAATCATTCGGGCAGTTACATTTTCTTCTCTAATTAACTAAAAATAACTCAACTATGAATAAATACATGGGGAAGTAAAACATGAGACCCCCCTTTACATTTATTTATGGCAAAAGGTTGTTTTGAGCCTAATGCCCCTGCATCAACAATTTCCATACAACTAATTTGTTTTAGGATACATGTGGCATTCTAGGGGTAAATTCCATATGATGTTGTTGTGGCGGTAAATCCCCTCTACGGACAGAGGTGATCCCTACTAGCCCAGACCGGGTCTAGCAACAATCATTCACGCTATAGTGCAGGTTCCTAATTGCAAATAAACCAACTAGCGATGAAGGCTTACCTGGAATCCAACGCTATCGCTCGTAGAGAAAGTAGCGCTCCCGTTCCTTAGCTCCGGCAGATCACAATCCTCACGATCTCTGTGATTGGACACCTGCACACGCAAGAAACAAAACAAATGCAAGCGTAAAATCCAGTACATACAACTATATGTCAGTTAGAGAAGACATAACTCATGATCATCATCAAGAACAAGAGTGGAACCATAACCAATAGTCGCTTATCATTAATTCATAAAAGGAAGAATACAACCATAGCTCCAACGCTGAATACTCCTTCAGAGGGTCGTCGGCAGAACGTGTCTTGATAAAGCATGTCAGGGATGGGACAAGCCTCTCTCTCCGGATGTCTTGACAACAATCTCCTTGCTTGGATTTGACCTTAAGGGAATGAATCAAGGCTCTTGCAGCATTAGGCTCTTGGGAAATTGGAGATTATCTTGCAAAGGAGATGAGCAAGCTTTTATAGATGGAGGAAGAGGAGTTGGGATCCCTATAATCATGGGATGAGCCCTATCCTCAAGGAAGCTTCCATGAGAGGTGGCAAACCACTTCCTCTACATGGAGATCTGGAGCCAAACCTCCCAACTCAAGATAGATACCAGTTTAGGAATTGGTTAGGACGAAACTTCTGCCATTTATTTTTAAAAAACACTCCTTAAAATGGCTGGCGCGGGTGCGACTCTAAGACAGAGCGCCAATTGGCGCGCCCTCTTTGGAGGATTTTCCCCCTTGGCGCGAGGGTTGAACTGTGTACCCGCGCCAATGGAAAAAGAGTTGTTTTTAGGGTTTTTCACAAGGAGTTGTCTTTAGGGAAATAAAAGCTCATGTTCAGAGGGATGTCATGAAAGTGGTTTCAAGTCATGTCATTGCTCACAGGTCATGGAATGAGCCCTCCAATTGTGCGGGATGGGGAATTGTAGGGACGGTGACAAATTTCTATGTAACAGATGCCCCCTAAAGCATGAGGCCTGAAAGAGAGAGAGGGGTGAAATGCTTTACGAGAACGTGTCCAACTGAAAACACTGCCATCGGAAAACTTGCTTGGAGAAGTAAAACTGATATCTCAAAATACATGATATATATGTGGTATGGGCGCAGCCATCCATAACAGAGTATGTAGTAAACCAGATCCGAGGCATGGATGCAGTCATCCAATGAGGATCGATAAATAGACTCAGGTATGGTCGCATCCATCCAATCAGCGAGTCATGTGACTAATTATAATAATCCACAAAATCGCAACCTGGACTATAACAGACAGAAATCCAGGGTCTTGCGCTCCATCTCAACCTGAAAAAAGTACAAGTTCAAGCATGTGAATGAGTGAGCTGAAGTCGAACATGCAAGAACATCGTCTGATTACCAGCTAGTGATGAAAACTGTCAACAGACGTGAGAGGAACCACCAATAATGACAATGCCCCTCAAGGTACTACAGGTACAATCTACGGCATGTGAATCAATGAGTTGGCGTCGAACACCTGTAGAATCACTCGATCGGAGGCCAATGATGAAAACCTCACGTCGAACACGAAGAACCTGCCATTGAGGCATGCAGGCTCCAAGGTACTAGAAGGGAGTCTCTATATCAGCTTTCTAGATAATGAGCTGAAGTCGACAGGAAGTGACCTTGATCGAAGGTGGGCCATATTGTTTCCCACATCATTGACACGAGATAGAGGAACATAATGCTTTTGTGAAGCACGATCAGATGAGAATCAGAGGAAGGTTGGTACCTGCAGAGGTCAACTTCTCTTGAACATATAAACAGCACGACAGTGATTTTGGCAGTATTTGACATCAATAGATAAAAGGTCATGATGACAAGGCAAATAGCAAATGAGAGGTCAAAAAGGATCACCAAAACCCACGGAGGCCAGTGAAAAAATGAGATGAGATGTCCCCAACCCGACACGAATGCAGACAAGTGCCATGTTCAAGAGCGACATACTGCCGACACGACAATGGTGTTGGTTCCATTTTCCCCACCATTTATGGCGAGTACCTCTTTATTTTTACATAAGCTTGAAGACGATACCATATGCTTGTTGTATAAGCCCATCCTAGTACATTTAACGAACCCTAGGAAGGAGGAACTCGAATATTGTCATTACGACTGAATCCAATGTCATCAGGGTTTAACGAGTCTGACAAAGGAAGAACTCAGCGTCTTTTCATATTTAGAGAGTTTGAAAAGACAGCAGAAAAGTAAACTCCAGAGGTTTCTTTTTGTAAATAGTTCCTCAGATCCGAAAAGGTAGAAAACTTTGTCTAAGAAAACCTCCTAGTCGCGATAGGCTAGGGTATTCCTTTTTCGTAAATAATCTATCCCAGCCCAAAAAAGGGGTAAAAGTATACTGGGTAGATGTCGTTTCGTGGCCACTTTAACGAGATCGAAACGACAAGGGCCTCGGCAATCTTTTCATGTTTAGAGAGTCAGCAAAGAGCTGAAAGATTACTCCAAAATGACTTTTCCGTGTATTTACCGAGTCTAAAAAAGTATAAAATATAACTCGTGTCACTGTTTAAGTTGCATGAAAACCTGTTGCTACACATAAAGGCAAGTGTAAAATCCATTTTCGACAAAATATATTAAAATATTAATAAAAAATTACTTTTAAAGCCTATTTAGATTTCAAAAAGTTATTAATAATTCTCAAATGGTAAAAACAAAATTACTTTTACTATTTACCTCATTGGAGAGCAACAGTGGTCCATTGGTGTGCAAATTTCTGACGCCGACTGCGACTGATCCGGGCTACCATTCAGATCCACGTTTGTTCCAGGTAAGAGGCGCTTCCCTGACCCCCATTTCCATCCATTTTTAGGAGATTTTTATTATGTATTAGACTTCTGGGCAAACCATTTTGAAATTTTAGGGCTCGCTCCATTGGCGCGGGTATCGGGCACGAACCCGCGCTAATGGACATCTCTTCACAAAGAGGTCGCGCCAATGGTGCAACGCAATTTTCCGCTCAAAATTTTGAAAATGTGAGCTATCTATGTGGATTTTCAAATGTTCCAGAGATCTAACAATGTATTTTTTATTGTGTTGATGCAGATATAAAGACAAAAATGGGTATCGAATGGAAAGAGAGGGAACATGGAGAGGAAGATGAAATGGCTATCGAGAATGAAGCCTGCATGACTACACTTAAGAACTGTGGACTTAAGAAATTCTTCCTCACACCCTGCTTACGAGCTCAGCCAGAGCTGCTACAGTACTTGGTCAGCATATGGGACAAAAATGAAGAAGTATTTAAGCTTCGAGACCAAGTATTGGAACTTGAGGTTTCCGACGTATATTTCATAACCGGACTGTCGCGCAGAGGTCCGGTGCCCATCTTGACAGGTAGCAGACCATCTGGGGAAAAGATGGAGCAGGTAATGGTGAGGGTGTGCCCAAGGGCACGGACTGGATCAGGAAGTGGAAAGGTGGACATCCACACTGTCGAGGATCTAGCACTCAGAGTAGTGCTACACACCATTACACGAGCTGCGGGATCGCAGGCTCCACACGAGGCAACCAAAGCCCAAATCCTATTAGCCTTTGAGTGTATGAATCCTACACTGTTTGATTGGGCTACAGCGGTGACAACCAATATCAAGAGGCAGCTTACAAAGTGCAAGCAAGCCAAACTGAAACAGTTTGGCTACGGTTCCATTTTGGTATTATTCATCCTGGAACGACTACCTATTTTCCAGGGCCAAGGGGCCATTGTTGTTGAGCCGATACCAAGAGAACCAAGGATGGCTCGTTGGGCAGCACTTATGCCCAGGTCAGGAGGAGGGCAACAGATGTCCTGGAAGCCCGAGTTTTTCGGATGGTTACGACGTCAGTTGATTGTGGTCGAGGATTGGCCTTATGCTGGGACCGATTTCACCAGAGACCCAGACCTTCCGCTCTCGGAGGGGGATGACTGGGACGAGGAGTTGGGTATGACTCTCTTTTTAATTTTTATGTTTTATGGTTTTTTGGTAATACATGTCCGTTCTAATAACAGTTGTTATGTGTATGCAGATGTCGGCCCATAGAGACCCGCGGGCATGTCGCCCATTGTGCGGAGAACCCATGTTGATCATGACCCTCAGGCTGAGGGTGGCGAGGGAGGTGAACTAATTCATAACCTAGAGGGCATTGCCCGGGGGATCCCGGACTATGCACGGCTAGTAGATGTTCCGCTAGCGTACCAGCGACACACTGTGGGGGTGCCCAGTCGCCTCCACTGACTACTGAGACGCTTAGTGCGCGCGGTAGCATGTTACCACGAGCACCATGCGGATTAGACACCTAGGGCTTCTTTCATGCATATTTTTTGAGAGACATGTTTTCTCCGGCTGTATTAAGACGAACATGTATATTTTGTTTTAATGTGATGCACAGTATGTAAACATTTTGACACACATATATATATATATATATATATACATACCTATTTCTGGATGGATCTTCTACATATGATGATGTTTTGTTTATAAATTGCGCAAATGTCTATCTAGAACCAAATTAGCTACTGCATCCGTTAATGTATTCATATGTCTGGGTATGTGTTGATACGTAATATAGTCAAAATTTCTTTCCAGTAGACGACTACGCAGATACAGATGTAAAATGGATGGGTTTCTTACTGAATAATGTCCATTAAGCTGTAATACTACAAGTTGTGAGTCTAGATATACAAGTAATTCACAGATACCAAGGTTTATAGCCTTGGTTAATAATTCTAACACAGCACTATATTCCGCGATGTTATTTGTAGCACGTCCCAGACACACACCTTGCAAGTTGACCAACTCACCAGCAGGATCGTAGATTACCCAGGCTGCAGAAGACAGATTCCTGGTACTGCAGGAGGCACCATCCGCGAAACTGACAAACGGAGTAATGGACATCTGCACAATCAGGAAGACCCGATCAGCAGAAAGATGCTTACATCGCACACCACACCACACATGCACACAAATGAATATGCACACCTATGTACACACACCACACTAAAAATAACTTCAAACGTAGTATTTCTTAAGGTACATCCCATTTCTAGGTTGCGCCAATGGAACTCCTTCATAATAAATGAGCTCATAAGCCCCATTTTTCAATACTCATTTTACTATATAGGGCCCATTCCACATGGGTTGGATCTTTCCTGCCCCGATTTTGTCGTGCGCTTGGTCATATAGGAGGACAAGGTCTCCTTCGACAAAGGAACGTGGAGAGACTGATTGATCAAAGTGTGCTTTGACCCACTTTTTCTGTGCCTCAATAACTAAAGCAGCCAAGCGATGGGTTTCATCCAACCGTTCCAAATACAAGAGACGCTCTTCTTCAGGAGAAGTATCGGGCAAAAGTTCCATAACCAACTTTAAGGAAGGAATTTCTCACTCAACCGGAAGAGTTGCTTCCAGACCATACACCAATTGGAATGGTGTGAATCCGGTTGCACTCTTTGCTGACGTCCAGTATGCCCATAGAGATGAGAACAATTGGAGGTGCCAATTGGACTTATGAATTCCAACTGTTCATTGAAGCATTGTGACCAAAACTTTGTTCACAGCCTCAACTTGGCCATTTTCCTGGGGGTAATATGGCGTTGAGTTATCGTGTCGTAAGCCCAATCTTGATGTCAGCTCAGCCATTAGGTAATCTCGAAAGTGAGTACCATGATCGGTAACAATGGCCTGAGGGACCCCGAAACATGCAATAATATGGTTGAAAATAAATTGGGCAGTTGTCTTACCATCGGCAGCTAGTGTAGGCATCGCTTCGGCCCACTTAGTAAAGTAGTCGACAGCGACGACTATATATGCATGCCCCCCGGCCAAATGAGGGTTACACGTCATGAAATCTACGCCCCATTTTGCAAAATGGCCGACAGTAATGACAGGATGCAGAGGGAGGGGTGACGCACACATCTTGCGCTGAAAAACCTGGCACGCGTGACATTTGCAGACTGCAATAATACAGTCTTTGAAGATTGACGGCCAGAAGTAACCCGCACGCAGAATCTTCTGGGCGGTGGCATATCCAGACATGTGACCGCCACAGGCACCACTGTGACAGTCATTTAAGACTCTTTCGGCCTCTTCCAAAGTCAAGCACCGACAGAGCACCAAATCTACTCCAACCTGGTATAATGTATCTCCTACAACGCAGTAGGGTTGAGATTGATGCCGAATCCGACGTCGGGCATCTTTGGTCAACTCAGAGCGAAAAGTTGATGTCTAAAGATACACAATAATATCACCATACCATGGGTCATGGGTGCTGATAAGGAAGATAGTTTTGTCTGGAATATGTTCTTCAGGATGAGATGGGGGGGAGTCTGTCGGGAGGGAGCAAATAAGATCCACGAAAACCAGTGATTTGGTCGACTTAGCAGTAGTAAACTCTAGGTCGAACTCCTGAAGGATAAGAATCCATTTGGATTATTTTCCCCCCAGTAATTTTCGAGAAAGGATATATGTCATGGGGTTGCAATCCGAAACCACGGTTACGGTACGTAGCAGGATGTAGTGGCGGAAATGTTGCACAACTTGTACAGTTGCTAAAGCTAGCTTCTCGACGTGAGCGTAACGCGTTTCCGTGTCGAGAAGATTTCGTGATAGATAGTAAAAAACGTGTTCGTTACCATTATTGTCATCCTGCACCAGAACCATAGCTATGGTGCTAAAGGCGGCGGCCAAGTATACAGTGAAATCACGGTGATAGTTTGGAGGCCGAAGCAATGGAGCATTAACAAGTAATGTCTTAAGCTTCTCAAAGGATTGTTGAGCAATGTCGTCCTAATGAAAGGGAACGTTCTGCTTTAGAAGACGTGTGAATCCTTTGGCCACTTCCGCGTAGTTCGGGATGAAGCGTCGTAGGAAGTTAGCTTTTCCCTGCAGACTCTGCAATTAATACAATGAAGAGGGTGATGGGAGATTGACAATGGCCTCGACCTTTAGGGGATCAAGGCGAATCCCGTCCTTGGAGACTATGAACCCCAAAAGACGGCCAGAATCCACGCAAAAGACGCATTTATGAGGATTGAGCCGGATATTATAGCGTCGACAGCGAAGGAAAATCTGGCGGATATGTTCTGGGTGGTCCTCTCGCCGAGCTGAGTGAGCTAGAAAATCGTCCAGATAAGGTTGAATGATATGGCATATGTCATGGAATGCATAAGACATAGCATGCTGGAAAGTAGCTCCAGCGTTCTTCAAGCCGAACGGGAGCTTTTTATAGGCAAAGGTACCCCACAAACAGATGAATGCGGTCTTGTGTTGATCGGCAGGTAAAATATTTATCTGATTATACCCGGAAAAGTCGTCCATCAGGGAATAGATCTCACTCCCGGCACATTCGTCAATGATTTGATCTATGAAGGGAGTAGGATAGTTGTCCTTAGGACAGGCGCGATTAATATCATGGTAATCAACACAGACCCTTATAATACCCTGTTTCTTATCTACAGGGACAATATTTGAAACCCATTCTGTGAGGGGAATCGGGTAAATGAAGCCCGCATTCAGAAGTTTTTCAACTTCTGCTTTAATAGCAGCGGCTTTCCGAGGATGCACCGGGCGTAGGCATTAGCGCACGAGTTTCGCACCAGGATAGGTAGGAATCTCGTGCACTACTATGTTGGGATCAATCCCGGGCATTTCCTCATAGGACCAAGCGAACACGTCTCTGAATTCTCGAAAAAGATCAGTATAAACTCGTATCTCATCAGGAGAACAGGTCACTCCCACATGTATGTTCTCAACAATCCTCGGTTTAACGGAGATGTCGATCGGAATAGTTTGAGTGATGTTTCTCAGGTTTCCCTCTGAAAGCACCTCATGTGTCAATATGGGCGTCTGGAGAGGTGGAGTGGGAACCTGAGATGCAAAACGCTCTAGACAATCTGACATTACCCCCAGGCTAGGCATGAAGGAGGAACGATGATGAGTATCAGTCCAAGGCAGCTCCTCAAGAGACATTGTTTCTACAATGGCTTCGTCAGAAGGAAAAATCTCTTTAAGAGGATCAGGCGAGTCGGCCTCACCGAGCCGGCTAGTTTTGATATATATATATATATATATATATATATAATTTATTATTTTACACATTTATTAAAACTAAAAAAAGGGAAAATAATCAACATTTACATATATGTGATCATATATACATATTGCATACCTTAGGAGTTGTGTCATACATCTGTTCGACAAATTATTCATAACCTTTAAGTTCACCAGCTCTCTGCTATCATTTATTCTTCAGTGAACTTAAGATTTAGAAATAATTTGTCAGCGGATGTATATTTAGCTCCAAAGACATACAATGTATCTATCTATGATCACATATATAAAGTGTTATTTTACTTTTGTTATATAAATGTGTAAAATAATAACTATATATATATCATAATTCTCACTTCTTATTCAGGCAAATGCCGGTCGGCAGCCTTACAGCCGGTCAGCCTATTCTCACCTGGCCCCAGCGATTAACGGGCCCCTAGCAAGCCCCGATTCATCTGGAGAGCAGGCCGGTTATCATAGCCGGCCGTTTAAATACTCCTCCATGAGTTGCAAATTCCTCAGTGTCTCCTCCATGAGCTGCAAATTCCTCTATTATACTAGCAACAAAATTGTCTAATAACTCATACTCAACACTTTATAGCAGCAAAAATACACATGATGACTGATAAATACAAGGCTGGCTAGCATAAAATCCCTGGCAGCATGCAACTCATCAAGTGTACTTGATGACAATTTTTGTTCTCAAAACAATCAGCAGCAACCTTATTTCACACTTAGCTAGGAACTGTTAGACCCTCTCTCTCTGCTCACACATAGCAGCAACATAAATACAAAACCTTTCACACAACATGGCTCTGTCCGTCATGGCATCAAGTAGTGCAAATGGTAAACATAAGACAACTGACATACAACTGTGAAAATGTAGGCAATGTCATTGACCACTGAAAATTCCCACAGCAAATGCACTAAACTAACTTATAGTTTTAAGTTTAATGAATCTTTTCAGTGATAAATTTTGTCAAACACATTGTGAGCAGACTGCTGAAGTTGTAATTCTCTCTCAACTTTTTACAAATAGCACTAATAGTGGGTTTCTTAAACCAATTCAATACCTCTAAGTGTTGTAGATGTTTTTCTATAAATTTGTTGCCAAGCAAACATAGATAATGAAGAATACAAGATCTTCAAAATGTTGGTCTGATATCTATATATATATATATATATATATATATATATATATATATATATATATACTGAACCCAGAATTTTCTTTAAGGCTGATACAATGAATTGACAACAGATCTGAGCAGGGACATTGTATATTATAATATTAACTCAACAATAAAACACAGTGAATAATATGAGAGAAACCTGATACATTACTTCAACAAGTTTTCTTATGTATTTTTCGATGATATTTATTGCATTTGGTTCCATTTTGATATATTCACCTTTGCATGGTATATAAATGAGCAAAATTTTCATATTTTGTCTCTATTGGCTTGGAATCATGGTTGCAAATCTTAAAAATAGTTTTCTTTTTTATTAAAAAATAATTATTTAATGTATTTTTTTTAAAACCGGTTCATTGAGATCTGACCGCTACCGGTTACACCAGTTCTTGTTCGAAACCTGGTTCATTAGCTCCACCGGTCCGATCACCGGTTCCGGTTTTAATAACTATGATATATATATATATATATATATATATATATATATGATTAATAATCTTTACAAGACACTAGTTTTTGTTTATGTTGTAGATTGTTGGGTGAATATTTGTTACCATCGCCAAATACTTTACCTCGAACATATCGAGATCTACGTGCTATTATGAAACACTTTGGAATGGAATATAACACTATAGATGCATGTCTTAAAGATCATATTATATATTACGGAGAACATGCGTTGAAAACAGAATGTCCGAAATGTGGTACCAGTAGATATCGAACAGATCAACTAACCAAAAAGGTGTCTCAAAAGGTTCTTCGTCATACTCCCATAATTCCACGTTTGCAGCGAATGTTCGGGTGTAACAGCATAGCACAGTTTATGGATTACCATTCAAAGAATAGAAGTGGAGATGGTGTCCTTCGAATGCCTGCAGATGGTTCTGCATTTAGAGAAATCGAGGAAAAATATGTAGATTTTAAAAATGAACCTCGTAATGTCATGCTTTCATTGGCAGCTGATGATGTTAATCCATTTGGAGAGCTTAGATCTACTTACTCAGTGTGGCCTATTTTCGTTATCAACAATAACATTCCTCCTTGGATGTCAATAAAGAGGGAGCACATAATGTTGACTATGATTATTCTAGGTATTTGATACATTATTTCTTTGAATGTAACATTTTCATTTCTCTCGTTGTTTGCATAAATATATATTTTATTTATTTACTTACTTATATATACATATATCATGTTAGTAATTATTATGTACCGTAATTTTGAACAATTAGGTAAGTACCAGATCAAAGATATGAATGTATATATTGAGCTTCTTATCGATGAGCTAATATAGTTATGGCATGGCATCACTATGTATGACATCACTAAACCAATCAAGCGGAAGAGATTTCAATGTCGTGGAATGCTTGTATGGACAATTCATGATGCCCCGGGACTAACACATGTTTGTGGTATGTAACATTTCGTTGCACTATAATATAATACATAATTATCTAAATTATATATACCATATTGTATGTTTTAAAAATGATCTCATATTATATTAATTGTTATTGATCCATCTATTGCAAGTCTTCAAACAAAGCGTAGATTTGCATGTCCAGTTTGTGGCCCTAAGATGAAGTATCGTCATTCGCCAGACTTAAGAAAGATGGTGTTTGATGAGTTTAGGCACTTCCTCCCTAGGAACCATAAGTATCGTACTACTGAAAAACATCTTTTCAATGATAAAGAAGAAACTAGATTAAAACCATGAAGAATGACACCTCAGTTGTGGATGTTGGAATATAACAGAATTAATAATCGTCGAGCAGCTGGTACGTAATTTTTGTGTGTATATATATATATATATATATATATATTATTTGTTTATGTAATGTTTGGAATTTTTTTTTAACTAATGAATTTATTTTATTGTATTTTATAATTAATATTGTTCTGATTTATTTTATTCTTTGATATCAAGGTCATCATCGCCGTGAAGGTACTAATATTGTACTTCCACCTGGAATGAAATGTTATCCTTCTCAATTCGCGAGGTTTCCCTACTATGAGGACCTAAAAATAGCTCATTTGTTTGATACAATGCATGTCGGGAAGAATGTGACAGAAATGTTATGGCGAACCATAGATGGTGCAGATGATAGAGATAAAATTAACAAAATTTGTGCTGACATTGAGAAATTGAATCATGCAATGAAAAGTGTGATCAACAGATCAAATAACAATGGAGGTCGAAATTATAATAATAGTCCATGGTTATTAATAGAACAACAAAGCAATGATGTAAAAGAGGTCGTTAGAAGAATTAAATTTCCAACAGGTTTTTCTTCAAACATAAATAATATCTTAAGGAAGAAAGGTGACTTTAGTGGGGTGAAAACACATGATTGGCATACCTTTGTTAAGGTAATTTTTTTGGTATATGTTTTTGTATGTTATTGCTTGAATACATATTTTAAATTTTCCTTTTTTCTGTTTAATTTGGAAACCAATAACAATTCATTTTTTATTGTTATAGTATGTTCTACCTGTATCTCTCCCAAACGACTTCGACAACAATGTCAAACAAGTTATATATGGTCTTAGTAAATACATGAGGTAAGTAGTTTTGATTTATACGCAAAATCTAATTGCTACAATTTCTTTTCATACTTGATGAAATGATGTATTAATTTACTTGTAATGAAATATATATTATGTTTCACTAAAATAACCTTGCGTAATGATTTGCAGATGGTTGTCATTGAAAGAAATCCATCAAGATGAAATAAAGTATTGGAAGAGAGAAATTCCTCGGCTAATGTGTGAAATTCAAAAGTATATACCTCCAATATTTTTCAATGCACAAGAACACTACGTGATACACCAATTTGAAGAGATTGAAATGTGTGGACCAATACACACAAGGTCAATGTGGATGGTCGAGAGGCACCTGAAATCCTTGAAGGCTTTGGTTAGACAAATAGCATGACCTGAGGGTTCTATGGTGGAGGGATATGTGGTATATGAATCCATGGTGTATATTAGTCATTATCTTCCTATATTAGCTGCGCCAGCCATGAAGGCGGTGGATTGCATTTGGGATGTGAACTCCATCAAAAAATTTGAAGTGGAGCACCTGTTGGGAAAACGTAGAATGAAGAAAGTGAGAGGTAAAAGATTTATTATGTATAATACATATAATGTTTCATTTTTTTACATCATGTATATGATCATTATATTCATTTAGGTCTTATTCTTTCATAGTTTATTAATTAATATAATTTACCATGGTTATAAGTAATATTTATTAATATTGGTGAATTATTGTTTTTTTATTCGGGTGCTCAAGATTATGAGGCACTACTTTTATACATTGCAAACAATCTTGAGTGGATGAGTGAATGGATTGAAACATGTAAAGCATGTAACAACGGTAGGTTATCATGGCAACTACTGTCTGAATTGATTAGAGAAGCGTATCGTAGTGGATATGGAAACGTTACTGACAGGGAAATCGATTTAGCATATGGTTTGAAAGATAGAAAGGTAAGCAATTAATTCACCTATTTTATTCATTACTTATTTTATACTATATTTATAATGTGACAACAAGTTTGATTTTTCAGTTAATTTTCATGTTGTGTAAATTATATGATTAATTATTAATTGAGAATGCATCTTTTTCATGTTTGGCATATTGCAGTTGAAACACCACAAGGCTATGTGGTGCAATGGTCGTAAATTTCGCGTTAAACGGTTGGATGATAACAGGAAAACTTCTGATAGTGGGATAACTGCAGTATTCCAGGTCACTAATGTTTCCTCCAGGAGTGACAGACAGCCTCATGAATCTGAAAATAGATATTATGGGTTCTTAGATGATATAGTTGAGTGTGACTTTAATTCCTTCAAAATAGTTTTGTTCGATGTCAAATGGTATAGGCTACGAATGAATGTATGTGATGATGATAGAACACTTATTCAACATGACAATGGATTTCCAATGGTTAAAAAATCGCAATTTGAAGTAGGAAAAGATCGCTATGTTTTTCCAAGCCAATGCGAACAAGTCTTTTACTCAGATGTTCCAAGTGAGAAAGAATGGTCATTTGCTATTAGATATGATCCAAGAGGAAGGCCAGTAGAGTATACTATAGAGGAAGAAGATGATATTGATCAAGAAGAAGATGATGCAGTGGCAGATGAGCAGGAAGATGCATTGACAGACGAAGAAGATATCTTAGAAGATGAACCAAGCATAGGAGATGAGGCAACAATTATTGATGATGATGTCGATGAGGATATTATTGAAAATGACATAATTGATGATGATGATGACATGGTCGATCATTTCAACACCATTTCTAAATCAGATGTTGATATAGATGTCGATCAGTTGGATGAAGATCAAGAAGATACAGAAGAAGAATATTGATACAGATGTTATGTTCAAGTATGAGCTAGTATGTTATAACTTTATATTTTAATATGTAAGAATCATTTTCTTTAAATAATTTACTAATTATGTGGGTTTGTTGCATGTTGTTTATTATTTCAAACCAATAAATAATGGCCTTACTATTGTTTATTATTTCTTAGGATTCGCAGGATTCATTTGATTCTATGGTCAGGTCTCTGAAAAAACCAATTAAACGCTTAAATAGTCAAGATCTGGAAGACAGGCTTTACCCCCACCATAAATTGCTGAAAAACCAGCCTTCAGTTTAGCTTGCCGTGCTGAAGACGAGGGTGGATTTGCATGATCAATTGAATGAAAATGAATCAGATATTCGGGATGTTTTTTAGGGCAGATCCATAAGCCCCATAGATGAAGATCCCATTGTTGCAGAATTTATGTTTGCGTTGAAGCACAAGTATAGTGTTGTATCGGAATAGAAATCAGAGGACAACTATACCAAGTCTAAATCAACTGAATCCAGTTCTAGTGCTCTTGAACTTACCGAATTAAAGCCAGAAGAAGGATTTACAATCTCTAATGGGAACGGGTATGCCAGTTCCAATATTGGATTGGATGTCCGGAGCTTTGCAATAGGCACTGGACCTGATCGTAATGAACCCCAACTAATTCAATGTGATGAAAATATGGACTTTGATGATGATCAGGAAAACAAGCCAGAGCATTTTGGCAATATTGAAGAAACTGAAGAGGTTTCCTGTGATCGATTGAATCAAATCAGCCATAAGACATCTATTGCAGGCTGGTTTGTATCAGAAGGAGAATCGTTTTTGCTTTCCCATGATGATGGATGATGCTCTTTTCACGATATAGAAAATTCAGAGGTGTGGAGGTTTTAATTATTGTACTTAATTTTGGGGTTTATGGCTGTTATAATTTATACATTTTGGGATTTTCTATTAGAAATAGAGAAAATCCTAGGGGTTAGATTATTCTCATGGTTTAAATTTCTATATTTGAAATAAAATTCACCAATTTCTATTTAAAATAATGATTTTCCTAAATATTTGATGTAGTTTAAATAGGATGTAGTTCATTTCAAAAACTGTTGAAATTTTCTAGAAACTATGATTGGGATTTCAAGAATATTTATGCACTCTTTAAATTTTCCCTTAACATAAAGGGAAGTTGATATATGAGTAATACTCAGTATTTTTTTTTTCCAATCTCCAGGAGAAGGCTGAGTGTAAAGCTCCATATGGGCTTACCCCAAACATGTGGGGTGGTTGCTGGTTGATCAGAGCAGCTGGTTCAGATGGTCGCTCTGGTAAATATGTTGTGGCAGCATCTACAGGTTGTACATTGGACTCAGGTTTTTTTTTCATGGGACTTTTATAATAAAGAAATTATGGCATTCCATACTGAATCAGAGGCCTTCACTTCAACGTCCAGTACCATCTCTCCAGTTTTGGCAAAGATGGATGTCTCGGGGAGAAATTTTGGCTTTGCAAATGTTGTGCCAGAGAATCAACATTGGTGGTACAGGCCATGTGGGCCTCTTATGGTATCTACTGCCAGTGCCCAAAAGACAGTTAATATTTATGATATTCGTGATGGAGATCATGTGATTTCAATGTGTTTGTTTTGAAAGTTTAGGTTTCATAGTAAATCATCAATGGGCTCTGAAATAAGGCACATTGAAATCTTGGATACATGTTTCATGCCAAAATCAATTGTATCTTCCATAAATACACAATCTTGGACCACTCTGTATAAATCTGCTTCTCAGACAATATTACATCTCCCTCATTATACAAGTGGTGTTCTTACATGCATAGCAAAGGCATTGTTTTGGCAATCATTTTATAAGTCACTAGATATTGTGGGTACAAGGATCTAGGGTCTCCACATGAAACTGTGTTGCCCGGAGACTCACTTTGCCTGTCCTTAAATTTGTAAACATAGTAGTATGCCAATGCTTCTTTCATTTTTTATGCATAAGACGATTTTTTGTCAAATTCCATAATCGTTTTTAAGTTTTATCCATCCCAATTTTGTTTTGAATGCACAGGTTTTTGGCTCAACACAAATCTGTTATATCTTTGTACTTTTCCTTTACTAACTATTTGAAATTTCTAGTTATATTTATAGGTGTTTTTTAAGGGATGAGGGGAAGTACTTGGATTTAGTGCCACCCACTCTCAATAGAGGCTTACAGTAAACTATGAGACATTGTGATGTATATCAGTGATAGTTGGGGCAGCAACAAAATCAGTTTCATGCTTCAGTAGATTTATTCTTCTTGGAAAGCTTTCAGCTAACAAAAAAAAGGGAATGAAACACGCAACCAGTCCCCTTCCTTTTATTGGACCACTTGCTTTCTTTTTATGAGAGAATCTACAGGCTAAAGTTACTAGAAGTGGTAAAAAGTGAGTTTGGTTAGTTGGCAAAGTCCAACTATTCTTAGCCCTCAACAATGTTTAAATACTTCATAGGCATGTTAACCCCTCCTAGACTGTGTTGCGTAAGTGGGTTTTGCAGAATTTTATGCACTTAGGGTTAGACTCAAATTTGATGTAATTAGGATTATATTCAAGTGCTGGCCAAATTGGTAAAATTGATACTCAGCCATAGCTGAAAGGCAGTAATATGCAGTGGAGTCATTCTATGAAATGATTCAATTTGGCATGTGAATCTCACATCTAAGGGCCATTAAAATCCCATGGATGGAGAATGATCAGGATTCAACATTGTTGTTACTATTAGTGGAGTTGGGTATGGCACAAGTACAATAAAAATACTAGCAACAATAGTAACATCATAGATTCAGAATCTTAATCTCTATATTAAATGAGCATTAGAATGTAACTTGATTTCAGTAAAATCTCTAACAAGTTTGTTCTAAATCGGACCTGAAATGCTCACTTTTAAATATGTTTGAGGCTTGAGGTTGTATGACACTGCAACAATTGACTTGTTGAGTACATGATGACATTAGGTCATTGTGAAACTAAATATATGTTACTTCGATATGAAGTTTTATTGCACAAACTGTGTTTTCTAAATAATGTTTCCAATGAAACCTGAAATGGCTCTTGTTACGCTGAAAACATCTGTCATCTTTAATCTACTATCAATTTGAGTGACAAGGGTAGCTAAACCACATGAAAATTCTCCGAAGATGTTACAGATGCATGGAAGCTCTGGAAATTTAGCCCCTCACTATGTTATCTGATGCAGGGAAATAAGGCCCAAGACAACTTTTGTACATAAATAAATGTAAAGGGGGGTCTCATGTTTTATTTCCCTATGAAATTATCCATAGTTGAGCTAATTTAGTTAATTTGTATAGAAAATGTAACTGCCTGAATGATTAATGGGCACCTGAAGAGATAGTCAGTTTCAGAAGTTAAGCTAATTCTAGGAGTCTGTCTATGTCTGTCTGAGCATTAGTCTCAGAGTTAGGAATTTGAAGAGTTTGTGAGTCATCGAGAAATTCGAATCGATTCATTGTAATTGATATAAAAATAAACCTTCGTGACAGAGTCGATAGGCCTACATAGAAGACCTGCAAAGAGAACTGCATAGAGCTACATAGGGAAGAGGAGGCCATTGTATCGAAGATCTGGCCGAGGACCAGGAGACTGTAAGAAATTTCATTTATATAAGGAATCTGTTAGTATTATATGTGCGTTGATTGAGTAAGTTTTCTATGTGTGAATATATTTACGCATCCTGGTGAAAGATAATTGAAATCCCGTGGTAATTAAGAAACCCTGTGATGAGGTTATGTGCATATAGACTGGTTGAGTTCTCGGTGGAACATGAGCTACTGACTCAGGACTTATGAGCATTGGTGAATTCCACAGATAACTGTGTCAAACATTTGGGGAATTTCTCTATAATCAGTTGTGTGAACAGAGGGTGAATTAGGTTAATGACATTCCCGTGCGCTTGTGGTAGAGCAAGGAGATGATGTGCTCGAACCTCCGTGAGCTAGGTAAAACCTCGTAATGAGTGTTGTGAATGTGTAGGCAATTGAATGAACCAAGGACCGGTGTATCGATTTGCAGAGTCGATACTAACCTTGTCAGAACCATAAGACATAAACCGTGGCATATGTAATGCATCGTGTCTCCTTGAAATGGTGTGTCCGAGTTCGTTTGGTATGGCCACACGAAGGATGAACAACGAGGCAGAGTTCAATGGAAGTAAGGCATTGGTAAGCGGATGGAACCTGGAGTAAGAGTAGTCGGAACCTTGAGGACCGCACAATAAAGACGGGTTTCCGGCATATCGCACCACCTTTGTACGGTAATTGGTATTCCCCATTTGGATGCGATAAATGTCATAGGTCGACACGTGGCCTTGAGCGGTTTTGAAAACCCACTCTCATCGCGAGTTAACGATCGTGCAACTAACTCACGCGATATCCAGTTAGATCGTTGGATTGTCATGGCCAGAGCGACATATTATCCACCGTTGGATGTGGAAACGCTAGGCCCCACACGTATATACGTCAATTATTGTTGTCCTAACTAAGGTTCAACGGAGGTATTAATATTTCACGGTCGAATTATGTTCATAACAATTGGAACGCCTACAATTCATAACAAATATTAGAGATTTACTGTCATGTTTTAAAGTTTCATTTTTTTTTTAAATTGAACCTGTCGTCGGTATACCGACGCTTTGTAAGCGTCGCTCTTCTGACACCTTATAAGCGTTGGTCTTACAACGTTTTGAACGATTTCCATTTTCATCGGTCTTGTGACGTCCACCGATATTGAGACAGTTCTTCCTAGCGTCGGTATTGCGACGCATTTGGAAAGCGTTGGTATTGCGACGCTTCTGGAAAGCGTTGGTCTTGCAACAATTTTGTACGACGTCAGAATTGCAACAGTTTAGAAACGTTGGAAGAGCGACAGTATAAAGACGTCGAAAGAGCGACGTTAAAAACGTCGGACCACATTTCGTTGGAATTACGACAGTTCTTCCTAGCATCGGTATTGCGACGCTTCTGGAAAGCGTCAGTCTTGCGACACTTTTGCAATGCATTGGTCTTGTGACACTTTTGTATGGCATCGGAATTGCAACAGTTTGGAAACGTCGGAAGAGCGATAATATAAAGACGTCGGAAGAGTGACGTTCAAAACGTCGAACCACATTTCGTCGGAATTGCGACACTTCACAAACGTCGGAAGAGCGACGCTTGTTTGGAAGCGACGGAAAAGGTGTCAGTATTGCGACACTTTGTCAAGGCGTCAAAATTGCGACGTTATGACGAACCACGTTTTGTCCGTCCTCGAACTGTCGCTCTTGCGACGACTATGTGTCAGAATAGCGACGAAGTTGCCGTCGGAAATTGGGCCAAATTTTCTAGTGGGTTATTTCTTATGTATTATTCATGCATGCTTGCTTACATGTTGTTGCATGTTGTGTAAGCATTTCTTAATTATTCTATGTCTCATATTGGTCATGCTTGTGTGTTTTTCGCGTATGCTTGCTTATGGGATGCTATATGTGGGACATGCATTTGTCATTCATGATTGGTTATACATTTCAAGTGGATGAATATGGTCAAGTTTGCATCAGTTTGATTGAGGTTTTTCTGCATAATGTCATTGTAGGAAATTAGGTCATCATGATGATATTAATATGTTATGATGCTAATGTGTGGACTAAGATAGAGTAGGAGATGTAGACCGTCAAAGTGAAGTTGTAGCATTGAACTTCGAGGCAATAGCATGTTGTCATACAGGTTTGGATGTTGGGCATCTAGGTATGTAGGTTAAGGATTTTTATATGCATTATGGTTATGAATATTCCTTTCATTCTATTGATGTTAGGGTTACATACATTATAGATGCTAATTGATTAGTGTGGTTTTATGTACATGTGTCAGATACTCATGAGTGATAGCAACCTATGGTGGTATGCATTTCTATTGTTGTTTTGTGTTAGATAACTTGTATGTTGTTGATAAGCATGTTATTGGTTAACTTATTGTTGTTGTACGATAGTTAGATTTATGATTAGGTTACATGTTGTTGATGAGCATGATATATAACTTCTTGTTGTTACATGCTAGCATTAGAGGAAATTTCAGCCTAAAAGTGCCCATGAAATTTTCATATAATTTCCATGTCGTAATATGTAAACCAATCAAAATTATCTAAATTTAAAAAGAGGTGCATGTAACTACTTTGGATGGAAAAGAAGAAAAACTACTTTTTTTAATCGTATTTTTTACTTATCTCCTTATAGGTTTACTCAAATTTCAAGCGTAGACACTCGCTAGATGCATAACTAAATTCCACGTCCAACAAGTACCCCTTATGCATATTTTTTATAAGAACCACATTGATAAAAATTGCAGATACATTAAAAAATGTGTTGAAACATGTGTTTTTAATGTATCTGCAATTTTTATCAAGGTGGGTATTCTCAAAAGTATGCATAATGGGTACTCGTTCGATGTGGAATTTAATTCTGCATCTAGTAGGTGTATAAACTTGAAATTTGAGTAAACATATAAGGAGATAAGCCAAAAATACAATTAAAAAAAAAAAGTAGTATTCCTCTTTTCCCTCCAAAATTCATAACTCTTAATTTATTATTTTTCCTTAGGAGGCCACTTTTAGGCTGAAATTTCTTCTAATGTGACTTGATTATTAGGGTTATTTCATTAACATCTTGATGTTATATGTATTATGTTAATTTGGATTGGCCCATGCATATGGTTAGGGTTATGACATTCAAACATGAGTCGACCTAATTATGATAGTGTGTTTTATTATGTCTAGACTGACTGTGCATATGTGATTGTATGCATGAATGGCATTTTCTTATGGATTTATGATGTGAACATGTTAGCTAGATATTGCTATGGATATCGTGACTTTATTTATGATTAGGCTTATATGTTGTGAAGTTATATCATGCTAATATAGATTTATTGTGCATAAAAGATAGCCTCCTCTGATATACATTAAGGTATGAGTTTGCTTATGTCATCTATCTACTGTTGAATGTTTTATTACTTGCATGATATGATCATGTTTCTATAAGACTACATGAAGTAATGACCTTGTTTTAAGACAGTTATAATAACATGTATGTGTTTAGATAGTTGATATGTATGTGAGTGCAAGTAGGTGATAGTTGTAGTATTATGACTAATGAATCTAAGTTGATTGTTGATTATGACATAGTTGTTAGTCTTGGTAAAAGTTGATTTCGAATTGATAGATATTTTTTCTTAATGTTTGGTACATATGGCTGACATGTGTATTCAGTTATTGGTCAGCGTGCTTGTCAAAACAAGGTAAGATAAGTGGTATATTGTTATATTTATTTATGCGCAGACAGTTATGTGTTTATGGCAGTATGATGGAGGGGATTTCATGGAAAGATATTTCCATGAAATCCTGAAGACGACTCGAGTTGAGCCTTCCTTTGGAAGTACTGGGAACCATGGGGATTGAGTCATGGTGTTTGTTGCTAGTCTTGTGATTTCGGTCTTTTTGATTTTTTTGCACTTGATTTGTGGTCTTGATTGCGTCTAGTGCATGATCATGCCACTTTGTTGCAGTGGCATATTTATTTTGGTTTCTCATGGTATTCTTCTTGTTTTTTTTTGTTCTTTACTTTTATGTTTTGAGATTCTTGGGGATTGGTTGGAAAAAGACGAAAGTTGGTGAAGCTCAAGAAGAGAAGAATGGAAATTGAAAGGTAGTGTAAGACATGTATGAAGCTCGATGCATGAGTAAGCACATTGGAAGGTAAGAATATGACAGTCAGTTGGACTGGTTGGGTACATTGGGGTAAATGGATGGTGGAAATACAAACATGAGAAAGGTGACATGAAATTTAAATTAAATTATATTTAGGTAACATATGCCTTGGCTATGTTGGGAACTATTGTTCTCAATGTTGTGCATGTTATTCATGGATAAAGGAATTTCTCTTAACCTAGACCTTATGATAGCTAGCGATTGTGTTGTGATCATGATTATGTCAATGTTTATATATACATATATGTATGTATGTATGTCTTTGATTGGCAGGGTTTTCATGGATCATGATGATTTTATGTTGATGTTTATATATGTATGTATGTATGTCGTGTCTGACAGGGTCGTCATGGATCATGATTGTTTAATGTTAATGTTTATATGTATATACGTGTGTATGTATGTCTTTTTTTGACAGATCATGGTTGTTTTATGTTAATTATTATATATATTTATCTATGTCATTGCATGATATGGTTTTCAAGGATCATTCTTGTGGAGGAATGGTTTCTTCTGCAGGTGAATGGCATGAAGAGGTTCTTAGTCTTATGAGGAATCAAGTGGGAAGAGTAACTAAGACAGATCTATGAGGTCAGTATCATGTGGACATGATGAATTGATATTATATTCTTGTAGTATGCTTATGTTTATGTTATGGACAGGTAATGCTAAGGGATACATCATTGGAATGAAAGAAGTATGATCTGCGACATGTTGGGATAAGCATGGATAGTGGAAAGACACTAGAAGCAAGTTTGCTTGTGGGGTCAGTGTGTGGTCTATGGATGTGTAGTGATATTGTTGCATATATGTTACGCATATTGTATATCCAGTGATTGTACCTATGATGATGTGTACATGTAACATATGTAGTGTCGTGTACATATGATGTTGTATGCATGTTGTATATATATGGTTTTGTGTATATATTACATATGTAGTGCTGGGTATAAATGGTGCTATGTACATGTTGGATATGTGGTGTTGTGTACATACCGTACTGTGTGCATGTTGATATGTGGTGTTGTGCGCATAAGGTGATGTGTGCATGTTCGATATGCGGTGTTGTGTACGTATGGTGTTATGTACATGTTGTATATGTAGTGCTATGTACATATGGTGTTGTGTGTGTGCCATACATATGGTATTGGGTGCATAATTTTACACGTGGTTTTGTGTGCATGTGGTGTTGTGTATATGTTGTACATGTGGTGTTGTGTACATGTCATGCACATGGCGTTGTGTACATGTGGTGTCGTGTACATATCGTACATGTGGTGTTGTGTACATTTGGTATTGTGTACACATTGTACAAGTGGTGCGATGTACATTTGGCATTGTGTACACGTTGTGCAAGTGGTGTCGTGTACACGTGATGTTGTGCACATGTTGTGCAGGTAGTGTTGTGTACAGGTGGTATTGTGTACATGTTGTGCATATGGTACTAGTATACATGTGGTATTGTGTTTGTGCTGTGCAAGTTTTGTTGCAGGCATGTGGTACTATGTATGTGCATGGTGTAGTCATGGTATTGTGACATGTGTATTTGTTGTGTTGTACTATGTATATGTATATGTATTATGTTGTACACTGAGTGCAAGAGTACGTATTGTGTTGTATTATACACTGGGTGTATGTGTATAAGTTGTATACTGGTGTAGGCGCATGTATCGTGTTGTATTGTACATTGGGTGTAGGTGTATGTGTATGTACATGTAATGTGTTGTACATAGGGTGTAGGTGTATGTATTGTGTTGTGTTGCACACCAGATGTGGGTGTATGTATTGTGTGGTGGTGTACGCCTTCTGTGGATGTACGTGTTTTACATTGTGTGTTTGTGTACGTGAGTAAAGAGAAGCAAGGGAACTGGGTTTTTTTCGAGTGTGGAAACCGATCCAGAGTGTGTACAAAAAGAATAAAGGCAGAAGTAAGGACCAATGAAGGATAAGTATCGATAATTTATTTCAGTTTTATTATGCATGTGATCTACGATTCTGACTTATGATGGTTACATGTGATTTATGACTATGGTTTATGATGACAGCATGCGATTCATGATTTTAATTTAATATGGTTGTGTTTTGAGCTAGCCAGATGCGATACATTTACACATGATTATTTGATCAAAATCATAGTTTGGCTTGTCTGACAGGAAGTAAACATAAGTGCACGTGTACCTTATTGACAGGCTACCAATTAGGTATGACTTGAAGTTATTTCAATTTATTTTGAATCTAATGGAAATTATGTGCTTGGTACAGGAAAGCATGTAATTCTCATGGTTGGGTGGTTGAAATTGATTGCAAGTAATAGCAACAATAGTAGAAGGAAGAGAAACATGAAGCAATATGATGGTAAAGCATTTCAGGAGCAGGCTATTGTGGGACACCGGTACCCAATATTGTTCCTTGATTTCCATGATCATGCTATGGATGGTATGATGGTTTTAAGGCTGGGATATGCCTTGGTTTTTGTATCTTCCAATGTGAGGAAGCCCTATTGAGGAATGGAATTCCCGGGATAGGGGTGGAAGCGAAACTTGGAAGGTGTATGACTGCACGAAAGGGGGTGACCAGATTTCCTGGGGGACTATGTAGTAGAGAAGCATAGGTCGGGGATGGATTTGTTTTGGTCATTAGCATTGCCATATGGAATCAAATGCACATTGGGAGTGTTCCTTGGAATAATGATTCGGTAACCACTCACTGAGAGGACAAGCAGCATAGGATTTTAGCATTGGACATTGGATGCAACATTGAATTTGGCAGTGGATTCTGGACTTCCTTGGAAGGAGGTGAATCCTGGTATCACTTTGAGAGTGGAGGTGTGAGCCTCTAGATTCCCTTGTTGCAGATACAAACATAGTATCCTTTTATTTGTTGGTTGAGAAAATGTTTAAATGTGTATATGTGTATATTATTTTAAATATTATATCGAGATGGATTTATAAAGCTCCATAAACAATATGATTATTTTTTGGTTGAATAAAATGTGGTTGTTATGGTAAATACCTTAATGAATTGTGTTATAAAGCTCTAGTAAACGGTATGATTGTCATGTTTTAGCATATGGTCATTGTAAATATTGCAACGAGCTATGTTATAAAGCTTCATGGGAAGTAATTTTTGTTTTTAGTGGTCTTGCTGGTTATAGGTTTCATTGAACCCCGAGAACAATGTTCCCCCAAGGGGGAGGGTTTTGTAACAACCCTTGTAAAAATCCATGTAAAAAATATATAATACCATGGTTGATGGGACACGTATTCCAATATGAATACTAGGAAAAAACATCCTAGTGGGTCTTCATTTGGTTTATTATGGCTAAAGGAAATTGGCATAGGCACTGGAAAAGGCTTTGGAAAGGCATGAGACATTAATTGGCATTTTATTTATGAAAATAATGGAAATTAGGAGAAAAGGAAGGTGAAAGGTCACAGGTTGCATGTGAGGAGGAAAATGAAGGAAAATAATGTAAATTGAAGAAAATAGAGGCCTCATTGATAAAAAGGCTTATGAGGATCAGTTGGTAAGCTTTTGTTCAGTACAGTTTTGGAGCTCTCATTATTCTCTCTCTCTCTTTCTCTTGTTGGAAACACTAAGAGAGGGGGGGGGGGGGGTGAATCAGTGTTCCTTTCAATTAGTATTATTATTAATCTTTCAAAGCATTAGTTAAACTTCAATTATTATTAGTGTTTGTATAATGATAGCAGTAAACAAAAGGAACACAAATGCACACAGTTTTTAAGGTGGAAACCCTCTCCGGGACAAAAACAACCTGAATTTTTTCTAACAATTCTGTAATATTCAACTCAAATTGAAATTAAAGCTCCAACTTCCTAGAATCTATAAAATCATTCTTCTCCATCTCCCACTGGATGGACGCTCCAACACCCAGTATTCTTTAGTAGTCAACTGAACGAATGCCCCAACACCCAGTGAGCTACAACTCACCCTAGCACTACCCTACCACCCTGAATTTTTCACAGGCTTGATCTTGTTGGTGACTTCATGCACCAGCCTAGCACCACTCTACCACCCTATAGAAGAATAAAACAAGAATGGACTCTCGTACCAGGGAAAAGGGTCCACTTTAAAATGATATAGAATGATGTAGAAGAAGAAGACACACTAAACCATAAACCCAACTATGACACAACCACCTAATTATGATCCTAGACCTCCCGACATTGCCTCTTCAACTCTTGGCAGATAGACACTTCTACAATTTTTACAATAATGCATTTACAATGACTTAGTACAATGATACATTTACAAGGACTGTATGCAATGATGCCCACTTGAAGACTTCATGTGGTGAACTTCTTGCTTCTGTTATATACCTTTATTTATGCTCTTGTCATGCTACCCTCTGCTGCACCTTTCTTTGCTTTTCTGCCCTAGAAATTCTAGTCCTTTGTAGCCCTTGACAACACATGATCTAGCTTTTTCTTGCCTTTTAGGAGCTCGATATTTAATCTAGTGTATCTCTGTTATTTCAGATCTCCAATATGTGATTTTCGGTCCTATAGTAGTCCTCTAATTCTTCTTTCCAATGCCATAGGTCTGATCCAATTTTGATTCTTCAAGAGAGAGTTATGCCCAATCTCTCACAATGCCCTAATTATGGACTAGTTCAGTAGAGCTAACTTGTATGGTGTGCCACATGTCACTGTTTCTTCCTTCGTCTCTGAAATTTATATAGAATAACCGAAGTCCATGCACTATCCACCACTTTTTACAGAATTCCAATCCAATACTTAGAGAGATATTTATGACGATTTTCTGACAGTCGCTTATTTTAGATGAAGTTTAGGAGCCTGAAAAAAAACTGACTTCCACAGATCATATCTTCGAAAATATTGCGCACCTTGATCTGAAATTTTTACAGGAGCTTCCTCAATATTTCGACTTCAAATCATAAAAATGTTATAGCGCAAATTCCACGATGACCTATTTCAGGTAGCGAAATCGCTACATGATGAGGATATGAAGATCACAATTTAAATAAATTCTTTGGTTGAGAGGGAATTCAACAAGTGAATGTGGGAGGGATTTTAGGAGCTTAAAAATTATTAATTATTGACTTTTCAATGACCCATGCCATGACCCCATGGGGTTTTAGCCCACTAACTGGGGTTACAAACTTCAAAAATGAATATCTCTCAAACCATGAAGAATTATGTGTCGTGCCATACATCAACAGAAACATCTCGACAAGTAGAAACCATCAAAAACATTCGTGACCCAGAATATAGTAATTTGGTAGGTAAAAATTCCCATGTAAGATTGGGATAGCCCCTGGTGCTGCTTAGGTTGACATCAATGACAACCACTGATAAACATCTCTCTCTCACACACACACACACTCTCTCTATCTATCTCATACTATTGGATACTTATAGTTTTCTTGGAGTGCTCTTAAAGGAGTGTGGAGAAGGAACACAAAGGAAAGGTAGGAAAGCACAAGAGGACATCAAGATCAATGACTACAACTAGATTTCTTTGCAGTTATCAAGTTTCATGTATGGTTTCCTCACGAGATTTTGCATGCATGGTGTATGCATGCGGTTTCTTGATCATGATCTGTCATTAGCATGGAGGATTTCCAAGATTGATAGTGAATTTTTGTATCCTTACCATTTCCTGGATAGACATGGTGTTGTGGGTTTATTTCCATTGATTGTTTTCTCGTTGGTTCTCATGATTCCTTTAGTTGTGGGTTGAGTTATTAGTCCCTGGAGCCTTGGTTGGAAAAACTCTCTAGAGCTCGAGAGACAATTGTGGGTTAATTTACTAGCCCTGGAAGCCTTGGTTGGACAAATGCTTTGAAGTCCGATGAACAAATGTTGGGTTGAGTTACTAGTCCTGGAGCCTTGGTTGGACAAACGCTCTAGAGCCCTAGGTGGCTTTAGTTACTAGTCTTGGTTCCTTGTTTGGAAAAAATGCTCTGGAGCCCAGAAATAGCTAGGGTAGAGTTACTAGTCCTGGAAGCCATGGTTGGAAAAACGCTATGGAAACCATGTAACAGTTGGGGTTGATTTAATATTCCTAGAAGTCCTGGTTGGAAAAAACACTCTGGAGCCCTGGAACAACTTGGAAAGAAACCAATACGTGATGATTGTGATGTTTGACCGTGAAGTGGAATCATTGGTTGAGGTTTGAGTTGGTTTGGCCTCTGGAAACCCTGGATTGATTGTGATTGATGTGTTTGATGGGATACCATATTCATGCTTAGAATATGGCATGGAGGTGAATGACTGAAGTGATATTTGGCTTATCCATGTCTATAGTCGGGTGGAACATGGAAGTCCCATCCTGGGTTGGTTTTTACATTCATTAATGAAAGTCTCAATTCCTTGGTATTTTATTTCTATATGCACTGGTTTCTATATGGATTCTATTGCTGATGTCTCCATGGCATTTCTGTTGATACTATGTTGGTTATAAGCATGTAATGTGGCAGTGATGAGGTATGGCCCTCTGTGTGTTTTTACTTATAAATTAATACACAATGTATCTATGGTAAAATAGATTGTATTGCAACTAATGATGTAAGGGAGCAATGCTTCTTAGCGATTCTCAAGTAAGTATGAGACCCCTATGCTTAAATCTGTTTTTTACACCTCATTAGGGGAATTTTGAGGTCTAAAATGGGCCTCCTAAAAAAATTATAAAATAATAGTGGAAATAATAAAGTAAGATTTGATGACATCATCAAATTTTCGAGGGAAAAAAGAAAAAACTACTTTTTCAACTTGTATTTTCAACTTATCTCCCAAAGTTTCTACTCAAATTTTGAGCAGGAGCACTCGTTGGATGAAAAATTTAATTCCTCATCCAAGGAATACCCATGTTGCATACTTTTGGTGGACCCTGCTAAGAGAAAAATGAGAAATACATGAAAAAACGTGATTGCAAATGAGAAATACATGAGCCTCATCCAAGGAGTACCCACGTTGCATACTTTCGGTGGACTCTGCTAAGAGAAAAATGAGAAATACATGAAAAACGTGATTGCAATCACGTTTTTTCATTTATTTCTCATTTTTATCTTAGTAGAGTCCACCGAAAGTATGCAACGTGGGTACTCCTTGGATGAGGAATTAAATTTGGCATCCAACGAGTACTCTCACTCAAAATTTGAGTAAAAAAATTGGGAGATAAGTTGAAAAAGTAGTTTTATTATTTTATTTTTTTTAATTCTTTTACCCTTTTACATAAAAAATGGTGAATCATCCCCCATGGTTGACATCATCATCTTGAATCCTATTGGTTCTTACAAATTTTATTTTGGCTGTACATTTTTCTTAGAAGGCCCATTTTAGACCTCAAAATTCCCCTAATGATAGATTCAATGTTTGTGACATGTTTGAAAAAATTCATGTCATGGATAGGAGGGGTCCAGATGAGTTTTGGTCGATGTGTTTTCTTTTGTATCATTGTTCCAATGTTATTTATCATTGCCTAAGTTTTCGTGAAGTTCTGGGAAATGACCCGGGCTCGGGGCCTAAAAGGGCGACTCAAATCCCAGAGTTGCAAGCACATAACTAAGTAATTGGGGCCCTGGACACATGCTTGCTATGTTGTGCCTGCAGTTATAGCCTCCCATCCCCTACCTTGTTGTGTTATGCCTATGGCTAAGGCTCAAAATGGTAAAAACATCATTCTAACCCAATGGAAAGAGGCCTGAAGGGTTGGGATACCTCCTCGGGATGTTGTTGATGTTGTGTAAGGCTTGTTTTCCATGTTTCTGTTGATTCCACTTCCTCAAGGTCATCTAGGAGGTTGAATCTCATATTATTAGCCTATTGTCACATGTTTACCCTGATTGGACGGTTACTTGGGTAGATGTGGGAAGAGGGTGTTACAAAAATATTGATAAATGGACTTATACATAGAAACAATGAAGTGGATTCCCTCAAAGAAATTAATTCTATCATGCAACAGAAGCTAGGCACACATGTATGTACTATTTTGGTACAACTAGATTCTAATGATCCAGTTGAAAAATTAACTAGGGTAATGACTGAACTGAAGATATCAGAGGATGAAATTAAGAAGATACAAAGGAACCTGGATGATACAAAAGAGCTCCTAAATTTAAAAGAAAAAGAATTGACCATGGCCAAGGGTACTGCATCAAAATATCAAAATGATTACCAGACTGCTTGCAATGAGATTAAGGAACTGAAGGAAAAAGTAAAGAGAAACTTGTCTCTCATACAAGCCAGGGAAATTATTTGGAAATATATTGTTGAGCCCCAAGATTGTTATTTCTTTCATCTTACTTTACCCCATTTTCCTTTTTCCATTATTATCCCATGCCCAATTGATCAATGAAATTAGTTAAAATTACTTTTAGAATGAATAACATGGCTAACTTGCTAAGTTTTGTGATTTTGTCATTGTAATGCATTGTGAACTGAAACTAGCTACAGAATGCAGACATTCCGTAGCTAACCACCAATTCTGCAGCTGTCTTCACGTTCAAGCATGTTCCAGGTGTCCTCTCAGGAAAAGCCACACATGGGCATATTCCACATCATGTCCTCATCGTTCGTTGCTCACCATGAAGAATGAACCAAATTCTGGACGTGGTTTTGGTATGTGGGAACTCATTCAAGGAGGCAGACTTCTAATAGGAAAAGGACAGTCCAGATGTCCTTTGTCCCTTTACGCTGCCATCTTTAGAGTCCTAGTACGATTTTGATAAGGAAAGACAATGATCCCCGTATTGTTGCAAGTTATGTTATGTAGATTTGTTATAAAAGCACTCGGGAAACCAAGAGACAAGCTCTAGATTTTGCTTAGATTTTCATGGATTAACTGCTATATTTCTGAAGACCGAGAATACTCTGTTTCAAGTTGTTTTCCTTTAATGAAGAATACAGCATTGCTTTGAACGCGTTGAGTTGATCTAGAGTTAGATTCCGTCTAGTGGTAGAGGGCCCCTGCCTCCTGCATGGCTTTACTTTCGTAATTTAGATAAGTATCTTAGTTTTTTTTCATGTTTTTTTGAATTTTGAGTTCATAGTTAATTTCATTAGTCACTATAGCTATACTCGTTCTAAGAAACTCTTCCAAAAGATCATGATAATGAATGGGAAATGGCTGTAGTGTTGTAGGTTTTATTTGTAATTTATTTTGTTCATTATCACAGTTGAACTTATTCTAGTAAACTCTTCCAAAAAATCATTATGATGGCTAAGGCATGACTGTGATACTGAAGGTTTCATTTGCTTGTTTACACTAAGTAGCATAGCTGATCTTACTCTTAAAACGCTCTTCCAAAACATCATAACAATGGGTAGGAAATAACTGTGATGACTTAGTTTTTAATGGTAATTTCTTTCAGTTTTCATGTTTGCATTTGCATTGAATTGTACAGCCAGGATTGTTCTAAGAAGCTCTTCCAAAACACCATTCATGATGGACAAAATAGGCTGTAGAATCCCATAGATTAATTGCATGATAACTTCATTAGGGCACTCCGGAGTCAAATTGCATTCAATTCATGCTCTGCTATTTCGTTTTAAGTTTGATAATGGCTTGTTAGTTTAGCACTGTCTTTAGTTCAGTTCCAACTTAGCTCACTGTGTTTACATCCCAAGATTAGTTGCCATCCATTTCATTTTAAATTACATTAGTTGTTAAACTTAAACACCACGGCCTTCATTATTTACAAAACCTCTTTTGTTCCAAATCTATAATTGACTCATAACCATATGGATAGAAGACAGTATCAACCCAAGGCCTGAAGTACTTTTGCAACTTCTTTACCATCTCACAAACAAACCTTTCCTCAAAAGACTATTCTAAAAATCTATAACCTTTGAGTGAAGTTTAGTGGTGTTAAACTAAGTTGCATAATAGAGTTAGGAGCTAGTCTTAGAGTAGAAATCTTATGATGTTACCAATATTCTTCTCCAAATATGCTTCAACAAACCTTTAATCATGGATAAGATGTTGTATCATTATAAGCTGATTGTTTAATTGTTTAGTTAGGAGAATTTGTATACTTAGCTACCCATTTCTCAAGCTCTTCCAAAATACCTTTAATGAAAGAATTGGACAAGTTAAGTTTATGTTTTGATTCATTTTCTTGAAGTCATTATCAAGCTTTGTATTCTACTTAGTCATAGTTTAGGTTTGATTCTGTTTCATTATTTGCATTTGCATTTGTCATTTATCATCCACCAATTAGGCTTCACTCTATTTTTAACCAGTAGCTTCTTTCCACTAGCTTTTAGTTATTTTCCTTGTGAACATAAAACCATCAAAAGATCAAAAACATCATAAAACACTAAACACAACGCATTAAGAAACAAATACCTAGGCACATACAGTGCACTTCACTTCAGCAGTTTACCAACCCTGGTTGACAATTAAATGAACTCAATTTAGGAGACTAGGTTGAGACCAAACATTTTGGCGTCGTTGCCGGGGAAGTGAAAACTAGGTAAACTTTGTTTCTTAACTCCCAAAAACAATTATATGCGTAGAGAGAGAGACTCAAGGGGTAGATTCATAAGCAACAGAAACAGAAGTTTGATTTCTAGAACACCACTTGTTTCACCTAGACCAAGAGCTAGTATACCTTCAACTCAGACCCACATTCCATCCTTTACTGATCCTGGACTTCTAGAAGACCTAATATCAGATATTCCATTAGAGAAACCTTCCACTTCATTCACTGAACCTACCTTAGAAGAAGATCTAAAGACTCCTGTTAGGGACACAAACTTTTCCACGTCCACAGGAGAATCAACTATGGAAGAAGAAGGGGGAGGAGGAGTCTTTAATGGAGAACACACATTATTTGGAGGTAGAGGTAGAGGTAGAGGAGAAGGAGGTAGAGGTGCAGAAGGAGGAAGAGGTAGAAGAGAAATGGGAAGCTCTTTTGTGTTCCCTATAATTGATGAAGAAACCAATACAACCATGAAAAACATTTCACCCTCTGTCCTTCCAAACTTCTATGGACTTAAAACTGAAGATCCTGAAACCTTCCTATTTGAATTTGAAATCCTGTGTAGAACTTATGACTACTTACAAGATGTTCAAAAACTTAAACTATTTCCTTCAACATTGAAAGGAGCAGCATTGAAGTGGTTTATGAGTTTGATCAACAGTTCTATTAGGACATGGGAAGACATGAAACAAGAATTTCTAGAGAGGTATCTGGATTATTGTATGACGGTCAATCATAAGGAAGAAGTGTTTAAGATGTTACAAAAAGAAGATGAAAACTTGGAAGATTTGTTGGAGAGATTTCATTACAACATCAAAAGAGCAAAAATGGAAAACCTAGATCAAGACACCTTAAAAGCTCTTTTGTTGAAAACAATTAGGGATGAGTGGTTGGATATCCTTAACATGATGGGAAAAGGGGATATATCACAGCTCACATTACCTGAAATATCTGAGTTATGTATCAACCTTTCAAGAGGGAAATCTAAAAACTGTAAAAGGTCCAAGAGATCATGCTCTTGCAAGGGCAAGTAAGTCTGCTTCTGGGACAGTAAGTAGATCAGAAATAAGAAATATGCTTGATGATTTCAAATCTGACATCTTAGGGAGTCTTAGTGAACAAATAAACACCCTTAAGATACAAAACAAGCAAAAATCTGAATCTGATGCCTTGGCAATCTTTTGTCCCAAATGTAGAAAGAAACATGCCTTAAGAGAGTGTCCTTTGAATGTAAAAGTTGTAGAGACCTGTGTCATTTGTTCTGAAAAACATGAGACCAAGAATTGTCCTTCTCTTCCTGGTCTCAAAGCTGTCTTTCAAGAGGAAACTCCCACAGATTCCACAGAGTCTCTCAATTTTGTCTCTAGAAGGCCTTGGCAGGGACCTCAAACACAATGATTCCATGATCAAATGTATAATCAACCTCCACCTTGGAATTCTTGGCAACAACCTTGGCCTCAATTTCAAAATCAATCTCAAGCTTGGGCACAAGGAACAGAAAATCCCTATGGAAGATACTCTCAATACTATCAGTATCCACCATCCTATCCACCATACCCACATTTTTATCCTCAAAATCCTCAACAAAATTTTCAACAAAATCCTCAACAACATCATCAGAACCTACCACATCAAAATCGACCACTTTCATTACCATTCCCTCAAAAATCAAATCAGTTGCCTGCTCAACCCATACCAAACCCCAATAATAAAAATCCTCAGAACACATACATGATAGAAGGCCAACAGTTTCCAACTTATTTAATTACTCCTTTAGACCTTAGTGATGTTCAAATTAGGTCTGGAAGAATACTTGAAAAGAGGAAACCTTCTGTGATCATACAAGAACAAGATAACTCTGAGGAAGACTCTCTACGGGTGAATAAAAGTCTTGAGGAAGACACATCTTTTCAAGACCCAAACACTGAAAAATCAAAGCAAAAAGATCCAATAATTTCAACTCCTGTATTAGAGCAACCATCCACATCTACTTCTATACCTCCCTTTCCAGAAAGATTACAAATTGATAGAGGTGTAGAAAAACAAATCATGGTGCCTAATTATGATATCCTAGATGAGCTGAGAAATGTTTGCATTAAAATTCCATTATTACAAGCCATCAAGGAAATTCCAATTTTAGCCAAAACAATAAAGGAGTTGAGCATGAAGAAAACAAGAAAAAGAATAAGAGAGACAAAGAAAATTCAACTGGCAGGAAAAATAGCAGACATTATGATGGGGAAGATTGCTATTCCAAAGTATCTAGACCCAGGAAATCCAGTTGTTAAAATTCACATCAATGGAATTGAAATCCAAAACACACTCATTGAATTAGGAGCAGCAATCAATATCATGAGTAGGCAAATCATGGATAAACTGAAACTTTCTAATCTTCTCTTTACACCCACATTATTACAATTAGCAGACAGATCTGTGATCAAACCTGATGGGGTAATAGAAGACATTCCGGTGTCCCTAGATTCTTGGGAGTACCCTGTGGATTTCATGATCCTAACTCCTAAGAATAATCTAGGAGGGCATCCAATTATATTAGGAAGACCTTGGTTAGCTACAGCTGATGCTTTCATTAGTTGTAGATCCGGTGATATGTACATCTCTGATGGTAGTTCAACTAATAAATTCACTTTGTATCCTCCAGCAAGGACAATTACAGATTTAGATGATACTCAATGGATAGAGGATGAAGAAGACTTACAACCTCTCTTCACAATTTCATAAATTAGTGAAGATAATCAAATTCTGAATACTCTAGAAAAATTTGAATCCTCTTCAGAATACAAACATGAACCATTTCAAGAAGGATCCAACATTGAGTTTTTGTCATCAAGACAGATGTCTCTTCATTCTATGGATAAATTTGGCAGCTCTACAAGTGAGATATTTCCAAGCAAAACTTTGAACATAAATAAGAACCTAGAAAAATCTCAACAAGAAGAGTTAGTCAAAGTATTACAGAGACATTCTTCTGCATATGCATGGGAATACACTGACATGAAAGGGATAAGCCCCAAGACTTGCACTCATCACATCTATATAGAAGAAAATTGCAAACCAATCAGACAACCTCAAAGACGGATGAATCCAAATCTTAGGGAGATTGTTAAAGAAGAATTGCAAAAATTGTTAAATGTCAACTTCATCTATCCCATTTCAGATAGTCAGTGGGTTTCTCCTTTGGTAATTGTGCCAAAGAAAAATGGTAAATGGAGGGTATGTATTGACTACCGGGAACTAAAAAAAGCTACTCTTAAAGACCATTTTCCCTTACCTTTCATAGATCAAGTGTTAGATACATTAGCTGGCAAAAAGTACTTCTCATTCCTAGATGGGTTTAGTGGTTACAATCAAATCCAAGTAGCACTTGAAGATCGAGACAAAACCACATTTACATGTCCTTGGGGTACCTATGCTTACCGAGTATTGCCATTTGGATTATGCAATGCACCTGCAACATTCCAAAGGGCAGTATTAGGAATTTTTTCAGATCTAATACATGATTGTGTAGAGGTATACATGGATGATTTCACAGTTTATGGAAATACATTTGAAGAAGCTTTAGTAAACTTGGAAAATTTTTTAAAGAGATGTCAGGAAGCAAATCTTTCACTTAGTCATGATAAATGTTTCATGATGTTTACTGAAGGTATTGTTTTGGGGCATCACATTTCAGGGGATGGGATTAGAGTTGATGAGTCAAAAGTTGAAGTCATCTCTAACTTATCTATTCCAAGTTGTCAAAAAGATGTTAGGAGTTTTCTAGGATTTACATGATATTATCGGATATTTATAGAAAACTTCACTAAGATAGCATCTCCACTCTTCAAATTACTTACCAAAGATTGTGAATTCAAATGGACTTCTGATTGCCAGTTAGCCTTTGAGACCCTAAACAAAAAAAATTCTGAAGCACCTATATTAAGGGGACCTAACTGGAAGTTACCTTTTCATATCTTGACAGATGCCTCTGATACAACTCTAGGAGTAGTATTGGGACAAAAATACTTGATTCCTTATGCCATCTACTATACCAGTAAAAATTTGACTCCTGCAGAGTTAAACTATACTGTAACTGAAAAAGAGTTTTTAGCTGTTGTTCATGCCATAAACAAATTCAGACACTATATAACAGGCTATGAAACTTTTGTTCACACTGATCATTCTGCAATTAGATACTTAATGAACAAATCAATTACTAATAGCAGAGTCATAAGATGGTTATTGCTTTTACAAGAATTCAACATTACCATTCTAGATAGGCCTGGAAAACAAAACACAGTAGCTGATTTCCTATCTAGACTCCAAAACATCAAAGATGACACTCGAGTTGAAGATCAATTTCCTGATGAATATCTTTTTGCAATTTCTACTCAAACTCCTTGGTTTGCTGACATTGCTAATTATTTAGTTTCAGGAAAATTTCCTTCAATAATGAATGCAAGAGATAAAAGAAAAATCATTTATGACAGCGCAAAATATTCATGGGTTGCTAATGAGTTGTACAAGACAGGTCCAGATTTGATCATTAGGAGATGTGTTCGTGAAGATGAGATGCCTGAGATTCTCAAAGCATGTCATGATGAACCTTGTGGCGGACACTTTGCTGATAAGAGGATAGCCTATAAGATCCTTAATTTAGGATATTATTGGCCATCCTTGTTTAAAGATGCTAAAGAGTATGTCAAAAGGTGTGACAGTTGCCAAAGGGTAGGGAAACCTTCTCCTTCAGGTGAGATGCCATTACAACCTCAGGTACATATAGAACCTTTTGAAAAATGGGCTTTGGATTTTGTAGGACCTATTAGTCCTCCATCAAGACAAAAGAGATATATATTAGTTTGCACTGATTATGTTACCAAATGGGTAGAGGCCAAGCCATTACTTTTTTCTAATGAAGCATCTGTAGTTACTTTTATTTTTGAGGATATTTTTACTCGTTTTGGTGTCCCAAGGGAAATTGTTACAGATCAAGGAGCTCAATTTACATCAAGGCTAGTGGAGCAAATGATGAAGAAGTACAAAATCAGACATAGAAAATCTACTCCTTATCATCCACAAGCAAATGGTCAAGTGGAATCTACTAATAAGGTCATTGAAGGAATCCTAACAAAGACTATTCATTTACATAGAAGAGATTGGGTAGATAGGCTTCCTGAAGCCTTGTGGGCCTATAGAACTACATGGAGAAACACAACAAGTCATACTCCTTATGAACTTGTTTATGGAAAGCAAGTTTTGTTTCCCATAGAGTTCCAGATTCAAACTTTCAAAATGGCAATTCAGCTAGGACTTGATTTAACGGAGGCACAAAAGCATAGATTGGAGCAGATTAATGAATTGCATGAGATCAGACAAGATGCAGTTCAGAAAAAAAGTCTAGTCCAACAGCAAAGGACTAGATGGCATGACAAGTACATCAAAGAGAATAAATTCAAAGAAGGTGACTGGGCTCTCTTGTTTGATTCAAAATTCAAGGATTTTCAAGGTAAATTTCAAACACAATGGCTTGGGCCATATGAAATTGTTGAAATTTTTTACAATGGAGCAGTAAAAATCAGGACAATAGATGAAGAAGAGGTCACTTTTCTTGTGAATGGTCATAGATTGAAGCTGTATCACAAACCACTCTCAAGAGAAGAATTTGTAAAGAAGTTCCAGGAAAACAGTGATGTGAAGTTAATGAAGAAGAATCTTTCTTCTTCATCAACTTGATTGAATTTTCTGAAGCATTTCTTTGAAAAAAAAAATAATAAATAAAATAAAGTATAAACATGAAAACCAATCACTGAATGGCATGTTTATACAGAAAAGATAGGGTGAAAATCAGAGTCTTTCTGACACTCTAACTTTTCCATTTTGTTTCTGCAAGCAGCTGTTACAAAATCATAAGTTCATATCCATTGCACTTATGATCCATCTCATTTCATTTCATTCCATTTACTTATCCATCCATACTCCATTTCATTCATTCATTTATATTTCACTTCATTCCATATTTCATTCATCTCATTCCATACTTCATCCACCTCATTTCCATGTCAAAATTTAAAGTTTGACGTCTTTCTGCAAATGAATAACACATGTCATGGATTGCAGGCCATTTCTTATATTCTTCCACTCCATTTCATGAATTGTAGTCCATCCCATTCCATCATTCACTTCATACATATCCCATTATATCATGTTTCATCATCCATCTTCATTCATGCAATATAACATTTCACTTATATTCCAAACCACTCCATTCCATGATTAAAATTCTCTACAGGTACATTCTGCAGCTAAACAGACATTCTGCAGCTGATCAGACTTTCCGCAGCCAGACAGTCATTCCGCAGCTACAGATCCTGAAGGCACTAATCAGCAGACATTTGAATTGCAACAAGATGATCCTGTATATCCATGAACAATTAAAATCAAGAAGGATTATGAAGACTTTTCCAGAGGAGAACAAAGTATATGAAGACCACAAAAAAAAGCAGATGAAAAGAAAAGGTAACAAGTTTTGATTATAATAGCATATCATAAACTTTAGTATAGTTTTAGTTATGAATCATTTGAAAAGTCGTTTTGATTATTTTTATTGATCATGCCAAATATACCCTCCACAAAACTTTGGACAAAAATCTTTCATTTCAAATTCTATACCCGAACATCATTTAAGAGGTTAAAAGGCTGAAGTGTTTGATTTTCTTACGTCACCCAGCCAAAGCATTTAATGATGATTTTTGAAACCGTTGTAAAAAAATCTCCGTAGTCTTTTCACTCATTGATTTGTTTTCTTCACCTCACTTCATTAACTCGTTCCGTAACCACTTCCTATTACTCCATTCTGTAGCCAGCCCTTCATCATTTCATTCCGCAAAACAGAGGTATCTCTATCACCGTGAGCAAAGGTATATCAGTTTGAAATATTGAACCACTATCACCGTGAGCAGAGGTATATCAGTTTGAAATATTGAACCACTATCACCATGAGCAGAGATTGAAGCACTATCACCGTGAAGCAGAGGTATATCAGTTGGAATTTGAAGCCATTGTCACCATGAAGCAGAGATATATCAGTTTGGAATTTGAAGCACTATCACTGTGAACCAAAGGTATATCAGTTTGAAGGTTGAAGTTATTGTTTCCGTGAGCAGAAAGAGTACTAATCTGAAGATTGAAGAAGAAATATGGGCCTCATTGTAAGAACTGAACCAGTGGGCACAAAATACCTGGAAGGATACCCTCAAAGCAGAGAAATGTTGCAACAGGCAGGATGGCTACAATTTCTTGAGAAATTTAATGGCTTCCACAAAGAAGTTACTAAAACATTTGCAAGGTCATTCAAAGGAGCCGAGGTTGAAGTTGGAGATGTTAAATTCACTATCACAGAGGTTTTTATTGCAGAAGCAACAGGATTGCTTAGACATGGAGAAAGATGGTTTAAAAACAGATAATTTCATAATGCATCATGGAAGCAAATCCTAAAATCACCAGGTATGGATGTCACTGTGTTTAAAAAGGGAATTCCAAGCTCTGCATTAAAAAATAAATGGAGAAATATATTGCTTATTCTACAAAAATTTATCACTTGTGAAGGTAGATATGGCACATTTTATGTTTACCATATTAGATTGATAATGCATTTTCTAGAGGAAGAGCTAAATTTACCCTATTTCTTTCTTCAAAGTTTGAAAAAGATGGCTTTTAGTGTTCAAAGGAGAGTCCAATTCCTAGAGACAACTCTATACCATCATGGCTTGGTTAAGATTTTAATTGAACACCATTTAGCCAAAACAAAAGATACTTGGGATAATTTATTGGTAAGAAAACACTTTGAGGAACCAAAATAGCCTTCACCTGAACATCAGCCTACGAGGAGAAGCAGAAAATGGAGAGCCTCTAAAATTGAAATTGACAAAACAGTACAGGAAAGTAGTGAAGAAATCATCTCTGAGAAGTTGACTCAGATTAAGAGACAACTTAAGAAAGAGAGGGTAATCAGAAAATCTGCCACAGAAAAAGGAGAGGGATCATCCCAGCCAAGAAGAAGCCATAGACTCAGGGGGAAACTAAGGAAAACACAGATCAAACAAATAGGGGTGATAAACATAGAAGATGAGGAAACATCTATTGAAGAAGATGTTGAAGAATATTTTAATGAAGAAATCCCTGAAATTGACCCTGCACAGCAAGAAGTTTATGACTATGTTGAAACATTGGAAAGGAAAGCTTCAGAGAGTAGAGATAGAACACCTAGTCCTCCACTGTCCGAAATAGATGTGTTAAGAAGAGATAGGTATGAGCTGGAAGTATTTAATAGACATATCAGAACTGAGAATGATATTCTCAAGGAACAAGTCAAACTCAAAACCAATATGAACTCAAACTTATCTCTACAAATGGACAAAGTGGAAAAGGCTAATGAAAAGTTGAAAAAGAGGAACAAGAAGCTAATCAGGGCACTTATCAACTTAAGGTTCAAGTTAGTCATCAGGAAACCCAGAAGACCTTTAACTTCCAGGAAAAGAAGAAGAAGAGGGTTGGATGTTCTTGCAGAAGTCTCTGAGTTTATGGAATAAGTTGCATGAGGACATGCAAGAAGTCAGCAGTGGGGGTATGTTGAGCCCCAAGATTGTTCTTTCTTTCATCTTACTTTACCCCATTTTCCTTTTTCCATTGTTATCCCACACCCAATTGATCAATGAAATTAGTTAAAATTACTTTTAGAATGAATAACATGGCTAACTTGCTAAGTTTTGTGATTTTGTCATTGTAATGCATTATGAACTGAAACTAGCTACAGAATGCAGACATTCCGTAGCTAACCGCCAATTCTGCAGCTGTCTTCACGTTCAAGCATGTTCCAGGTGTCCTCTCAGGAAAAGCCACACATAGGCATATTCCACATCATGTCCTCATCGTTCGTTGCTCACCATGAAGAATGAATCGAATTCTGGACATGGTTTTGGTACGTGGGAACTCATTCAAGGAGGCAGACTTCTAATAGGACTAGGACAGTCCAGATGTCCTTTGTCCCTTTACGCTGCCATCTTTAGAGTCCTAGTACGATTTTGATAAAGAAAGACAATGATCCCCGTATTGTTGCAAGTTCTGTTATGTAGATTTGTTATAAAAGCACTAGGGAAACCGAGAGACAAGCTCTAGATTTTGCTTAGATTTTCATGGATTAACTGCTATATTTTTGAAGACCGAGAATACTCTGTTTCAAGTTATTTTCCTTTAATGAAGAAGACAGCATTGCTTTGAATGCGTTGAGTTGATCTAGAGTTAGATTTCGTCTGGTGGTAGAGGGCCCCTGCCTCCTGCACGGCTTTACTTTCGTAATTTAGATAAGTATCTTAGTTTTTTTTCATGTTTTTTTGAAGTTTGAGTTCATAGTTAATTTCATTAGTCACTACAGCTATACTCGTTCTAAGAAACTCTTCCAAAAGATCATGATAATGAATGGGAAATGGCTATAGTGTTGTAGGTTTTATTTGTAATTTCTTTTGTTCATTATCACAGTTGAACTTATTCTAGTAAACTCTTCCAAAAAATCATTATGATGGCTAAGGCATGACTGTGATACTGAAGGTTTCATTTGCTTGTTTACACTAAGTAGCATAGATGATCTTACTCTTAAAACGCTCTTCCAAAACATCATAACAATGGGTAGGAAATAGCTGTGATGACTTAGTTTTTAATGGTAATTGCTTTCAGTTTTCATGTTTGCATTTGCATTTAATTGTACAGCCAGGATTGTTCTAAGAAGCTCTTCCAAAACACCATTCATGATGGAAAAAATAGGCTGTAGAATCCCATAGATTAATTGCATGATAACTTCATTAGGGCACTCCGAAGTCAAATTGCATTCAATTCATGCTCTGTTATTTCGTTTTAAGTTTGATAATAGCTTGTTATTTTAGCACTGTCTTTAGTTCAGTTCCAGCTTAGCTCATTGTGTTTACATTCCAAGATTAGTTGCCATCCATTTCATTTTAAATTACATTAGTTGTTAAATTTAAACACCACGGCCTTCATTATTTACAAAACCTCTTTTGTTCCAAATATATAATTGACTCATAACCATATGGATAGAAGACAGTATCAGCCCAAGGCCTAAATTACTTTTGCAACTTCTTTACCATCTCACAAATAAACCTTTCCTCAAAAGACTATTCTAAAGATCTATAACCTTTGAGTGAAGTTTAGTGGTGTTAAACTAAGTTGCAGAATAGAGTTAGGAGCTAGTCTTAGAGTAGAGATCTTATGATGTTACCAATATTCTTCCCCAAATATGCTTCAACAAACCTTTAATCATGGATAAGATATTGTATCATTATAAGCTTATTGTTTAATTGAATTTGTATACTTAGCTGTCCATTTCTCAAGCTCTTCCAAAATAACTTTAATGAAAGAATTGGACAAGTTAAGTTTATGTTTTGATTCATTTTCTTGAAGTCATTATCAAGCTTTGTATTCTGCTTAGTCATAGTTTAGGTTTGATTATGTTTCAGTATTTGCATTTTCATTTGTCATTTATCATCCACCAATTAGGCTTCACTCTGTTTTTAACCAGTAGCTTCTTTCCACTAGCTTTTAGTTATTTTCCTTGTGAACATAAAACCATCAAAAGACCAAAAACATCATAAAACACTAAACACAACGCATTAAGAAGCAAACACCTAGGCACATACAGTGCACTTCACTTCAGTAGTTTACCAACCCTGGTTGAAAATTAAATGAACTCAATTTAGGAGACTAGGTTGAGACCAAACAGATATTATTCACAAGATGATAAATATTTGGGATTTTATTTTGATTGTAGCAAAGGAAAATACTATTATCATGGATTTCACTACAAGGAAAAGACCCTCTAGCGGATGTTTTTGAGGAAGCCCCTATTAAAATAGCCCAGATATCTATTTGAAGTGGAGGTCGCTAGAGGAGGTTGGCGGGTGGAGAATTTTGCGGATGTTTTTTTTGTGGTGTGTTTCTCATCATAAAACGCACTGGTTCGTTTCATGAAAAACACACTGATGCAATTCATGAAAAATGCACCAGTGCGTACTATCAAATGGCACACCGAGACATCGTACTCTCCGTACAAACCATCCTGGTGAATCTAATTACTCCATCGCACCAGTGCTCTATGTACAAAACGGCTCGGTGCGTCTATGTAATCCAGCACACAGTAATGATGTGCGATGCCCCATTGATAAAACTGCCCGATGTGTCTCAAAATCGAGTGATCCAAGGTAAAATCTTGATACCCTTAACCAAGACCTTTAACTTCGTCTGATAACTTAGAATTGCATTAATTAAAGCATTAATGAACATAAATGAACAATTGCTTGCTGTAAAGAAGAGTAACATAACATGTCAAGGTCAGCAATCATAAGAACATGTCGTTTGATAACGGAGTTCGTCCAGGAGGGACTACATCTCCGGGCCTCGGTGTCAAGATGGTGTAGGCCGCTGCATTAAGTGTTATAAGAAGAAGATGTACATGGATGTGTTTCTCTGACATATAAGGAAAATTCCCTCATGCAGGAGTGGATAGACCTCTCTACGAGATGTTCTACTTTGGAACTCTCATGCATAAAAAAAACTCCTATCAGTATGACAATAGCTCACACATAAAGACTGTGAGTATGTCGTCGACATGGAAAACAAGGGATCTCAATGACATATGTGTGACATGGAGTATCCCACTAACATGGCATAAAAGAGATCTCAAAAACATACATGAGTATCCTGCCAATATGGCATCAAGGGATCTCAACATAATACAAGTCCATGACATAAAGTACATCAATAACAAAATAAGACAAGATCCCATGACTCATACATCAACAGGGATCTGTACAGCACTAAGCATCTCAGGAACAAAGAAGTACATGAAATCAACTCATCATATACCTCACGTTGAAGATGACTAAATAATGGGTTGTTGCCTGGCTAGATATGAAATCACCATCACAATCATGGCATCGAAAGGTGTGAAATCGACTGCTCACTCGCTGAAAGCTGACACCTGCAACTTCACTTCAAAAAATGACTAAAAAATATAAATCTCAGATGAAAAATCTGAATGCACCATCAGATTTTTGGCGTCGAATAGTGCAAAAACGACTATCCATTTGTTGAATTTTGATAAAATGAAAATCTGGGGCAAAAGGAATATTTTAGATTCTCCCTACAGTCCTCCTCGTAGCTGCTCCATGGGTGGACTGGAGATCTACAACTCCAAAAGGTGAATATGACCTTGCCATTGTGTTCCCTATGGAAAATCGTGAAAAATGGTTGTAAACTTGACTATATTCCAACATGGAGAAAATTTACCTCCCCAGGAAAATTTCAAGGCTCATAGTTTCGCTTGCATAATTACTGCTCCACGCACATGGTTCCGCCTGCAAATTTACCTCGATCTATGTGCACACTCTCCTGCTCTACCTAGCCTGGGCGCACTTGAAAATGATGGGCTTAAGTATATGAAGGTGGGCGGAGTTTTCAAAAAATTTGTTTGGCATAGTTGGTTTAAGATTCGAATTTGGTGGGAGGATGTCGGGTGGTCAAACCCTGACTCCTCCGAAGTGAGGCAGAAAACAGTTTTAAAAATCTGTATTTAATTGTATTAAACCCCTGTGTTGTTTCTTGTTTGTTGGCAAGTGGGTGTGTTGGGGGTCGGGTTTGCATTGGGCGGCCCGCCCCCATTTCCCATCGACTGTCGTTAATACTTGGCACCGTATATAATGGTGGAGTGGGTTAGTTTGTAGTGCCGGCCACGTGGCCGAGCGGGTTTGACCCCCGCCGGCACCAGATTTTCTGGTTATTTTTATAACATTTATATATATATATATATATATATATATATATATATATTGTGGATGTCAACCGAGGGTGGCAGGGGTCATAGCCCCCACCCTGTTTTTTAATATTTTTTTGTTTTACATAAAACAACTAGGTCGTTTTCAAAAATTCAGATTTTGACCGTATGGGTGCTTTTAAGCAAGTCACAATTTCGCCTGGGATTTGGTCGGAATTGGCTGGAAACTGGTGGTTGGGATTCGTCCAAATTGCGGCATCCTTAACCTGCATATTCATCCCGCTCCTAACTTTCACATACAAGCTCGGTTTGACGAACCGTTCACATTGCTGCGATCAGGGCGATGAGTTCTACACTCTAAACCTGGTTTGAGAGCAATCCAAACACTTTGATTTTTGAGCTTCCAGAAGTCCACTTTGTCCTGTGTGTGTCTGTAGAGCCACCTGGATCAATCCTCCCCACTGAGGAGCTTTTGGTCCTCCAAAAGCATCAAAAGAATATGCACTATGGTATACTATGTCTGCACCACAAGCATCCTGAAAAGGTCACCCTTCCTTCTCCTTCACCTGCGTCCTTCGGAGCCATAAGTGATGAACTGACACTTGCATCCCCTGCAAACCTGTAGTACAATATCCTACAAACACCTACTCAAATTTACCAATCTATGACCCAAATATTCCCATACTTTCCATGAGTTTATAATATGTACTCGGTGGTCAAGTTTACATCAAAAGGGAATCATACCCCAGAAATCACAAGACAAGACATCATCATCGCGTTTCGAAGTGATGGCAAACACCTCATCACTTTTACATGAAAGAAATGCAACACACGACTTATAAAACAAGGCCAAAAAAAATATCATTGTCGCTTAAGTGATGGAAAATACGTCATCACTTTCATAATTAAAAACGCGACAAATGATAAGTAAACCCTATCGCTCGCCCGCGCTCAGCAGCCGTGGTCGTTTCTTGCAGCCTACTCCTCATCTCTCAGTAGCCCACATGGCCCCTGCGGAATCAACCCCAGAGGTGGCCTCTTCCTCAAATAAGGCCCAAGCCTTCTCTGCTCTCATTAGCTCCTTAGATCTGCCCCGCCTTAGGCCGAAGATCTCCAAATTTGTGAAGAAGCTCGATGGCATTCAGGAGATCTCCCTTCCTCCAACTATTTCGTGCATGGCTTCCCTTTTTCTAGTTGAAAAAGGTGTCATAAGAAAATTTACCAGATTATGGCCCCCCCAAAGACTGTTCATAAATGGGTGGAGCGTAACTGGTCTAACAAAATCAATGGAAAAATCTCTATTCTCTTCTACGGCAGAGACTATTTCACGTTCCATTTTGAAACAAAAGAGGACAAGGATTTGATCTTCAAAAACAAGACTTATTTCATGGACACCATAGGTCTCTATATCAACAAGTGGACGCCTGACTTCGACCTGGAACTTGATGTGCCAAATGTCGTCCCAGTGTGGGTGCGCCTTCCACACCTTCCTCTGCATTGTTGGGGGGATGACTCTATCTGTGATTGGAAACACTGTCAGAAAATTCATTGATCAAAGTGAGCCTAAAGACAATATGCAAGCCTGTGCCAGGATCTGTGTTGAGTGGATCTGGGTAAAGGCCTCCCTGAAGCAATCAAGCTCAAATTTGACGAATGGACACACATACAGCAGCTCAACTACGAGAAAATCCAATTTTAATGCAAGGTATGTCACGAATATGGTCATTTTGCTAACATATGTTCTAAAGTTATTGATATTGAAAGTCTGGATTCAGATGCACAATGGGAAACCATAAAAAAAAAGACTTCTTCTAACCCTAGAATCTCCAGAAACTTCTTAAACCCCTCTGTCCCTCCTCCCAAAGCCACCCCCTCCTGCCCCTCCTCCTCCTCTCTTCAGCCCTCTAATCCCCCAGTCCATCCTACTGATCCCCCTAACCCTCCCCTCATTGACTCTATAGCCACAACCAATCCCTTCTCCTCCCTTGCTCGTTATGAAGATGATCCCCCCCAGCTCACTATCCCCTCTCAGTCTGCTTCCCCTCATCTCTCCCCAATTAACCCAGATCCTCCCTCTTCCTCCTTAGACCCCTCCTCCACCCGAATCACTAGAAAATCTACAAAAGAACATGGAGTCGCTTTGGAAAACCCAAAAAAAACTGGGCCTGGAAGAAAGTCATCCAAGCAACACAGAGATGAAACTACCCAATAGGATATTTCACTTGGAACTAAGAACCCTATTGAAACCTATCTCTTAGGGAAAAATAGCAAAGACTCTGGACAAAAGGATCAAGGAGGGAAGCCAGGCTCTCATTCTGCTTTCCTGAAATGATGAAAGTTCTCTCATGGAACTACAGAGGTTTGGGGCACCCCTCAAAAACTTCAGCCCTAAAAGATCTAATGAATCAGAAAAAGCTGGACATAATTCTCCTTCAAGAAACTAAGCAGGGAGATCTTGAAATGAAAACTATTCTCAGTAGAATAAAAATTCACTCGAGCACCCTCTCTGAATCCAAGGGTGCCTCTAGTGGTCTTGCCACTAATTGGAATCAAATCATTTGGAAGCATAAAATTTCAGCAAAAACGAAAAAGTGGATCAAAGTGACCCTTCAGAATATTAAAGAGAACATCGAGGTCATCATGTATAATGTTTATGGTTCCAACCATTACAGGGATAAAGCGATCTGTTGGGACGCTCTAAAAAATGACATTGATAAAGAAGACAGTAATAACATTATCATTGGAGGTGATTTAAACTTAATCCTCCATGCAAATGAAAAAAGAGGTGGATGCTTCAACCCAGACCCCTCTGGAGACCTGCTTGAGATCATAATTCAAGGTCATGAATTGGTTGATATTATCCCAAAAAATCGGAAATACACTTGGAGTAATCGCGGATTAGGAGGGGGAAACATCATGGAGCATCTTGACAGGTTTCTTGTGGTTGCCCCTCTCCTTTCGTCCTTCTCCATTGCCTTTTCCATCATCCTCTCTTCCTCCGCCTCCGATCACCACCCCATCTCCCTCTCCCTTGGTGACCAGCCCCCTCCCCTTCAAATACAACCCTCTTTGGAATGATGTCATGGAAGCTAGATAGTTATTGCGTAATACATGGCTGCAACACGAGGAGGGATCTCCATCTTTCATTTGGGAAACCAAATTAAAAAAGGTCAAAATAGCCTTAAAGTATTGGGCCAAACTACACTAGAAGGAGCCGGACAAGATCAAAATTGAGCTCAAGACAAAGCTAGAGGTTGTCCACAACATCATAGATTCTCAAGGGCCAAATCAAGAGAACTCCAATCATGAAAAAGAGCTCTATTGGAAATTATACAAAACCAATAGAATAGAAGAAGAGAAGTGTGAATAAAATCCATGAATTTGTGGCTCCAAGCAGGTGACAAGAACAACTCATTCTTCCACAAACAAGCTACAGTTCGCAAAACTAGGAACAACATATCCTCCATCATAGACAATGAAGGCAAAATTCAGACAAATCAAGAGATAATCAAATTTGTTCCAACCAGTCATTACATAGATCTTCTCACTGAAACAAAATAACCTGAAGATTACTCTGATCTATTAAGACACTTTCCAAATATGATAATGGAGGAAATGAACAGCACTCTAAAAAAAGATATAGAAGAGGCTAAAATCAAATGTGCCATTTGGTCCCTACATCCTGGCAAGGCTCCGGGTCCTGATGGCTTCTCCATCGGCTTTTATAGGACATATTTGGACTTAATAAAAAAAGAACTGACCAAAATGATACAGTGGACTCAAAGGAAGAAGAAAATAGGGGGCTTCACAAATTCAAATCATCTTGCTCTTATCCCTAAAGAAAACCTCCCTCCTCCTTCTCTAGGTTTTGACCTATCTCTCTCTACAATTCCTCCTACAAAATTATTACCAAAATCCTTGCCATGCGCCTCAAGCCCCTCCTTCCTAACCTCATTTCGGAAAATCAAGGAGGCTTCATCTCTCAAAGACATATCTCAGACACTATACTCCTTATTCAAGAAGCCATCCATTCAAGTATGACTCACAGAGAGAAAGGTTTCATCCTCAAACTCGATCTAGCCAATGCTTTTGATAGGGTTAGGCACTCCTTCCTTCTTTCTGTCCTCCAAAAAATGGGCTTCGACGAAAATTTCAATGCCCTCATCAAATATTGCATCTCTAGCCCTTGGATATCCCCCCTCATAAATGGCAGGCCTGCAACTTTATTTTAGTCCTCACATGGTCTTCGATAGGGTTGTCGTCTCTCTCCTTTTCTCTTTATCCTCATGGCAAAATCTTTCAGCGGTGCATTGGATCATATGAGAAGAGTTGACCTTATCACTAGAATTAAATTTGGCAATGGTGTCAAAAATATGAATCACTCACAATTTGCAGATGACACTCTTTTGATGGGTGGTGCATCTTACATTATTGCTCACAGGTTCAAATCTCTCCTTGATAAGTTCATGCTCTACTCCGGAGGATTGATAAAATTCCAAAAAGGTTGCATGTATGGTTGGAACGCAACTAATCAAACCATTCACAGCATTGCACAAATTTTTGGAGTTACTTACAAACTGAATTGGGATCATTGCTAAAGTCTGAAGTCTAGAATATAACAATAGAAAAAATGAAGAGAAAAGTCCAGCAGTGGGGTTCCTCCTAGTTGAACCTTGCTGGTCATGTTGTTTTACTCAAATCTAGCCTTTCATCTTTACCCCTGTATCATTTCACTCTGCTTCATGCCCCTACTAGAATCCATCACAAATTCGAATCTATCCTAAGGCATTTTCTCTTGCAGGGAGGAAAAAATGAGAATAAAAAATACAATCTTGTTAAGTGGAGGCATGTCACTCAAGGCTACGAAAATGGAGGGCTCGGAATCCACTCACCCAAGCTCCTGAACATTGCATTTGGAGGTAATATTTTCTGGAGGTTAATCAATGGACAGCAAGATTGGTGGAAGAAATTTATGGAATCCAAATACCTTAACTCTCCTAGACAGCATCTCCTTGATCAAGAGATCTCCAATATACCCTGGTCCAGAATTTGGGCCCTCTGTAAGAAATCCATCCCCTTCTTAACCCTCAATCTCTCTAAATTCCCTCATGAGGGAAGTAACATTAACATCGGGGAAGATAAAATTATGGGGCAAAATCCTCTCCTTGAGAGACCTGGCACCCGTCGCATTCTTTCTCATTTTCAAGCTCTTAGACTTAAATACTTAAGTCAAATATCCAAATGGGACGACCAAAATAATAGCTGGATTGGATGGAATTTTCCATGTCCCTTTGCTGCCCAATGTTGGAAAGATCTCACCTCATCTTCATAGCTCCATATGAACTCCATCAATACTATCTTTGATCTGATAAAAAACTAGAGGAAACATTACCCTTGGGGGAAAAATAAAAACAATCTAGCTAGAAGGGTCTGCGATACCCTTCCATATGTGCTCTTACGGAACATATAGATTGGCAGAAACCAAGAGATCTTCAGTAACAAAAATTCCTCCTGCAGTAAAGTCTGCAACAAGACATGGAGTCTCACTCTTGAAACAATTGCCTCAAAAAACAACAGCAACATCAGTGTTCATGATCTCCAAGTGGAAGAAAGGAATTTTTTGGGTAAATTTTGGACATCCCTAGCTTCATCAGGCCTTCTACTCATCATCCCCATCAGCATGAAGCATGGAAGGTTTGTTTAAAAGAAAAATAATTCATTGAATGGTTGGACAGTTGCTCAAGGCCTGCTCTTTTTTTCTATGGCACATCAAAATTGAACCCAGATATTGCCGGAGCTGGAGGCATTATAAGAAATGGAAATGGTAGCACTCTTCTCTCATTCGAGTGGGATCTTGTCTCTCTCTCCAACAACCAAGCAGAAGCTTACTCCCTTCTCCAAGGCCTCTATCAACTAAAGAAGAGCAACATCACCAATGCAATGGTGTTCAGGGACTCATCTATAATCATAAACATGATTATCCATGACTACCCTATTCACAATATAGATCTTCATAGAATTTTTAGCAGATGTCATGACATTTCCAAAGGCATGAAATACATATCCTTCCACCATATTCTCAAAATGAACAACAAGATCGTTGATGCACTAGAATCCAAAGCTTGTGCAAGAGAAGTTGGTTAAATATTCTACAATGATGGTCTATCCCACAATCCCCTGCCATGATCTTGACTCTGTTGACGAAAATATATTTTTGGATCCTCCCTACAGGAATCTCTGAAATCTGCAAACTCATCAGTACCTACTCCCACCTATCTCTCGTGACCCTATCTCCTTAGGTTCGCTACCCGACTGCTCCCTCCTCTGTCCACAATTCTATTTATCCCTGCAGTCGTTCCTCCTTCTTGCATCCTTCTTTTGCGTCCCCTTGCTCTTCGCTTGTCACTGAGCTATTAGTTCATGTTCTCCCCCTCCCCTGCTGGTCCCCCCCTCCTCACTATCACCTCCCTTCATCGCGCACCCACTCCCCTTAATTCCATCATTCCTAGCCCTCTGTTTCACAATGGCTCACAGCGAAGACTGCCTCCACTGTGCAGATATCTAGGTAGAGCTGGAGCAAATCTCTTCTTGCACCAGCTTACATCACTTCAAAAACAGTTCAATGACGTCTCCAACCATATCTCCCATGCGAAATAATCTATCAAAATTATCAAATATATGTTGGAAAAGCGCCCAGCCCCAATTTCGGGTTCCAGCAATGTGATAAATACAAGCACAAATGAGAATATTGTTGGTTCAACCCGACGCCCAATGAGCATTGAATGATCTGCTCCCCTCCTTTTCTCAGCATGGTTTTTAAATTTGTACTACTTCTCTCTCAGTTTGTTTGTATCTACTCGTTATCTATATTCTAGTGTTTTTGAACAGTAGACACAAAGAAGGCTTAGCATTTTGTGGAAGCTACCTTCTCTGTTGCTCCTCAGAAACTCTTGCATGTAACAAGGAGTCACCTCCTCAAATTTTTTTGGAATATAAATCAGCAACCGATATTGTTAAAAAAAAATGTGACAAATGATTTACAAACACTGCCACGACAAGCTAACATATCTATAAAAAATGATCTAGAAGAACCATCTCTCACTTATCAAAGTGATTGGATCATTTCCCTGTGGCGAACTTGCTTGTCGATCAGCTCTTTCGAATGGCGTATGCACGGGCACTTTGTCTTGAAGGCGCTGCTCTGGATGGAGTCTCCAGCATGTGGCTCTTTGATGACCATTTCAATCGCAATGAGTGCAAAAGGTCTTTCTCCTCCAAACCTGCTTAACCGATTTCTTTCCCTGTTGTGGAGAAGGCTTTTCATGCCTCATCCTCCTTTCTGCTGCCTTCCTTTTCCAACACTTGGAAATCACATGGTTATTTAAACTACAAAAATTACATGCTTTTCTAGGCCATGATTTACGATCGTGGTTATCAACATTTTTATAATCAAAATGCACTCTGGAATAATGAGACTTATTATACCTTTTATGGTGGCCTCTGGTGCGATCATGGTGATGGGAGCTCGCCTTAGCTCTTTCACTACAACATGCACTACCGTGGGATGATGGTGAAGTTTCCTCATCATTCCTCTTCCCTGGAGAGTTATCTATTTTCCCTTGATGTCCTTCGAACATCCTTCTTCAGTGTACCCCAAACTTGCATAACGAGGTCGTTGCACAACCTCCAATGGTTGAGTTATGCCTTGGCCATGAATGCCAATTCCTCCTCCTCTATACCCCATCTTTGTGAGGAGTTTCATGTTGATACCTATGATGGGTATCTCCACACTTTTAACCAAAATGATATCATGTGAAGAAACTGAAGAAAAATCAACACTGTTTCCCTTAGTTGTCGATTGCGAAACAGATGAAGAAGGCTTTTGTAAGCCTTCGTTGCACTTCACTTTGTCCAAGGCGTCTGTCGCGGCTTGTAGCTGAAGTTGCAACTGTTGCTTCTCCTCCTTCTCATCATGTAGGAATGCCTTCAATGCATCATTATCTGCTTGAAGGATTTCGTTGTTGCGCTGCAATTCTTCCCATGCCTCTGTCGTGGCTTGCAACTGAAGCTGCAACTGCTGCTTCTCCTCCTTCTCTTCCTGTAGGAATTCCTTCAATACATCATGATCTGCTTGAAGAATTTTGTTTTTGCACTTCAATTCTTCCCACACCTCTATCGTGGCTTGCAACTGAAGCTGCAATCGATGTTTTTCCTCCTTCTCTTCCTGTAGGAGGGTCTTCAATTCGGCATTCTCTGCTGCTTGTTTTTCATAGCCTCGTACATCATGTTCGCTTTCTCGGACACCCTGAGCATGGTCTCGTACATATCCTTGACATTCTCCATGGCTCAACTCAGTGAACGTTCAATGTTCACACCTACAATTCAATCAACAAGAAGACCTGCTCTGATACCACTTGATCCAGGGTAAAACCTTGATACCCTTAACCAAGACCTTTAACTTCAACTGATAACTTAGAATTGCATTAATTAAAGCATCAATGAATATAAATGAACAACTGCTTTTTGTAAAGAAGAGGAACATGGCATGTCATGATCAGAAATCATAAGAACACGTCGTTTAATAATGGAGTTTTTCCAGGAAGGACTACATCTCCGGGCCTCGCTGTCAAGATGGTGTAGGCCACTACCTTAAGTGCTATAAGAAGAAGATGTACATGGATGTGTTTCTCTGACATACAAGGAAAATGCCCTGACGCAAGAGTGGCTAGACCTCTCTACGAGATGTTCCACTTCGGAACTCTCATGCATAAAAAGGACTCCTATCAGTATGGCAATATCTCACACATAAATACTATGAGTATCCCGCCAAAATGGAAAACAAGAGATCTCAATGACATACGTGTGACACAGAGTATCCCGCTAACATGGCATAAAAAGGATCTCAAAAACATACATGATTATCCTACCAATATGGCATCAAGGGTCTCAGTATAATACAAGTCCATGACATAAAGTACAGCAATAACTAAACAAGACATGATTCCATGACTCATACATCAACAGGGATCTATACAGCACTAAGCATTTCAGGATTAAATAAGTACATGAAATCAACTCATCATATACCTCATGCTGAAGATGACTGAAGAATGGGTTGTTGCGCGGCTAGATCTAAAATCGCCATCACAATCATGGCATCGAAAGGTGTGAAATCGACTGCTCACTTGCTGAAAGCTAACACCTGCAACTTCACTTCAAAAAGTGACTGAAAAATATAAATCTCAGATGAAAAATCTGAATGCGCCATTAGATTTTTGGCGTCGAATAGTGCAAAAACGACTATCCATTTGCTGAATTATGAAAAATGAAAATATGGGGCAAAAGGAATCTTTTAGATTCTTCCTAGATTCCTCCCTGTAGTTGCATCATGGGTGGACTGGAAATCTGCAGCTCAAAAGGCGAATCTGACCTTGCCATTGCGTTCCCTGTGGAAAACCATGAAAAATGATTGTAAACTTGACTATCTTCTGACATGGAGAAAATTTACCTCCCCGAGAAAATTTCAAGGCTAATGGTTCCACCTGCAAATTTACCTCGATCCGCGTGCACGCTCTCCTATTCTTCCTGGCCTGGGTGCACTTGAAAATGATGGGTTTAAGTATGTGAAGGTGGGTGGAGTTTTCGAAAAATCCGTTTGGCATAGTTGGTTTAATATTTGAATTTGGTGGGAGGAGGTCGGGTGGTCAAACCCCGACCCCTCTGAAGTAAGGCAGAAAATAGTTTTAAAAATACTTATTTAATTTTATTAAACCCCCACGTTGTTTTTTATTTGATGGAAAGTGGGTGTGTTGGGGGCCGTGTCCGCATTGGGCAGCTCACCCCCATTTCCCGTCAACCGTCATTAATACTTGGCACCGTATATAATGGTGGAGTGGGTTGGTTTGTGGTGTCGCCCGCTCGGGGCCGGCCACGTGGCCAGGCAAGTTTGACCCCCACCAGCACCAGATTTCCTGGTGTATTTTTATAACATATATATATGTGTGTGTGTGTGTGTGTGTGTGTGTGGTGGATGTTGACCAGGGGTGGCAGGGGTCACGGCCCCCACCCCTTTTTTTAATATTTTTTTGTTTTACATAAAACAACTAGGTCGTTTTCGAAAATTCAGATTTTGACCATAGGAGCGCTTTTAAACAGGCCACAATTTCGCCTAGGATTTGGTCGAATTGGCCGGAATCCAGTGGTCGGGTTTCGTCCAAATTGCAGCCTCCTTAACCTGCCTAATCATCCAAGCCAACCCAAAACTTTGACCGCTCCTAACTTTCGCATATGAGCTCAGTTTGATGAATCATTCACATCACTGCAATCAGGGAGACGAGATCTACACTCTGGACCTAGTTTGAGAGCAATCCAAACACTTTGATTTTTGAGCTTCCAGAAGCCCACTTTGTCCTGTGTGTGTCTTTGGAGCCACCTGGATCATCGAGTGCACCGAAAAAGGGTTAATTTAAAAAAAAATATCAGTCATAAAAACCTCATTTTTAGTTGTTCAGTGCTCTAGACCTCTCAAGCACCGGTGTGAGTTTGTCTTCTGTGAGGCGCCCTTCCATCGGTGTTCCCATTGTTTGGATTGCTACTGTCCATTTCTCACTTGTGGAGTTTGAATTTTCAAAAACCGTGGGCAAATTTGTTTTTTTGAATTCCTCAGCAAAGATGTCTCCTCGACGCACAAATGTACAAGTAATCTACTTGCTTCTCAATAACTAAACCTTTTAGCAGATTAAAACTTCAAATTAACTTAAAATTGACCGTTTAGAAAAAATAATAATAAATTATGCGAGTGTGTTCGAGTCGTTCGACTCACACCATTCGCGGTGTTGCCTGTAAATTTATAGGCTGCACTGTGAACGGTGTTAACGGAAACCGCGCTGGGTTTCGGTGCGGTATCAAGAAAACGCGCAGCGATAAAATTTTAAAAAATAACACAGTGATGCGGTCATTTATAGGACCGCACCATTGACAATGAAATGTTTTCGTGAGGGCGGTGCATTGACCAAACTCACTACCCCAAGGCGGATACTTTGGTCAACACACCACCCTCTTGACAGCAGTACATAATTAATAGTGTGGTCATTTACAGGACAGCACTGTTGACTATGTAATGTTGTCGGGAGGGCGGTGCATTGACCAAATTATCCTTCCTAGGGCAGTTAGTTTGTTCAACGCACCATACAAAAATATTCCCTGTTTGCGCAGTGCGCGAACATTTTTCATGTACACTGGGCACGGTGCGTGATAAAGAAGTACACACCGATAACGTTACTATTTTTTTGGGCACAATGAGTGTTTTTATTTTTAATAAAAACTATATCCATATATATTTATTTATTTATTTATTTATAAATACATTTCTCATTTAATACAAAAATGTATTTGATATGTGAATCATTCAATGATGTCAACGGAGAGAGCGAAGGGAACAACAACAGCATATGGAGGACCGTTATAACGTGATTCATCTGTGGGAGGCATGGGAGAGGGAGAGACTTTTGTACCCTCATCCTATTATGGCAGACACCCAGTTGCTCCTAAGAAAGATAGGCCTCCTCAGGTTCTATGAGGAAGCTACATCCATGAAGGGGCATAGTGGGTTATTGGGACAACTGATCTAGAGGTGGGGTGCCCATCGACAGGATTTCTGGGGCCGGTCCTGGCCAATGGTATGAGCCCACTGAGGAGGACATCTATTTTATTACTGGCCTATCTAGGAGAGGGCAGGATTTTCCCTAGTACCCAGATGTCCCTGTCGGTTATGCAACAGGGAGTCAGTTGGCGTACTCCCAGAGATACATTAGGGATGATATATTTTCTCCTACAGATTTTCAGGTGTTCGGTGGTCAGTAAGCCATTTGGTCCAGAGGAGGTGAGGTGCCTCTCACTACTACTGACGGAGATTTCATACTATAATAGTGACGGGCAGTGCATTAGTTGCTCGCTTTTATTTTATGTTGATTCTTTATTCCAGACGCCACGACTTGTGCAATGGTCTGCAATTTTTTTGCAACAGTTTTGTACAGCATTAGATAGATGTCGTTCTCAGGCACTTGGGAGGTTGACCTTCCCTTTTTCTTCAGATTTATTTTGTTTATTTTTTGAGAGGTTTCCAGAGACGAGGCCTACTTTTGTTCGGCAGCCTTGTAGGCTGATGTTGCATGTACAGATGCAGATGTGGGGCTAGATGATGCTCAAGAGGGGCCTGCATGACTTTCCAGCCAAGATATCTACTGATGCGCTGGAGTTGTTAGCCAGTGTCGATGATCACTCATTTTTTATGGTGTCGTGTCTGTATGCCAGTTTGGATTGGCGAGGGTGTACCAACATTCTCTTCACACAGGATGAGCCACCGGATGCGAGAGGTAATATTAGTTTTTTATTTAAATTAATATAGTTTCATTTTATTGTCTTAATTAATTAATTAGAATAAAATTTATTCTAACACGTTCTTTAACTTGTTTTATTAAATTTTTTAATGAAATTATCTAATTATTTTTGTGTACTATATATTTTGACATTCGTTGGGGACATGATTCCACCCTCACCGAATGATCTGGGTGTAGATCGTGACAAGGAGATGGCGGAGGCGGCAGATCAGGGTGACAAACCTGATCCTCGTTTGCAGATACCCGTGGGGGTGTGGTAAGGGCAGACACCCGATTTAGGATGGAGCTGGGTGACCGACTGTGTCGACTCCTGGTTGATGAGGGAGTTTTCCCTACTACAATCAGAGAGATCCAGGCTGATCGTAGTCTCACAGAGCTCTAGAGAGACATGACCTGCGATATGATGACCCCTATGTGTCATATCATTGGAGCTTCTAGACTATTGGCAGCTAGGAGGGATAGGTGTCGTGGAGATGCATGACAGAGCAACTCATCTGATGATCATGATCACGAGGGGAGTGATCATCATTCTAGTACTCCACCTCCTCCTCCTTCACCTCGCGTCGGAGATCATGAGCAACCAGCATCGAGTCCTGATCAGCAGGAGTAGTCTGCACCATCTTAGCAAGCACCTAGTCTTGAGCAAACACGGCCATCGACTGAGCAAGCACATGATCCTGAGCGGGTAGGTCCATTTGAGCATGTCGCACCATCTACTGGGCAGGATGCACCATCGACGACTCATCAACAGGCAGTTCCTGAACAGAATGCACCATTTGATCAGCAGGCACCTTCGGAGCAAACACGTCATCCATCTGAGCATGAGGCTGCACCATCGACTGAGCAAGCCTCGACTAGTACTAGTATTGATGTAGTACCACCAGATATTTGACATTTATATGCAGTTGTATATTTTTTACATTATATATATATATATATATATATATATATATATATATATATATATATATATATATATATGGTGCATGTATTTTATGTTCATTTTGGTATACTTAATTTACATGTTGGTGCTCATCATGGTGTGTATATTGTTAGGTCATGTTAGATATGTTCATTTGATGTGCTTGCAGATAGATGTGTATGTGATGTTATACAATGCTTGTGTTTTGTTAGATGATCATGATCATGATAATTAGATGATGTTAGTGAATTTGAATGTGTATTTTAGAATATGATATTTTTACGATGGTTATCATGATCGTGATGTTTATTTTTAATATTAAATCGATATATTTATTAGATATTATGTATTGGTAATTGTAAAATTGTGTACTTGTAATTGTATGCATCGTGATTGTAATTGTAATTGTATGTAAATTGTAAAATTGTAATTGTAATTGTAATTGTATATAAAATATTTGTAAAATTGTAACTGTAATTATAATATTAATTGTAATTGTACGTAAAATATTTGCAAAATTGTAATTGTAATTGTATTGTGAAACTGTAAAATTGTAATTGTAATTGTATGTATTGTCATGATTCAATTTTATTAAAATTGTAAAATTTGTAAATTTGTAAAATTGTAAATTTGTAATTGTAATTGTAATTGTATGCACCGTGATTGTAATTGTATGTAAAATTGTAATTGTGATTGTATGTAAAATTGTAAAATTGTAATTATAATTGTAATTGTCTGTAAAATTGTAAAATTTTAATTGTAATTTTAATTGTAATTGTATGTAAAATATTTGTAAAATTGTAATTGTATTATGAAATTGTAAAATTGTAATTGTAATTATATGTATTGTCATGATTCAATTTTATTAAAATTGTAAAATTTGTAAATTTGTAAAATTGTAAAATTGTAAATTAATTGTCGATTTTGAAGCATAAATACCATAAGTAAAATGTATACCGTAAATATTGTCAAATTACCATAATTGTACAATTGTAAATTTGTAAATTTTTGTGAATATAAATAATTGTAAGATAATAAATCTAGAATAATATGAATCTTTGTAACATAATAAAGTTTAGAAAATAATGCAAATAAATTCATGTTTATAATTATCATTATTTTATTATGATCTTACATTAAAAAAAATAACAGTATACATTAATACAATTTTTTAAATTTTGAAGATATCATTCATACACATTTAAAGCAATCAAGTAGTTATATAATTTTAGGAATTGACATAAAAAAAAGAACTTGATACAGTGCATTGTTTTCGAGATCAACATAATTGCAAATTATCAAGCGAAATGATTTTAACATTAACACAATGCAAACCAATTAATTCAAAATACATATTATAATGTTTCGAAAAAAAAGAGTCTTACTTATAAGGTTAAATCCTCTTCTTTATAAAACCCATCTTAAATAGTATAAATGATGAAATAACACATGTACCATATCACTCTTTGTTCTCATGATCACCCTCATTATCTTCCATCTCGCTTGGTATGATAACACTATTGTTCTCAAAAATATGTTTTGATCTAGGGTCATGTCTCTATACGAACCACCAATCCCTATTCAACACAGTTGGGTAAAAAAACACATAGTTGCAGTGTTTGGGGAAAACATAAGGCTCCTTAGCTTCATCCCACATCTTTCTAGAGTTGATACATATCATCCTACTATCGCGATCTTCCTTTACATTATTCTGATAAAAGGTGTCCCACCACTTGCACCTAAAAATAACACATTAGAGAGAAGAGAAGTCCACTTCAATGATCTCTTGTATATTTTTGACGTAACCTAATGTCCCTCGTACTAGGTTTTGATCACGGTGGCTAGCTCGACTAGATTGATCGAACTCGACTTCCACTCCACAGTTTTGTGTCATGTGTCCATCATCGGAATTTTCTGTGTGAAAATGGTGTCCATATGGCCACATAGATGGGAAAAAATGCACCTATAAAAAAATTAAAAAATCAGTGTCATGTGTCTTATAATAACTCAACTGTTAAAATATGAAATATAGATGTTACATTTCAAAGGTGCATTATTAAGTTTGAAATTTACATAAATAGATTATTACCGAGTTGTTGCACCCAATCCCTATGTTTAGCGCATCCTCTTCAGCACCCGGGTAACGATCAGTTGCACCGTATTTCTCTCTGACTTGGTCAGCAACCCAACTGTTGGGGCATATAATTGGCATATTTTATTTTAAATGATCAGGATAAGGCACACTTCTACCATTCAACCATCTGAATTCTTTCCTATCACTATCCCATTTCATCCTATTTTGTTCGTACAATTCGACCCACGGTTGTGTCACTTCGAAATTGTAAAGAATGAATTTATTGATTGCTTCAATTTATGCATTTGCTGATGAAATCAAACTGACATATAGTACATATGAGATCAAAATATACATTATATCGAAGTTCAACGTGAATATTTACTCTATGTAAATTTGAAAAATTATAAGTCGCTTACTCTTTATCAAGCGTCTTTTTCCATTTGTTTGGAGAAGCTCCCCTTCTCTTTTTTCTTCCTCCCTTTCATCGTCCCAAATCACCGCACCTAGTCTGTTGTCGATCTTCTTGATGTACTCACTGGAATAATAGAAAGACTCATATGATATGTACCCCTCTACCATAGACCCCTCACATTTTTCCCTTTGTCGAATAAAACCTTTCAATTTCTTCATGTACCCCTCTAAGAAGAACATCCAACGACAAGAAACCACCCCAAATAATTCAACCTCGTCTACTAAGTGGATTAGAAGATGAACCTGCAAGTCCATGAAACTGTCGGCAGTTCCTTCTCAAACATACAAACAATCTCAACTCTCTCTTGATGCCACCGTGGAATTCTAGCCTCATGAATCTCCTTTGACTTGATCCAACGTAAAAATGTAAATAATTTATATATGCCACATCCTAGGTCTGGGGGGAAGTCATGTTTCACACACCCACGAACGAACAACAGATAATGACACTGAAAAGTTATAAACACATGCAATAATATAAAAAATTAGTTATGTTTTATGATCCATGCATGGGATAAAATTTATTAATATAAAAAATAATAAAATCATTCGTTTGACATTTTACGTACTCTTAGAATATTAAAATGGTAATGCAATTTCAACCCCGACAAATGGTCTTCCACATTGAAGTGGCGCCGTATCGAAGACCCATATGAAGATGGCACCCTCACACCCATTATAACTTCCTTTGCCAAAGAAAGGTCATTTTCTTTAAAAATCCCTGGGACATTACCTTCTTTGAAATACCAATTAGAGGGACCAGTTGCCTCTGATCATGTACTTTCTAATTGTCTTGGCCAATGTTTATTTTTAGTTTTTGAAGTAATAAGATCTTTCCTAACAGCCAATGTGTCACTTTTTTTCGATGATATGTGCCTCCATAAAGAAGATGAAACATTTTTAAATATATGCATGGGATCTAATAATTGGGTAATCTTAATATGCTCCTAATATGGTAGGTTATAAAAGATAGATTTCCTTTTCATCCCAATGATAAATTTCTCAACATAGGTGTCGAAGAATTCTGGATAATCGAACATAGGCTCCCCATTTGAATCGAACATTTCTATGAACTCTTTCTCCTTCTCCTTCTCTCTCTCATGTTCTCTAAGCCATTCAGCTGGTGTCGTTATTGCAGACCTTTAGGTTCTCTCTCGTTTACCATTGAAAGCGGGTGTTTCTCTTCTGTAAGGGTGTTCTTCTGGGAGGAATACCCTAGAGTAGTCATACACTGGCTCCCATAGGTCATTGGACCATCTAGCTTTCTGATAAGGTCCACAACATTTGCATCCATAATACCCTTTTGTTACAAGACCTACAAAATTATTGTATACAATATGCATGGCACGTTAAAGAATATCATGAAGATCAGAACAATTACAACGGATTAAATAACTAATATGTGAAATAATATTGTTACGTATATAAACAAATCAATAAACATGTAATTTACCGTAGAACACTCCTAAGCCTGGATAATCATGTGTTGTGTAAGAACATATTCCATACAACTTAAAACTCCTCTCTGCTGGGATGGATCTTGATACATCATATACATTTATCCCATCCCATAATTCCTTCAATTAATCTACTAGTGGTTGTAAGTAGACATCCATATTCTTCACTTGTCTTCTACTAGGGACTATGAGAGCCAACATAAGATGTTCATTATTCACGGACAACCATGGGGGGATATTGTTATTCATCACTACTACAGGCCAAATAGAATAGTTGGTGTTCTCGAGGGAATATGGGTTGACGCCATCCATGGATATGCTGAGTTGTAGACTTCGTACTTCATCCTTAAATTTTTCGAGCCATGTATCCTCTATATGCTTCATGGCTATTGAATCTGTTGAGATTCACATAACTCCCAACTCACTTCTATGTGAGGAATTCCATCTCTGCAACATAGCTAATTCTTTGCAATGAAAGATCCTTTGAATCCTTGGGATTATAGGCATGTGCCTCAATATCTTAAAATGAGGACCACGTGATTTACCCTTCTTTTTTTATTTATCATACCTGGCATGCCCACATTTTGGACATATCTCTTTGTCTGCATATTCTCCTCTATATAGAATACAATCACTTGGACATGCATGATATGATATGTACTCAACATCCAACATTTTCAACAATTTCTTTGCCTATTCATAGCTACCGGGCAAGACATTATCACTCAGAAGAACCTTATATTTGAATAACCTATAGTTGGTCATGGACAATATTAAATGTACATTAATACCGATAATTATTAATGTTCATAAATTTTACCATTTGTAATGTTCATTGTATGATTATATTTATCAAAATATAAGGGACTTGATGGTCAATTACCTCAAAATTTCCAAGAAACATGCATTCAAAAACTCAAACTTTTCTTTCAAGTTGTAAAGTAACATCATTGTCCCCAACTAGGTAGACTTTGACTGACTTCCAGGTCCAAAGAGAGGGGTGGTGGAAGAAAATTTAAGGCTTTCGAAAAATGTATCAGTGATATGAGCATCATCCCCTAGATTATCATCATTATGTAATGCATCTAACAACATTGTCCCCATGGAAATCGTATCCCTTAAGTAATCATCCATATCAACCTCTATTTGATTACTTCCATTGCCAGCTTGTGAAGAACTACTATTGTTGTAGTCATTACTAATTGGTGAATCTGGATCTAATGGGAATTGAATAAATGGTTAATTCAACCATTCTTGGTATCATGATAACATTCATTTTAGAAGTATAGAGCATTGTGGCGGAAGTCCCTTTGGTCTAGGGTTTCTTGGCACGGAGGCTACCGACAGAAGTTGGGTCGGTTTGAGAGAGGGCTTTCAGCTCTGTCCAGGGAGCAATGGCTCCCATCACTCGAGGGTGCAAGTAGGAGACTCTTCAGTGGCCAATGGAGGGGCGACGGTGGAAAAGGAGACACCTCCCTTGCTCCCCTATTTTCGAGCTCCTCTACCACCGAATCACAATGGAATCTCTGTTCCTGAGGCATGCTTGGAAAGGGGATAGATGAGGGTTTTATGGGCCGAAAATAACAGTTATAATGAAGCCAACAGAAAAAGGCCTATTTCCTCCCGGGTCAGTGATATTGTGGTTATTGTGTGTAATCGACCTGTGGAGTGTTGGGTGCTTTCTGTGGAGATGAAGGCATCTAAAACGTTCGTCGAGGGAGGTGTCTACAAGATCAAACTAGTGTCACTGGTGCTGGGTCTTCCTCCAAGGGGTGTCAAAATCGAGTGTGTGGTTAGAGGACTCAGAAACATGATGATCATTGGCCTCTTCTCCTCGACACTTGACCCTTTCCGTCGCTTGACCTCCCTTGTTCCTGAGAGGATGATTTCGGCTCGCGTTGTTCAGGTCACCGGCTCACTGTGCTTGGTACCTCTCCTTACCTTCTCGTTCTTCATATTATTTTTTAAAGAACTTGAGGCTCCGAATATACCGAGGAGGAGGGTAGCTTGGGGGGCGGCCCCTCTTCATTTTCTTCTATTACAACCATGGTGCGAGGCAGTGTCCTCAGGTCTGTCATTCTTGACTATTGGCATAAAGTCCTCTGGACTAGTTTCGACCCCCGCTGGTGCTCTTCTCTCTCGGGGGACAGGCACATATCAGCCTTACAGTGGGTATAGCGATGTGTGCTAGGCAACGCTGCCTCATTACCAAATTTTCATTAAATCCATAGATAGGAAGACAATCACTCTATGGGTGCAGGAATCTAAGATGGTACTTGAGTTGAAAAAAAAAATTCCAATCTGTCACAGGCATTCTGGCACAACAACAAAGCTTGATATACTCAGGAAGAGCACTACAGGAAATATCTAAATTAAATCTATACCAGATTCAAAGAAACGCCACTATTTTCCTGAACTTAAGGCTCAAAGGTGGTGCTCCACGAACAAAAAAAAACTAATAGATCAATAACAACATGAAAGGGAATGCCCTCCTTTAAGGATATCCTGAGAGGGAAAGCCCCCGCAAAGGGGAAAAACAAATTCCAGATTTGTCACTACAAGGACCATACATTGTAGAAAAAACAGAGAAAATTCCAGATCTGGCAGTAGAAATACAAGAGGTAATTGGGTTGTTTGATGCACTGCAATCAAAAGCTATTATCTACCGCTTTAATGGATACTGGCCAAAACCTAAATAATTACATGCATGGATACACCAAAATTGGACCCGGAACTACGATATTTACCTTTGTTCAAAATGGTTCTTCGTGGTTCAATTTGATACTATAGAGGACTACATTTTTTCCACTATTGAAGGACCATGGTTCTGGGGAAGAGCAGGTCTCTTCGTAACCCCATGGTTCCCCGGCTTTGAAGTAAACACAATGGTGGTTACAAAAATTCATGTTTGGGTGATATTATACAACCTGCCACTCTTGTTCTGGTACCATTAGGTTCTAGAAAACATTGGGAACTCTCTAGGAAGGTTCATAAAGCTAGACCGAGAAAGAATGGACATAGGGATATTCACCTTCGCACATATCTGCATGGAGATGGACCTAAGTAAGGGCCTACCATATTGCATACATCTAATTCAAAAAGACCTCAAGTGGTCTCAATCATTATATTTCGAAAACACAGTGTTTAGATGCAGAGTGTGCCACCAAAATGGGCACTTACAGAGCACCTGCACATTAACAAGGAAAAAAACAACCAAGAAGCCGCAAAAGAAGAAAGGTTGGAAATTTCCGGATGTGCCACTCTCAGATGAAGAGGAAGAAGAAATGGAAGTAAACCAGAGGCAAACATAAACAGAAAAACAGCAAGAAAATCAGCAAGATTCACAGGAGAAGGAAGTAGAAAATATGGAAAAAAAAAGTGGAAATCGATGAGAAGACATCTTCTTCTTCAAATGCAGATCCCCATCAGGATGAGAAGATCGGTGATCAAGGTGTGACAAGCACCAAGCGAGCACATGTATCTGAAAGTTCTGATTCAGAAAAATATGTCCAACTCTCTTCCAGCATGGAGTTGGCCATTATTCATTCTGCTTCTTCACTGGATGGTTGGCAAAAAGTACAAAAGAAGAAGGAAAAAAATATAAGTCCAGTGTTTCTGGCATTATGTAATTGAGGCTTAAATTCCTGCCCAAGCCCTGTTTCTAACAAGGCGATACTCTCATATGGAATGCTTCGGCATCTACTATGTAAATTTTTGTAAAATTTTATGAAAAGTTCGATTTTTTCCTTGGAAAAAAAAAAACCATTCTTAGTATCATTCATCTCCGAGTTTTTCTGTTAATTCAACCTTCTCTCGATTTGACATTGTTGTGGGGTGCAATGGCAAATGGTAGGTAGGTTGGTCATCATCATTAGAATCCTAATAATTTCAAAAAATATATTTGAACATGATTAGTACAAAATCAATGATAACAATTAGTAAGCACGTTGACAATGCATGATTAATTGGTTTGACATTGAAATAATTAAATTATACCAAACAATTAGTATTACCATCATTGTCCCAGGATTGTGGCTAGAAGATGGCATGTTACAATTGGCAGAGTGAAGCGGTTGTCCATTTTCATCTACCAACTACGCCTTGCAGTATGTTGCTCCTGATAAGAGCTTCTGACATTTTGAGTTGTTTGAATATTTTGTGCATCTGAACTCAATTCCGAATCTGCATGAACCTGCAAATTTGTATACATTAATTTTATTCAACTAATTGACATGGATTTTAAAAAAAAAAAAAAATTAGAAAATTAAAATATAAATAAAATCTGAAGTAATTACATCTGGAGATGGATAGGGATAACTTTGCGATGGACTTTGAGAAATATTATGGAACGATCATGATTTTGAAGAATTTTCCATTTGATATAATTATGATATTTTCTCCCCGCATTTGAACAAAATCAACAATAAATTTTGGTGTACATACCTAAAAGTAATTTTGGTGCCTTAAAAATGGACTTATTATTATCGGTGCTAATGTATTGTTAACTGCATCGGTGCGGTTTTATTAACGCATGGACCTGTGCAGATTTATTAACAGAAGCACCCGTGCTTTTAGTTAACAAACACACCGAATATCGGGAAAAAAAAAAACAGAAATTTATTTTTTTGAAGTGAAAAAAAGCGGTAAATTGAAAATGGGCAGAAATTTATTTTTGGAAATTTATTTTCATAAAAAAATTCTTTAAATAGTAAAATCTATTCATTATTTCATTATTTTTGCAAAAAAAATCAGGGAGGGATTTGCATGAGAGACATACCTGGAGCAAGAGAGCACGAGAGCACTGTGGAGCAGCAAAATACTTTCAAACAGTAGCACTATTTAGAGAATCAGAATTTGCAACATCTAGTGATTCACAAAAAATTGTTAAATTTTACTGTAATAATTATTTTTTTACAGTTTCTGTTAGATTTAATATATGCATAATAAACTTTATAAATTTTACTATGCATTTTACTAATAAAATCATTTGCAATCTCTATTCCTATTTACATTTAATTAAAATTTTAAAAAACAAAAAAACAAAAAAATCCATTCTTACATTAAACCATTGCTTCTTCTTGTTTATGTGACTTCACAATTAGGGCTTTTCATTTTAAATTTATAGGGTTTGTATTATTATATATATATAGGCGTATGACATCTAACCTGCGGGACCAGTGGTAGAGTCGGATCCTAATCCATGTCGGCCCTTGCACGATTTTTTAAAAAATAGATTTTTTTTAATCGGTGCGCACTGTTTAAAATAGCGCACTGGGCGCGTACTAACAAAAAACATTGTTTGATAAAAATAATTTTTTTATTAATTTATGTTAGTGTTAATCGGTATACCAGTTTTAATATAATGCATTGGGTCCCCTTGTTGATAAAGAACATTGTATGATGTTTCTACTATATTGGAAGTGTGTTTATAAGAACCTACCGCGCCGCGTTCGGTGCGTACATTGTGAAAGGCACACCATTTTCTTGATTATTATTTTTATCTGAAAAGTATGTGATTTATTTATAAAATATATTAATGAATGGAACAGGTTTCATATTGATAAAGAAATGGCTGACAATAGTTCAAGTAACAAAAATACTGGTAGCACATCCAGAAAAGAAAAAAATGCAAGTTCTTTGTAAATTCTTTAAAAAAAAATATTGCTTTTGAACTATATGTAAGTTTAACTAATATGTATTGTTTATTCTGTATCATGCAGAGCCACAAAATGACGAAGATTATTTCTGATCTAAGACCAGAAAAGCGTAAAAGCTTGATGGAAAAATTGCAGAAAGATGAATAGAGTGAATGAAAAAATTTTATCGATCCAATATGAGTTTCTTTTTTGAATTTTCATTAATAATATACTTAAAAATATTAGATAATAGGTTTCAAACAATCTATTAATTCAGATATGTTTAATGTTCTACAGGGGCCAACAACGAAGAAAATGAATTTTGTTCTAAGAAAAGAAAAGAAAAAAATAGAACATGCAAATGAAAATGAATTGCTCCTTAGCTCATTTGGAGTGGTGTTGGACGTTAACGAAAGGGGGAAAAAAATTTACAAAACTTTTAGGTATCTAGTGGAACGAATGTATAGACGTTCTTTCCACTTACAATACAAAAATCAATCCAATGATTCCAAGAATTAAATTTTATTTAGACTACAGGATGAGTTTCCAGAGAATTGATCAATTAGACATGTCAAACTTTTAAGAGCAAAAACGTACCAAAAAAAGGATTGAAAAATTAATATTCCTTTAAAAAAAAATCTAGAATTATATGTATATATTACTACAAAGAAATCATTTATAAATATCACTTTTGTTATATTTACTTTTCATATATCAATATAAAAATTAAATAGTTTATTGTCATGTTATATTTTCAGGAAGATTATAAAAATCTCAAAGGAAGAGCGAGCTGATATCAGAAATATGCCAGTAGGAATGTCCAAAAAGGTGTACAAGAAGATGGTCAGAGAAATGGACATAATTGCATCGCATGAGGAACCATCTCAACAGCAACATGATTCAAATGTAATATGTAATCATTGAATTTTTTGATTAGGTGCAATAAATAAGCAATTTAGCATTAAATATTAATTTTCAAGTATTTTCTTGCAAAAAAGAAAATAAAATGGAACCCATTCAGCACATAAAACAGGACGACAAGGAAGAAAAGAGTTAATATCTATGTTTGTGAGTAATTCTTACTTCCTTATAACAACTTAACTAGATTTCATGTTTGTATATTTAATTTTTTTCACAAAAATAATCATTCAATGTCTTCAAACATGTGCTAACATACAAAGAAGAACCATCAGAGGAATTGATTGACATTGGGTTAAATATGGGTTGTCAACATATGTTGGCATGTCAGAAATTAATTGTGGAATTTGTAAGCATCTACATTGTTTTACTTAGCTCCGTCTATAATTTATAGAAAAAAGAAAACTTTTAAATTAAATCTATGATTTGTTATGGGGTATAAAACTTGCAGGAAACAAAGTATGGAACTGCGTCAACAAATGAATTGTTGAGAGATGGCATGAAATTTTGTTTTGAAAGAATGTATATAGTTCACAAGTCGATTCTTGCTATGGTACATTTCTTTTCGATTTACATTGATGTATATTATGTAATATTGCAATTTTCATTATTCTCACCAATGTATATACACTCATTACACTTTATTTTTATGTTTGTAGATGGAACTTAAAGAACAAGAAACCAATCAACACAATAAAAAAAACATTAGGCTCCAAATAACCCACGTCATGGAAGTAGCTTGAGCAGTGACTGCAGTTCCAGCGAAGAATGGTGATCAATATGTTTGGATATCAAAGCAAGGCATTGTATTTTTTGAAATATTTGTCTGTGAAATTGGATATTTTGTTTAATGTAATGGACATAATGTCCCAATTGAAAGACAAAGGGATACCAATACTTATCCCATTTTGTACGACAAAGAGTGTCTTATATATATATATATATATATATATATATATATATATATATATATTCTATTGTGTTCTCCATTATCGTTGTGAAATGTTATACCATTGATTAAATATATGGATGATTAAATATTATAATGAAGAGATGTGAAATCTGATGATATGATATAACAAATTAATCCAAACATCACATTCAAATGCACTAATAAAAATTTAATTGATATGAATATTTTTATAAGATATGTGTTGAATTTTGATGAATAATGAATTTTTTTAAATCACAATAATTGCATTGTCACAGGTCGATGTTTCTAAAAAATAGAGAATGAACATTGGTGTGTGTTAGTCACTGTGCACCGATGTGTTTGTATGATACTGTGCATTGATGTGTTTCTATGACCTATGGGCATTGCACAAATACCAATACCAATTAGAAGCCCAGTGTGCTTTATCGATGACTACCACCCGAGTGGTCAGATAGGTATTGCATGAACCAGTATGGTTTGCCTTTAACGCGTCGGTGTCTTTTTATAACTTAACGGTCCAGTGTGTTTTAACACCTAAATGGCCATGTGCGTTTTTACACCTTAACGACGTCGATGCACGCACCTTCCATCAATCTGGTGCATCTTTGTGGGTGACACGCACCGGGACGTTGCTAAACGCCTCGAGGCGTCCGAAATTTGTTTTCCATCCCAGTGCTTGTTATATATATAGTATCGGTGCATACATGGTAAAATGCATCGGTGAATTCATACATGATGCACACACCGATGAGAAAAACATCCGTAAAAACTTTTGGCCGCCTAGTTTTTTTTAGTTGTGTTGAAGTTCCGTTAGAAGCTCCATCAAAACATTCGTTACCAAAAACAGATGTTGTAGAAAATGTTTTTTTAACAATTTTGGCCAATTTTATAACACTAAAAACCTCCTTTATAACCTCCACTAGAAGGTATTTTCCTTGTAGTGTTTGGAGGGAATCATTGCTGCCAGCAAACAGAAGATCCAGCAACGTGCACTGCTAGCCATGAAAATAATTAATTTTCTTAATTCCAAGTCATCATAGGAATTAAGAGATATGCAAATTGAAGACATAACAAAGTTAGTGCTGGAGATTAATAAAATGGTGCTTAAAAATTTATATAGGAAAGAAATTGAGACAAAGCTTGGAGAAATTAAGGAGGTTGTTCTAAAATTTAACACAAACTTTGATAAAAGAACAAGGGAAGGATTTCCCTTTTGTTGGGATCAACATGGAAATCTACTTCTCTAGGGGACTTATGAAACCTTGTTGGTGGAGGCTAGAAGTAAGTTTGGTACTTCCTACGAAAAGATAACAGTTCTGAAAGGGGAAACAATTGTTAATTATTTTCACATAAATTTTCAATTGTTATGGTTGATTAAGACTCTTTTTACTGAGAAGCCAACTTACAGTTGAATCAATAATTTCAGAGTGGCTCGCTGAAGATTTTCAAAGTGTACAAGCTCATATTTGACAGTGTGGAAGAAATGTAGAGATTAGATGTCTCCTTCAGAAACAACAACAAAAGTTGGACCCTCTACAAGTGAACTTGCGCAGGAGACACAAGTTACTCAATGAGAAGAGACCACCTGTTATTTTCATGAAATATTTCAGAATTTTCATTTGTAATAATAATATGATTTTGTTTTAATTTTATCTTAGATAAAGTTAGACGCAGCAAAGTTGCGTCCTTTAATTATTCTGGTGGCAGGCTCTTATGGTGTTGTTGATAACACAAAACTATATTTTAGTTTATGTGTATTCCTGCAACAAAATTAATCTCAGATTAATTATATAAACCCTTATTAATTTAAAATAAATGCGAATTAGATTTGGAGTCCACTTTAATCTATCTAATCCTATTACTTTCCGTCTTCAATAACAATTTACTTAATTTTTGTTGGATGATGCATCTTCTGCAATCAATTTTATTGCCTTAATGATTCAACGGCATTCGCATTCCACTCCTCAGCAAATAGCACAACCGATCATGCGCGATAAAAGTGGTTTTGATGGTCGACGTGCCAACCTCAAAACTATATCGCATCACTTTGACATTTACCTCTTATTGATCAAAAGCAATGCGATATTAATGGTGGTTTTCTGAAACCACTCGAAATCATGTGGTATCGTATTGCTGCATAAAACTGAAAGTAGTGAACTGGCCAAGAAGAAAGGATATTCCTTCAAAGGAATCAAAGCCAATTTATACAAAACTTTGTTGGCAACACCAAACATTACAGTAATTGTTGCAGTGATGAACACTTGTAAATAATTTCGTTTTGAATTTACGTCAGCATTCGTATTTTTGACCCCGTGGATGATTGCTTCCTCTAAAACACTGTAGACCGGTTCTGTGTGATTCCTAGAGGTTATGTCAACCCACCATGGCTTATGTAAAGACCGATCACTTCCAATACACGTGCGTCTTCAAGCTCACAATAAAAGTTGCGAATCCTTTGAAAGATCCTATAGGCTTCAATTAAGAATGAAACTCATTGAAATTAATCTTCGACAAAACTGAAGGAACAACCAGTTTATCTGGTTTTCTTTAACCGCGCGGTGTGATGAAACGATTCTTAAACAATATTATACAAACGAGGCTTAAATAGCATTATACTTCCAACTGTTGCACAATTTTATTGAGATCGGCCATTGTAGAATTTACTGGAATACCCAATTCCAAAGTTCCAAAACCCATTAACATTTGAATCTGCAATTGAATGGTTAAAAGTGTAATTTCTTAGTGTAAATTGAAAAACCCACATCAACTGTTTAGCTAATGAATCCAATAATCGTAACAGAGAATACGGTCCAGTATTTCTCAGATTCACAATCAATGCATCATAAGGTTATAAAATACAGCAGATACAAATATTTACACAAGATATATACAATCCACAATATGCTAATATTTTATCAAATAATTACAAAGAACATATTCATATTCGACTGGTTCGACCTTCTTTACAAATCTACTTCCTACTCATTAACTCCCCTTGTCTACTCTATCCCTCAATTACTCAAAGGATCACAATTTTATGTAAAAACATATTCGTGAATCAATTTAGTTCAGATCCAGAAATTTCTCACTCTCTCCTAAAGTCTCTCTTCAGCTCCACTCTTTTCTCAAAAAACTCTAAATTAATATTTTAAATCCCTCAAATCCTATTCTAACCAAATAATCTAAACTACATGGCTTGATCTCCACGCAGGGAGGATCAACTTGCCACTTTTCCCCTTTTTGCTCAGAATTTGACAACAAATAAATTACTCACATACATTTAAATTAACTAAAATTTAACTAACCACTTGTCTTCCAACCCTTTGTTAGCCACAACATGTGATCACACTATCACATTGTTGGCTAGGGCTAATTGCTCCTGCATCAAACTCCCTGAGTTGAAAATTTTCATGACCTCCTGGTCATGTGTTTCTTCTGCTTAATCATCCAGAATCCCAAACTTTACTTTGTAACTTGTCATCTCTTTTATCATGTTGCTGCTCCATTTCTTCTGTCACTGTTGCTTCAGTTCTTCCAGGTTTCCAAATATTATGTTTCTACTGTCCTATTTTCTTGTTGATGTAGATTCCTTTTGTTAATTCCTCTTCTTTGTTGGTTCTCTTTTTCTTTTTTCTGCTTCTTCTCTTGACTGATTTTTTTATCCATAATTTTTCACAATTTGTTCTTGGTTGAACTCCGCTGACCTCTAACTATTGTACATTCTCCCTTACCACAGATATTATAAAATTTATGTCTAATTTCACTTTTCCTCTTTCATTTACAACCTGTTCGTTGTACTTTATAGCTTCTCCTTCACTATCATTAAAGAAAATATTTTCCTTTATATTATCAGGTTCACTTAATATCTTTTCCAAAAAATTAAATCTTACTTCATATTCAATAAGCATGTCATTTGCATATGGCTCCTCTTTCCTGTATAAAAAAGAATTCCCATCATAATTATCATATTTAGAATAACTATGGTTTTCAATATCCACAGATAATTCTGTCATCAAATCTTTATGTTGTCCTTCTGCAAAATTTATGAAATTGTCATCAAATTTTATTTTAGCACCTTCCTCTGCATTACACAGTGTCCCTTGTCCTGACACAAAGCTATCATTCAACAATTCAATAGTTGGAATTTCTTGGAGCATATCATTGTGAAGTATCCTTTCATCTTCTATACTTATACCATTGCAACAAAATGATGTTGTTTCATCTTCATATATAACAGAAACAAAATCCTGTTTTTCTAAAGTTTCTTCATGGTTTACAAGCTCATCAATTTCAAAATCACAGAATTCCTGAACTTTTGTATCTGTCAACATCATCATACATTCTCTCACAATTTCTAGAATACTTCCATCTTTGTCCTCTATTGAAGATGATTCATTCTGGTTTTCATCACAAACTTTCATTTGCTTATCTTCAGCTTCTTTAATCATGAAAATTTCCCTGCCAATACCATCATTCTCAAAATTATTAAATACATGTTCAAAATATCTTTATGTTTCAACCATCTCTTCCAGAAATCTCACTTCTTCATCAACATGCATAAGCACGTTGTCCACTTGTTGTCCATTACCTGTCGAACCTGAAATCATACACAACATATCAGTTTCAAAAATGCAAGGCTCTTCATTTAAAGCATCGCTGATCAGATTTTCTTACTTCTCTGAACTATTCTGATAATTCACTAAGTTATTGAGAAATTATTCCTCAACATCTCTGATTTCTTTTTCATCAAAGAATACTTTTGGGACTGTAGCTTCTTGACTATGCTTGGCAACTTCATCATAGGTTTGTAGAATACCTTTCTGTTATACACAATTCTCTTCGTCACTTAGTTTATCCAAGTAAGATATTTTTGTCTTTCTCTCTTCAATGACAAGACTTTGATCCTTCAAAATCTTTCTTAACTTAACTTCTTGAGATGAGTTCTCTGTGTCAACTTCTCTTCTCTTCTCCTCACAAATCTACAATGTATTTATTTTATTTTCTCTGTCCACTTTCCATTGATCTTCTATCCATGCTAAAATTCCTTCAAACATGATCCAATAAGTTTTTAATAAGAGAAGACACAACTATTCAGCCATACCTTTTAATTTCCTCCACCAATTGAAGTCTTGAAAATCTGTATGCATCTCCTTTTGTGTTTTTCTTGTCTCTGCCTCTTCCACCCTTTTATGCACAGGTTCAAATTCATTAAGTTGCATACCTGCAATTTTATATTCACATAAATAATAAATCCCAACAATATGAGATTATTTTGTCTGTGAAGATGCTACCAGCACCTTTTCTTCATTTCTATCATCATTGTCTCCTTTCCCAAGGATAGGTCATTTCTCTATTTTACAAATGGATTCTCTTTTTCCATTCTCAACTGTTCGAAATATTAATTTCTCAGCAAATAATTCCCTGACAAGCCACTTAACTCTTTTCCTCACATAAAATCCTCATTTCCATTCCTCTCTGACTCCTTTATGTATCATCTTCTTCAAATGACCGAGTTTTGTCTTCATCTCAGCTGTCTCTTTGTCAATTTCTTCCTTACTCATTCTTTTGAGTCCATATTCTTTGACATTTTTTCCTCTCTATCTGTGACTTTCCTTTGTACCCCTGTTATGACTAACAATAGTCAAATTCATTTCTTCCTTTGGTGAACTTTCATTGTTCACTGGTGAGCTGCAACTAGCCCTTCTTTCTTTTGTAACAAGTCTGTTACTTGTCACCCATACCAGATCATCCTTTTGGTATCTTTTCTTTTCCAGGTCCTCTGCATTAGAACCCATTCTTCTCCTTGAGCACTCCAGCTCATCTTCCAAAGATATTGACTATTGCATCTTCAATTGCTCACTTCCCTTTTCCTTCAGTAACTTCATTTACTATTGGGTATTGTCACCTTTCATTCATCTTAGAGTTCTTCCTACTTCATCTTCTTTAACATAGCCCATGTGCTATGATTCTGATACAACTCATTCTACCTTTTAGCTATTTCACTGCTTCCATTGACCTGCACAATCTTACCTCAAGATACATTAAAGTACCTTTTCAAACCTGCCAAATTTCTTCAAAGAAATCTTAAAATTAATTCCCATTCCATCAATTAAATCTAAATGATTCATATGTCCACTATTTAATTTAAACATATTTCTTCAAAAGACTCCATACACTCGGCAACTATTTCCATCTTACTTTTCATAATGGAAACTTCAGCTTTTAAGATCAACTAAGATTAACTCTGAAATCAACTATATTTGCAAATTCATGACAGACACTACAAATTTCTTTTGATAACCTGTTTGTAAGCAAATCCTGTCTTGCTTCTACAAATTCCAAAATTTCAACCCTTGTAATGGCTCTCCTTTTAGATCTATTAACTCTAGTCTTCAGTCTAATTGTTCCTTCAACCATCAATATCATTGTCTTCAACAATACATTAAGCACTCCTCAATCATTCTCAGTCTTACACAAAATTCTTCAAATCATATCAAGCCACTCTTCTATTTGACTTTAAATTCAAAACCTTTTACTTCAATTTACCTTTTAGATCAATCCAATCATTCAATCAACTTACATGGAAATTTCATTTTCCTGAAAGGAAAACATCTTCTCTTTTGAAATTTCAATCCCTTGTTGTTCTTCAGACGTTCAAACAAATCTCTTTACATCATCAAAGATAAATATTCTTACCAGACCTTCGCCAAAGGATTTACTATTTCTCCATTCTGATCTCAGTATCCACTGTGCTTCATGTTGGTATCTCCAATGTCTTTCTGATCATTCCAAAGACTTTTCCCTTACAATTTCTTTGCTGCAATTTCTCCATTTACTTCTTTGTCACAGCTACTTGCTGAGAATAAAACTCAATCTTTCAACCAAACTCCGCAGAGCATTGGTCTAGCTCTGATACCACTAATGACGCAACAAAGCTACGTCCTTTAATTATTCCGGTGGCAGGCTCTTATGATGTCGTCGATAACACAAAACTATATTTTAGTTTATGTGTAGTCCTGCAATAAAATTAATCTCAGATTAATTATATAAACCCTTATTAACTTAAAATAAACACGGATTAGATTTGGGGTCCACTTTAATCTATCTAATCCTATTACTTTCCGTCTTCAATAACAATTTACTTAATTTCCGTTGGATGATGCATCTTCTGCCATTGATTTTATTGCCTTAATGAGCCAACGACATTCGCATTCCACTCCTTAGCAAATAGCACACCTAATCATGCACGATAAAAGTGGTTTTGATGGTCGACGTGTCAACCTCAAAACTGTATCACATCACTTTGACATTTACCTCTTACTGATCAAAAGCGGTGCGATATTACTGGTGGTTTTCTGAAACCACTCCAAATCATGTTGTATCGTATTGCTGCACAAAACTTAAAGTAGTGAACTGGCCAAGAAGAAAGGATATTTCTTCAAAGGAATCAAAGCCAATTTATACAAAACTCTGTTGGCAATACCAAACATTACAGTAATTGTTGCAGTGATGAACACTTGTAAATAATTTCGTTTTGCATTTATGTCAGCATTCGTAGTTTTTACCCCATGGATGATTGCTTCCTCTAAAACACTGTAGACCAGTTCTCTATGATTCCCAAAGGTTCTATCGACCCACCATGGCCTGTGTAAAGACCGATCACTTCCAATACACTTGCGTCTTCAAGCTCACAATCAAAGTTGTGAATCCTTTGAAAGATACCACAGGCTTCAATTAAGAATGAAACTCATTGAAATTAATCTTTGACAAAACTAAAGAAACAACCAGTTTATCTGGTTTTCTCTAACCACACGGTGTGATGAAACGAAACTTAAATAGTATTATACAAACGAGGCTTCAATAGGATTATACTTCCAACTGTTGCACAATTGTATTGAGATTAGCCAATGTAGAACTTACTGGAATACCCGGTTCCAAAGTTCCAAAACCCATTAACATTTGAATCTGCAATTGAATGGATAAAAGCATAATTTCTAAGGGTAAATTGAAAAACCCACATCAACTGTTTAGCTAGTGACTCCAATAATCGTAACAGAGAATACGGTCCAGTATTTCTCAGATTCACAATCAATACATCATAAGGTTATAAAATACAACAGACACAAATATTTACACAGGATATATACAATCCATAATATACTAATATTTTATAAAATAATTACAAAGAACATAGTCATATTCGACTGGTTCGACCTTCTTTACAAATCTACTTCCTACTCATCAACTCCCCCTGTCTACTCTGTCCCTCAATTACTCAAAGGATCACAATTTTATATAAAAATGGATTCATGAATCAATTTGGTTCAGATCCAGAAATTTCTTACTCTCTCCTAAAGTCTCTCTTCAGCTCCACTCTTTTCTCAACAAACTCTAAATTAATCTTTTAGATCCCTCAAAGCCTACTCTAACCAAATAATCTAAACTACATGGCTTGATCTCCACGCAGGGAGGACCAACTTTCCACTCTTCCCTTTTCTACTCAGAATTTGACAACAAATAAATTACTCACATACATTTAAATTAGCTAAAATTTAACTAACCACTTGTCTTCCAACCCTTTGTTAGCCACAACATGTGATCACACTATCACATTGCTGGCTGGGGCTGATTGCTCTTGCATCCAAGTCCTTCGTAGGACTGAATAGACAAGGAAATTTTCAAGTAGTTAGTAGTTTTTACATTTAACAGTTTTCTTAATTGTTACTATTGTAATCATCATCTAAAAGAAATTTGGAGAATGAGAAATGGTTCCAAATTTTTGGACATTCGGAAGGAAAAATAGTTTTTGGTTTAATGCTTTTTCATCTTCCTGAAGTTTTAAATAAAGCTTCTTTCAAGGTGATTCCAAACATATCTTTGAATGTGATATGTGTTCTTTTTATTTGTGAATCATTTTATGTTTGTATTTAATGGGAAAGAGTAATGAAGTTTTTGGTTCTTAATGAAACAATTTTATTGATTCCATAGTACCTATAAAATGAAATTAAGAAACCTTAATATGCACTCCTCTTCTCTATGCTTTCATTTCTCTGTCTTCCATGTTTATGCTAAAGTTTGAAGCAAGAGATTATGCACAAGGTAGCCTCTAGTACCAAAATTTAAATCATCTCCTTCATCACTTTATTACAACTTAGAATCATATTCATTTCCAATGATGCCACTTTGAAAGGGTGTTCATATCACAAGAAGATTTCATAATTTTTACCTGTAAAAATATACTTCTGAATCATCATAATGGGACAACGAATAAAATTTATTATCTTTTTGAATAGACTTCTTAGGCATTGACCTATACTCAGCTAGGGGTTGTATCTAAGGTCACAAAACATCCCATATGTATGATCATCTTCTTGATGACCTTTGTTTTTCCATCAGTTTGGGGGTGGAAATTCATGGAATTAGTGAGCTTGGTATCTAGTATCAACCAGAGACTTGACCAAAATGTACTTTGGAACATGTTGTCCCGATATGAGATAATGGAATGTGGGGTCCCAAAGTGTACCCAAACTCATTCAAAGAAGAGCTTAGTAGTGGCTTATGTTGTGTTATTCTTCTTGCAGGCTGCAAGAATGGCCATCTTAGAGAATCTCTCGACTACCATGAAAACGCAGTAGTTGCCATGATTAGTAGAAGGAAGGCCCGACATGTAATCCATGGAGATAGATTCCCAAGGTCCACTAGGAGTAAGCAAAGGAGTATATAGGCTTTGCTTCTTGATTTTCAGTTTCGCAATGGCATAGGAAATGCAAGATCTGATGTATTTCCCAACATCATGTCGAAGGTTCGTCCAATAAAAATACTTCTGAAGCACTGCCACTGTTTTATGTACCCCGAAATGTTTAGCAACCCGACTGTAGTGCGCCTCCAAAATAATCTTGGCACACTCGCTTGAAGGAACATAAAGGTGTCCCAAGTGGCATAACAGTGCATCCTGGAGGTGAAAGTTTGGAACTTTCTTGCCTTCCAGGAGCATCTGGTATGTGTTTCTGAATTTTGGATCGCTTTTGTAAAGATGTGGTCACCCTAAAATCTTGTGCCCACAAGAGTCGAGCACAATGGTCAGTGCCATGACCAGTGGTTGGTTGAGGCAGTCTGCAACATTATTGGTGTTTCCCTTATTGTACTTAATGTTCAAATGGAATTGTTGCGGTTATGTGGACCATTTCTGATAACGATCATTCTGCAACTTCCCTTGTGTCTGTATGAATTGTAGGGGTCGTTGGTACGTGTGGATGATTGTTTCCTTCCCCGGAATGTAATTATTCCATTCTCGATAGGCCTGCACAATTGAATATATCTCTTTTTCATAGGTGGGATACTTTCAGATTGTGTTTGAAAGTGTCTTACTGTGATATTGCATTAGATGCCCCTGTTGAGTAAGGACTCCACCAATAGCATAGTCAAAGGCATGTGTCTCAATCTCAAATGGTTGTTGCAGGTCTGGTAATGTGAGCACTGGTGTAGAGCAGAGGAGATGCTTCAACTCAGGAAACACCTTATGTTGGGATTCAGACCAAAAGAAATCTGCTTTTTCTCCTCCCTTGGTGACTTGACTCAAAGGCCAAGTGATATGAGAGAACCCCAACACAAACCTATGGTAGAAATTGGCAAGACCCAGAAAGTTGTTGATCTCTATTAGAGTCATTTGGGTTAGTCAATATCAAATTACTTGTATCTTGTTTGGGTCCACATGCACACCCCGCTCATCAATGATGTACCCCAAATATTGAACCTAGGTCGTACCAAAAGTGCATTTTTCCAAATTGGCACACACCTTGTGTTTCTGCAGGGTTTGGAGGACCTATTGAATATGGTGGAGGTGCTCTTCCAAAATCTAGATAAATATTATTATGACATCCAAATACACCTCCACGAATGAGTTGGTGAAGGGTCACAAGATGTCTTACATCAACCTCAAAGGTTGCAGGGGCATTCGTCACCCCGAAAGGCATGACCAGCGATTTTTAAAGGCCCTCTTTATATTTGAAGGAATTCTTCCACACATCGGAGGGTTCAATTGGTACTTGGTGATAACCGAACTTCAAGTCAATCTTGCTGAAAATGTTGGCCCCCTTGAGCTGGTCCAAAAGGTTATCAATCTGGGGGATTGGATACCTATTCCGAACAGTGATCTTGTTCAACATTCGATAGTCAATACAGAGTCTCCAAGTATCATCCTTCTTCTATACCAACAGGATTGGGCTCCCACAGGGTGATGAAATTAGCTTGATGTTCCCTTTCTGCAACAACTCCTGAATCTGCCTCTTGATTTCATCATTCTCCATAACAGAGTGTCGATAGATCGATCCATTGGGTAGCAGCACGCCCGGGGTCAGATCGATGGAGTGATTGACCTGACAGTGTAGAGGTACCCCTGTGTGTGAGGTGAATATGTCCCTATACTTCTCCATGACCTTGTCAATTTGTTGTTGTCGTGCGAAGGAGCCATGTTTGGAGGTCGTGGCCACAATTTTTTTCTTTCCCTGAGAGCGAATCATAAGGAAAACAAATTTCCCAGTCTAGGAAGTGATCTTAGTGCATTGATGTGTAGTGATCAACGAGATGGTGGTAGGCGATGCTACCTCCGATATCATGTACAACTTATTTCCCAAAGTAATAATAAGAGTATGAGGTCTAAAATCATACACAGCATGTCACTTCCACAAGTATGGTTTTCCTAATAATACATCACAAACTTCAAGAGGAGCAACCTCACACAGTACCTCATCTATGAAAGGCTTGATGTTGTAGGGAAGGCGACATTGCTAGTTGATGCGAAGATCTCGTTCTTGGTGAAGCCACCCGATGGTGTACACCTTTAGGTGTGTTGTGGTGAATAGGCCCAGCCGCTTGATGACCTCTGTTGAAATGAGTTTCTTTTGGCTCCCGTTGTCAACAATGAACTGAAGCAGAGAACCCTTCACCCACATGTGTGACTAGAAGTGGTGCTCCCCCTCCTTTGGATCTTCGGGCTCATTCCTTTGGATCTTGGTGGTGGAAACTGTGGCACTAGGCTCCGTGTCAATGACATGCTTCCCTTTGTCATTCCCCTTTTCAGGTTCTGACTCAGAACATGCATCTGATTTAGTAGCCTTCAGCTTAGCCACCAATGACTGCTTGGCCCGACATTCACTTGTGTTGTGAATGGGGCTCTTATGGAACTCACACCATTTTCCTTTTTCTTTCTTTGTCTTTGTGGTGCTTTTCTTTTCTTGCGGCTTGAGTGAGTTGTCCTGGGTCACCTTGCCTTGTATTTTTCCTTTTTTTGTGGTTTGGGGGTGACTTTCCCTTGCTTCAGATTCACAAACCCAAAGTCTCGCTTCTTCTATTTAAATTTCTACTCGATCTTGGCAACATATTGGTATGTTGCACCAAGCGAGGAGATGTCGAGGAAATCCATTTCCTCCTGAATGTATTTTTGCAACCACCTCCAATACTTGAGCACCAAATGTTTCTTTGAAACTTTGATACCCAATTTTGTGCGCAGGGTATGGAACAGATTCGTCAGCTCATGCACATCTTGATCCCTTTGTTTTCGTAGTGTATTCCATTGTCTATACTTTTCCATTTCTTCGCAGTAGGTTTCCCACTAGTCTTGGACATAGAGGGCGGCTTTGAGGAGTGAAAAAGTAATCTTTTCCCTATTGGAAAAATCATGAAATGAAAAATATCCTTCCAACAGATTTAACCATCTATATACAGCATCTGCATCTATCTCGCCTTCAAATATGGGAATTTAAAAGTTGACTTGTACCTTGAAGGGAGTAGCACCTCCAAAATGACTGTCAGATGAAGATGTGTCGCCTGTGGGCATCCGTCGAAGGATCTAGGCAAATTTTTCCATCATCACGTTCCTTTGTCGCTCAAGGGCTTCTTTGAGAAATTTTTTTGAAAGGATCTCCTTCTCCCTCGTCTTTATGTTCTTCTGCCATGGGAGGTCGTCAGGGTTTTCGATGTTGGTCTTGCAAAGTTTCAACCAGTTCGAGCCCTAACTCATTATACCCTCACCTTGTTGTGGACATGCAAAGAAAAACAGAGAAAGATAAGACCGCTATGATATCATTGATCTGAACTTAAATGAGAATGCAACAGAATACAAATATAACCACAAATACATAGATTCAACAAAAGTAACACTTCATTTCATTAATATCAAAGTACTGAAATATGCTTACATATAGAATGGAAATAAACTAGCTCGAGCGATGATAGCTTATCTCTGAGAAGAGATGTGGAAGCTACATCCCTCTGAACTATCTTACAATGAGGCTCAAAGGCCTATTTATTATTGAGAAACAATGGAAAACCCTAAACATCCAAAAACCTAATCCTAGGAGATGAATCACCAAAACTGTGGGCCCCATTGAGGTAAATTGGTACATCTACTTCCCAAGGTTGTAGGTCTTAACTTTGGAATACAATCTCCATTTGACGTGCACAATATCTTGTTATAGATATTTATTTGAGGACTATGAATTTTGATTGCAAACATGAGTCAAAGCTTTGTGTTTTCCTATTTTCCAAAAAAACGTCGTTTAGTGCCTCAAAACAGCTCTGGAAGTTCAGGACCCGAAAAACTGCCAAAAATAGTAAATTGTGCTACAATTAAGGAAACTGAAAAAACTAAAAGAAACAATGGTGGGGGTCCAAGTGGAATAGGTGGGTGGCCAGCAATATCCACATGGATCATTTCAACACTTATATGTACATTTTTAGTAATTGATCATTTGAGAATTCAATCTCTTGTTGTTAGAACTTTCCATTCAGTTTTTTCTTGAATGAATGAACTTGGCGTAAAAATATTAATTCCTTTCTCGTGGAACCTCTTTAATTGTGAAACAAATAGGTTTTACCAAAAAAAGGATGAGTGTCATAGTTCTTCAAGAGTTTTGGGATTCCATAATTTTATTTTCACTTTAGTTGCAATCTTTTAACCTGCAAATGTACATTTTTAGTTATCGATCATTTAAGAATCCCATCTGTATTTTTGCTATAAATCCTCATTCATGTGTATATCATTTATAATTTTTGTCTTAGATGAGAAAACGTGGTGAAAATATTATCCTCTTCTTTGTCATGGAACATCTTTAATAACACTATGAAGTTTTCCCAATAAAAAATACTAGCATCACAATTCTTAAACCACCATAAGAACACACTGTAAGCTTATTTTTTTGAATTACTTGAGGTTGTCATTATTTTTTCATGTTCATCAAGTATGGATTTGATTCAAAGATACCCCCCATTTTGTTGATCCAAATTATGGCTCTTTATGGTCTTTGCCATCATATTTTGGTAATTTATTTTTAATTGTCTTAATCTTTGTCTTGAAATACATAATTACTTATATTTCCTCATATAGATATCCCTATTAATTCTCCATTTTCATCTTGGTTAATGTTGAGAACTTAGTCTTTAATATTTCTATTTTTCTATTGAACTTATCAACATTCTCATGATTTACTTCCTCTCTTTCAATTTTCTCTTGTCCTCATAATGTAATTATAACAAATTTGAGGCTTGTGAGGTGATAATAATTGAATGAAAAGTATTATGTATGTTCCACAATGGTTTTCGATATGCTCAACGTTCTAAACCCACTAATGAGTTCCATCATCAGAAGTAGAGAGAAAGATATGATGAAGAGAAATCACATCAAAAGGAAATAAATAGGGTAATGGAGGGTAGGAAAGGACAAGAGAAGAGTTGACAATAGGAAAAAACCCTAAAGACAAAGAATCGTAGAAAGGGAAGTGCTAGGGCTGCATACAAATGAGGTGAATGGAAGGGGGGGAAATTTTAATGATTTGCTAACCATCGTCTCAGTTAAGGTTGTTAGGGTACTTCTCTATTTCGATAGTCTCCCTAATATTCCTCTTTGAATAATGATTGATGTTGGCTAAAACTTTAGTATCCTACAAGAAAACATGGTGTTTGGTCTTGACAACATGATTGGAAAAAGCTAAAGAGTGCACCCTATTATATTTTAAGTCTTGAATGTGTTCCTTAACCCCTGTATTTATAGAGCGTCTAGTTTCACCAATATATACCTTATGAGTTGTCAATGTCATCTTGATCTAGATCTAGAAATAGAATGGTCATTGATGTATTATAAATTTTGATTTTGAGATTAATACAATAAAACACAAGGGATTTAATTATTTTTCACCAATTCCTTTGTCTTGTCTTACTAATGTTAATTCTTAACATGGTATCAAAGCCATGCTATATGAGATAACGAAAATATAAAAGCCATGACTAGCCTAAAGAAAATCCATGACTAGTAAAGAAGTCATAAGGTGAAAGATATGTTCTAAGTCAAAAACAAAGTTCATTGGAGTCTCAAGTCCTAAGGGTCGTGACTCCTTATAACTCCATAGTTTCATGTTTTTTCAACTCCATAGTTTCATGTTTTTTCAAAGTTGGGTACTAGTATTTTCATTGAGATCTTGTTAGTCACTCAAGATTTATTTGCATCTAGATCCATGAAACTTTGCTTCACATATTGATTGATCTCATTATCTTTGATTTTCCTTGGCCACTTCATTGGCCCATACATATTACTCCTTGGCATGAAACGCAAGCATGAACTCCTTTCTTTCTCATGTGAATTCCAATTATGCCAACCCTCAGACCTAATGAAAGCGTCCATTCACATGTAAGAAAATACAACCCTAGCGAATAGCTGACATGGGAGCCACATATATGCATTATTTCTCTGCCCATTGCCTAAAATAGAACGACTTAACGTAGAATAAGAGTTGTTCATGCACACAAATTACATCATCAAGCCACCACAATGTCATTCCCCTGATCTGCATTTCTTTGCCGTCATGTACTCACTCAAATCTATAAAATATTTGACCTGTGTTTTTTTGAAATTGAGGCTGAATTCAAATGGATCTAGTTCTGTTCACATAGATTTGTCTATGCATGATCTTCATCGACTAGTTGCCTAGAGATATCTAGGGTTTCAAGTTTGCGACCCCATTCAACATGGTTAGATCCAACGAATTTGATGGCCAATTCCCTATAGCGTGAACCTGAGAAGCATTGTTACAGGGGAACGCTCGGCAAAAATCAGTTCGAAAGATTCAAATTGTTATAAAATCATAAAGGCGTTTTTGGATCTTTGAGTCTGTGAATTTGGATACAATGAAACGATGAGGATCGGAGTTCGAACACCAGACCTCTAGTGCTCAATACAGTTTGTAAAGTCCATGGTTTCTGCCATCTAATACCGGCTGAGAGCTTAGCCAGTGATTTCTTTGAATTCAATCTCTAAATGGAGTTTGACAAAATTTAATAGTATTTTTCTGAGATTTGATGGAGATAACAAGTTGTCGACGGAGAACGAAGCTCTAGTAGACGAAACCGCAGAATAAAATAAATTAGGTTCCACGTCTTTGGTGCGGGAGATGCTTATGTTAAATTTCTTTGATAGAGATCAATCTGTATTCCAATCAAAATCTGCTGAGAGCGGACTATTATAGTGAGGCTCCAGTTAGCTCGATTTGGCGGAGTGGTCATTGTATATTGCATGAGTTCCGAAGGGTAATATTGTGGCTTTTAGGTGCAAGGCCAACTCGATGTGAATATTCTATTGACCAGACTCTTCCTCCACAAAATATATTCTCAGTGTTATATGGTGCAGTTTTAATCGTGCTTCCGAGCCATATATTCAATCATGCCTCCAAAACCCTGGCTATGGCGGATCCCACTGCGACTCTGACTGGTTTGGTTTTTCTTTAACTTAGTTTTCGTCTTATAATGTCACCCTCTTCTTTCGTCACTGAAACAGCGTTATGTCTGCATGAATCGAAGCCTGAATTAAATACAACAAATAACTCATGATATGCGTTGAATACTCTCAAAAAATATTTTTGCTATGCGCTTAGAAGTATTTTTGGGTGAAGACAAAATTGCCTGAGTACCAGGAAAATTTGATTTTGGGAGAGCTCAAGAATTTCTGAATCTTAAACCTTGGTATAGAGGCATGTATGTCTAACATCCACCTTATACTGCTTCAATTTTGTACTCATGTTGGCCTTTTCCTTTATGGAAGCACCTCCATTGTTCTGAGGCGTTTTTTTATTCAGAATTTGGTTTGTTATTAAACTAAGGGCATTTGCACGTTGTCGGGCGCCATTTTCAGTAGTTCAAATGATTAAGTTAAGACAAATCGGCTGGTCATTGGCTTGCTCACAGTGTTTGACAGTACAAAGGTATGTTTAGCAAAAAATCGACAGAGGTATCTAATTGATCAGTTTTGATCTGTGATTGCTTTGTGTTGAACTGCTATAGAAAGAAAAGCAAAAAGTGGATCAATGTTTTGTTTATAAGTTGTTTAGAAGAGTGGTTTTTGACGCTACAGATCTAGAAGGCATCGTGTGGTTGTAGCGAAGCAGATCCAATCTATGGCTCAAGTCCACGCGTCTTTATAACAATAATCAAATATCCCCAATGTCCATATATGTAAATTGGTGTTTGGAGGAAGCATTGGTCTAGCTCAAACTCTTAGCGGGTAAAATCTTGATTCTCTTTACGTCTTTGAGATACTGACGGCTCCCATTTATGGGATGAGTAGGTTTGTGGAATATCTTTATGCGTGCTGACGTTTCAGCGAAGGTCTCTGCAGGTGGGTGGCTTACTTTGGGATCGGGATCTCTGTATGACGGCTTGTTGCACGATCTGCCTGGGTGCGCCCGATTCGACCTTTTGTCAGGTGACAATCAGGACTATTGAGGAGTTGTAGTGTCACTATAATTGGATTTGGACTTTTGTTGTTGAAGTTTACCTCGTTTTTAAGGATATCGCCATATTTAGGGATGTGGGTGTCGTACTTTTGATGTATGATTAAATACGCTTGGCATTCTATCCGAGGTGGTGGATGGGTGGATGTCTCTGGGAAGGTGTTCATCCATACGAGCGTTTGATGCTTCATTGGCGCTGGTACTTTTTCGTGTCTGTGCTGTCAGATTCACAGTGATGGCACTCTGCTTCCATAGGTGTACTTGATTTGTAGTCCTCGCGCCAGTTCCAGTGAAATGGAGGATAGGGCTGTTGGGCTGTCGTCGGATATATCAGCTCATGAGTAGTTCATAGCCGCATCTTTCGCTACTAAACACAGACTCACTAGTGATTTTGAAGTGGATGATTTTATTATCAGACAAGCTATAGAGAATTTCCCTGCGGAGGTCGTGCATGCACAGGGTAGACTTAAAAGAAATAGACGTCGTGGCAGGGACGGTACAAGAGAAATACATACAAGCACAACATGGATATCAGGGAGGTCTCCTTAGATTATGAAGATCTCTGTGTGAGGGTGGCGAGTCTGCAGAAGCAGGCGGTGATAGGGAGATGGATGTTTCCTGATAATAATGATTTTGATACGGTGGCCTGGATAAAACAGAGATGGAATCCTATCATAGGCTATACGCCAAAGGGTAGTACGCTTCTAAATGGTTGGTTCAACATCCACTTCATGGATGAGAAAGATGTTTATAAGATTATCGGAAGGACATGGGTTAGGGGACAGAGTTTCATGCAACTCGTCCCATGGTACCTGGGTTTCAATCCGGTCATGGAGGCTCCATGTAGTCGGGTTGTATGGGTGAAGTTGTCGGGGCTTCCGCTCGAGTTCTAGACCCTCAAAGCGTTGAGGGCGATTGGTGACTCAATTGGGTGCACCAAATACATTGATCCAAGCATCGTGGGGGCGAGTGACAAAAGAATTGCATGGATCCTAGTCGAGGTAGACTTCGCGGGGGGTTTACCAGGTGACGTCGACTTGTTATGGAGTAATAGACGTCATCGCCAACGCATTGATTTCTGGGGGATTCCTTTTAGGTGTCTTATTTGTCACAAGATTGGACATTTAAGAGAAAATTGTCCCTTTCGTCTTCGTCTTGTTCGTGCTGATGCTGCTGTGGCGAGTGTGGGTGGGGGTCGACAGAATCATGCTACCTCCGGCACTTCGGGAGGTTTTGTTTCAGGTAATCCTAAATCCTCGTCATCTGATGATGAAGCTTATGTAACTGTTGATGGACAAAATGATATATCTGTTCCCTCAGAAGATGTACCTGTTAGGAAAGCTGGTCTTTTTTCGTCTGTTCATAATATGTATAGGGTTCTAGATCCTGAGGATAATCTTGAACCTACCATCATTTCCTCATCTCCTTCTAATGAACAAGGTCTATTGCTGTCTAATCCTGAGGTCCCTATCCCAAGTCCTACTCAAATTTCTATTGCAACCAATAACCCTAGCTTAGTTCCAACTATAGGGATATCTATTACTGACACTTTTCATTATGTTCACAAGAAGAATCCTAACTCTTCTCCTATCCCTTTTCTATCCAAGACTATATCGGCTGATATATCTACTGAGGAAGCTTGCCCTACTGCTAAACTATCTAACCCTATGGCTGACCCACCTCTTTATCGGTCAACATGCTTCTCTTTTGGGGAATCATCTGATGCGAGATTGGGGGTCAAGGAGGGAGGGTCCCCACTGTCCCTTATATACACACCAGACTCTCCTAGGAACTCTATTGGGAGTGACATTGAATCACTCATGGGCAACCCAAATTTGGACCTTGCAGCTCTCACTGTTTTTGACAAGCCGCCCTCATCCTCAGGCCATCATACCAATCCTACAATGACATCAAACATAACCATTAGGAAGAAAGCTAACGCTGCAAGTCGACACGCTCGGGGCAAATTTAAATCCATTTCCCTGCTCTCGGATGAAGATGCAGGGCTCACTGATATTCCCATTGCTGCATGTGATGTCTTGGACAATTCTTCTAGGGCGCTTAGAGCAAGCCACCCTGCGTTGTTTTCCCCATGACCCATATCATATCCTTGAATTTGCGAGGGTTGGGTGATGCCTCTAAGTTTCATTGCCTAAAGGATCTCATTGTATCTAAGGATCCCATTATTTTTCTGAGACAAGAGACTATTTCTGACAGGGAGAAAGCTATTAAATTGTTTTTGAAGATCAAAACAGGGTGGTGTGCGACGGCTGTGGATTCAAATGGGCACTCTTGAGGGATGATTGCTATGTGGAATCCGAACAGGGTGGCTTTTAAGGCATACAAGTTCTTTGGTGGTATTTTTTTATCAGGTCAACTAAGAGGATTGGAAGGCACCTTCAACTTGATAAACATATATGCCCCATACTCCAACAGGGTTGCCTTCTGGAATAGAATGTTGGCCACGGGTATGCTGTTGGAAATATTGTCATTGATGGCAAAGGAGGCAGCACTCAGGCAAAAGAGGCAGCACTGAAGCAGAGGAAGGCAAAAGAGGCACAGCGAAAGCCATAGAGGCAGCAAGAAGAAAGTCAAAATGTAACACTCATAGAAGCACAGTGAAGAACTGTTATCGAAAGGTAGAGACAGACGCAGAGCGACAGAAGCAGTAGTGACAGAGGCAGAGAGCCGTTACAAAATTCCGGGAATCACACACTCCAACCGGCGTTATACATATAATACATAATCCCTATTCCGGGAATCGCTTAACTCCAGCGGCAATGCAATGCATATAATACAGAACCATATTTCGGGAATCGCACACTCCAACCGGTGTTATACATATAATATAACACAAACATTATTCCGGGAATCGCTTCACTCCAGCGGAAAAAATATATATAAACATATATGTGCAGCGCATCACATAAACAAAGGTCTAAGCTCAAATATATAAGTGGAGCACTTTATTAAAGAGCGCACAAAACGAAGATTTAAATGGCGGGACCCCTCCTCAATCGCAATCGGAAATCGCAAGGGGAGCGGAACATCACAACAGAAAGTTGCGATTGCGATTAAGAGCTCGGACCCGATGGGCGTATTAATAATCAGTTGTAGCTTGATAGATGTCAGTTGTAGCTGACTGAGGTAGGCGCCTCCTGTAGGTTGGTGCCTGCAGAAAATAGATGGAAGTTGGAGCTTCCTTGCAAGTTGTAGCTTGCAGAATTGAGGTTGGAGCCTCCTGTAGGTTGGTGCCTGCAGAAAATCAGTGGTGAGAGGGAGTTGGAGCTTGCCTTTGAATCACAACAATAATAAGATGTGGTTTTCTCCCTTGTTGGGTTTCCACGTATATTTGGTGTCTATGTGCATGATTTATATGTGTTGATATGATATATCTATTCTGCTAATACTTGCTGCTAACATATTAAGACTGCTGGTGCATTATCTAATCTTCTTATTAATTGCTGCTCATAAATAAAGATTGCTCACACATTATGTTGATCATTAAATGAAGGTGTTAATAAAGTAAAATAAGTTTTAAAGGAAAAAGTTTTTAAAAGTCCATGAATGTGTTAAACTGATTCACCCCCCCCCTCTCAGTTTAACTAAGAGTTCAACAATTGGTATCAGAGCGGGTTCCTTTGTACAAGTCTAACAACTGAAAGGAGATCCTAGGTTCCCAAGATGGCTAGTAAAGAAGGATGCTCAACCAATAAAGCCCCTTTCTTCACTGGTGAAAATTATGCTTTCTGGAAAATCAGAACGAAGACATACATAATGTCTCTAGGAATAGAAGTCTGGGCTGCTGTGGAATTAGGATATGCCCCAAAGTTAATTGATACAGAAAAAGAAGCTAAAGAAATCTTTGTAGCTAATGAAAAAGCCATGAATGCCATCCTGAATGGATTATGTGAAGCAGATTTTATTAAAGTAATGCACAAAGACACTACCAAGAAAATATGGGATACTCTTGAAGGCATACATGAGGGAGACCAGAAAGTAAAAACTGCCAAACTTCAAGTATATAGAGCCCAGTTTGAAAACTTAAAAATGAATGATGATGAAGATGTTGGCAGCTTCTTCTTAAAAGTTGCAGAAATTGTTAACAATATGAAAGCTCTTCGAGAAACCATACTAGAAAGTATAGTTGTGCAAAAGATTCTAAGATCACTCCCATCCAGATTTAATCTGAAGGTGTCTGCAATAGAAGAGACAGCGGATTGGGAGACTTTGACCATGAACCAGCTTCTTGGAAATCTAACAGCCTATGAAATGAGGCTCCCACAGAAGAAACCAAGTTCGAGGGAAGCAGCCTTTAAAACAGAAAAAAAGAAAGAAGAAGAGGAAGAAATATGCTCTTGCTCTAATGAAGAAGAGGCTAAATTTGTCAATAAATTGGATAAAGGATCAGGTAGATACAAAGGTAAACTTCCTTTTAAATGCTTTAACTGTGGAAGAGTTGGACATTATGCTGCTAAATGTCCTCACAAGAAAGTAAGAAATCAAGCTCAAGAATCAGAGAAAGACACATCAAAGAATTGGCAGAAAGGAAAGAAATTCAGTAGAAAATCCTTCTATGCACAACAAGACAGCAGTGCATCTGAAGACTCAGATGAACCCTCGGGAGAAGAGGGAACCTCTGAATTTTTACTAATGGCCATAGAAGATCTTGAAGGACTCTTGCTAGAAGAAGAAGAAGAAGGGGAAGTCGATCTTGAGGGGGAGCTAAGAAGTGCTCTGGAGGAGATTGACAGACTCAAACTAAAATGCAGAAAACAAAAAGAGATTCTCCTCAAATGTGTGAAAGAAGAACGAAATTTAGAAGTCCTTATGTAGCTGAAGGTAAAGCTTGAAGAAGCCAAAAAGATAGAAGATATATTACTTCAGCAAATCAAAGATAAAACTCGAGAACAAGAGAAGCCGGAAGAAGAAATTTTGTGTCTGAGAAGGAAATTAGAAAGTGCTCAACAGAAAGTTTCTATATACCCTTCTCAAATGACAAGTTCTAGTAGGTTGAATGAAATCTTGGATGCTCAAAGATCTCCTCTAATAAAAACTGGGATAGGCTATGAAGGAGAATCAAGTAAAGGCAAAGAAAAGGAAAACAAAATATAATTTTGTGAAAGCAAAGAAGGTTGATGAAGCAGCCCAAATAATTCCTACAAAGGAAGAAACATGTAATGAGAAAGACAGAGACCAGAAGAAACCTCTAATAACAAAGATTGTAACAAATACTAAGACAACAGAAAAAAGATCATATATTTCTAATTATATCAAATTTGGAAGCCATCAAAGGAGATTCTTGCCTCCTATGAAGAATGCCACCTGTTATGTCTGCCACAAGCAGGGACACATTGCCGCATATTGTCATGCAAGGAGGAATGATTCAAACCAGCAAAAGAGGCAAGCATGGAAGAGACAACCTTACATCAAGTATGCAAGTAATTTCTATGGTTATTGTTTTTATTGTAAGAATTTTGGCCATAGAATTATTGAATGTAGAAAGTATGGACAAAGACTGATGTTCAATACCTCATGTAGAATAAGCAATTTTGTTCATGCTCACAATTCTGCAAAAACTATAATCAAATGTTGTATATGCAATCAAATTGGGCATATATCTTCCAAGTGTTCTCTAAAGGGATATAATTCATCACCTCACAAAAGATACCAACAAAAAGGGGGCCTCCAGTGGATAAAGAAGGTGAATAAATGTGACCTGGCTTTAACTGCTCAAGATTTGAAGAGTCAATGGTATTTGGACAGTGGCTGCTCTAAACACATGACAGGAGATAAAAACAAGTTTTTAACTCTTGACGAAAGGAAACCGGGCAATGTCACTTTTGGAAATGACAAATCAGGAAAGATCAAGGGAAAAGGATCAGTCAGCATAGACAATGGCAGAGGAAAGGCCCAAGATGTATTATATGTAGATGGGCTGAAAGAAAATTTACTGAGTGTCAGTCAGATGTGTGATAAAGGCTGTGAAGGTCTCTTTAGAGCACAAGATTGTGTAGTCAGATCAAGCACAACAGGAAAAACTCTACTCAAAGGTGTTCGAACAGAGAGTAATGTGTACATAGTGAGAGAGGAGGATGAAGCCTGCCATCTTAGCAAACTCGAGGAGTCATGGTTATGGCATAAGAGATTGGGACATCTCAGCTTTGACCATATCATTAGACTGAGCACGAAGAAAGCTGTCAGAGATATGCCATAAATAAAAAGGCCCTCAAACACAATATGAAAATCTTGTCAGTTGGGGAAACAAACTCGCACATCCTTTAAATCTAAAGAAGAGTTATCAACAAGAAGACCACTGCAACTTGTGCACATGGATCTGTGTGGACCTGCAAGAACTAAAACACCAAGTGGAGAGTCCTACTTTATGCTGATAATAGATTATTTCTCCAAAATGACATGGGTTGCTTTTCTCAAGAATAAATCGGAAGCTCTGGACAAATTCAAAACATTTAAAGCATTAGCAGAAAATCAGACAGGATGCAAGCTGAAATGCATCAGATCAGACAGAGGAGGTGAATTCACTGATTATGACTTTGCAGACCTATGCAATGAACATGGCATAAAACAAAAATTTACTATTGCAGGGACACCTCAGCAGAATGGAGTAGCAGAGAGACAAAACAAATCTGTTCAACAAATTGCCAGAGCCATGATGCAAGAGAATAATATTGCTCAAACCTTCCGGGCAGAAGCAGTGCACACAGCAGTACATATCCTTAATAAAGCTCACTTAAGGCCAAGCAGTGACAAGACTCCCTATGAACTATGGCATGGAAAGCCAGCCTCAATCAAACATTTCAGAATCTTTGGTAGCAAGTGTTACATAAAGAATAATGATGAAAACCTTGGGAAATTTGATGCAAGAGTAGATGAAGGGATTTTTCTAGGATATGCTTCCAAAAGTAAAGGGTACAAGTGCTACAATAAGACTCTTCGGAAAATAGTTGAAAGTATTGATGTGAGATTTGATGAAGAATTTCTAAACAATACAAGAAATACAGACTGCTGCAGTCCATCAGATAATCATGAAGAAGAAGATCAGAATGATGATGAAACCAGCAAGACATCAGAAGATGTTGGATTAAACTCAAAAACCCCCTCAAGATACACTCAGAAGAATCATCCTGAAGATCAAATCATAGGAGACAAGAAAGCAGGAGTCCAGACAAGAAGGCAGCTAATAGAACAAACAGAAGAAGTATACATAGCCATGTTATCACAAATAGAGCCAAAGAAATTTGAAGAAGCCAGCAAGGACAAGTATTGGATAAAAGAAATGAATGAAGAATTGGACCAAATTGAGAAGAACAATACCTGGGAACTAGTTCCTAGACCTATTGAGAAAAATATCATTGGTTCAAAATGGGTATTCAAAAACAAAATGAATGAGCAAGGACAAGTAATCAGGATTAAAGCTAGGCTGGTCTGCAAAGGATACTCACAAATAGAAGGACTTGATTATGATGAAACATTTGCCCCTGTAGCCAGAATGGAAGCTATCAGAATGTTCCTTGCATTTGCATGCTATCAAGATTTCAAGGTATATCAAATGGATGTAAAATCTTCTTTTCTTAATGGTGATCTAGAAGAAGAAGTGTACATGGAACAACCAGAAGGTTTCTCATTGACAGATAAAGAAGACTATGTATGTAAACTGAAAAAGGCCCTATATGGACTGAAACAGGCTCCTCGTGCTTGGTACTCAAGACTGGATAAATATTTGCAAAAACATGGTTTTAAGAGAGGTGGAGTAGACAACAACCTATACATAAAAGCCCATGAAAATGAACTTTTGATTGTTGTAGTGTATGTTGATGACATTATGTTTGGAAGCAACAAAGATGATCTAGCAAAAGGGTTTGCTGATGAAATGAAAACAGAGTTTGAAATGTCTATGATCGGAGAGCTCAGTTTCTACTTGGGACTACAAATTCAGCAAAAGAACATAGGTACATTTATTTCACAAGAAAATACATAAAAGAAATGTTGAAAAAGTTCAAAATGGAGGACTACAAACCTGTGTCAACTCCCATGACCACAGGTTGCAAGCTGTGTGCTAATGATGGGTCTGCTGACATAGATCAAAGACTTTACAGATCCATGATTGGAAGTCTATTGTATCTGACTGCATCAAGACTAGACATCATGCTAGCAGTAGGATTAGTGGCTAGATATCAAGCAACACCTAAACAAAACCATCTTCTCGCAGTCAAAAGAATATTCAAATATCTACAAGGAACAATACAGTATGGACTTTGGTATCCTAAAAGCAAAAACTTCACTTTATCAGCATACACAGATGCAGATTGGGCCAGCTGTGTGGATGATAGGAAGAGTACAAGTGGAAGTGCATTATATCTAGGAGAAAGTCTGGGGGCATGGCTAAGCAAGAAACAAACATCCATCTCTTTGTCTACAGCTGAAGCAGAATATATAGCAGCAGCAACATGTTGTACACAAGTCATGTGGATGAAGCAAACTCTTCAAGACATGAAGGTAAGCATTGATGAACCTATTTCAATCAAATGTGATAATACAAGTGCTATAAGTATATCTAAAAATATTGTACTTCACTCAAAAACTAAACATATTCCAATTAAGTATCATTTCCTCCGAGAACAAGTGGCTCAGAAGATAGTAAAGCTAGAATATGTACCAACGAAAGAACAGACAGCTGATATATTTACCAAACCTCTTGCTAGAGAACCATTTCAATACTTGAGAGATAAACTAGGGGTAGTATCTACAGATGCTACTCTCTGATATAAAGAGAAAGCACAGTCTCAGGGGGAGAACAAAACGAAGATATCATTCCAGGGGGAGAACAGCCAGCAAGATAAGCATAAAACAAGTCCACAGGATCAGCATTATCAGTATTATCAGAATTATCAATAGTATCAGCATTCCGAAGCAACAAGAACCGTTCAATCGTAAAATGCATATTACAGGCACTACAAATGAAACACAACTATAAAACATATATTGGCTCACTATACCAAAGTGTTCTCTCAACAAGTTTCATACATCACTCTGGAGCAGCATAGTCCAATTTCAGCAGAAGAGGACCTAAACGTAACTCAGAGAAAGGAAATGCAACGACAGAACCCATACAGAGAGATGAGGCGTTGTCCTTTGCTATTGATGTCAAAGGGGGAGGAAGAACAAACAACAGGAGGAAGAGCAGGCAAACAGGGGGTGGCGGGCGTCGTCCTTGCGTGTCGAAAGGGAGGAAGAACGAGCAACAAGAAAGAAAGCAAACGGAAAGAAGTCCTATTGCCATCAATGTGAGGGCGGCCAGGCCTTGTGGGTGATGGCAAGGAGCGACACTGGAGCAAAAGAGGCACAGCGAAAGCAATAGAGGCAGCAAGAAGAAAGTCAAAATGTAACAGTCATAGAAGCACAGTGAAGAACCGTTATCGAAAGGTAGAGACAGAGGCAGAGCGACAGAAGCAGCAGAGGCAGAGGCAGAGGCTAAGTGACAGAGGCATAGAGTCGTTACAAAATTCTGGCGTTATACATATAATACGTAATCCTTATTCTAGGAATCGCTTAACTCCAGCGGCAATGCAATGCATATAATACATAACCGTATTCCGGGAATCGCACACTCCAACCAGCGTTATACAACACAAATATTATTCCGGGAATCGCCTACCTCAATGGAGGATACATATATATATACATCCATCATCTTACATATATGTGCAACGCATCACATAAACAAAGGTCTAAGCTTAAATATATAAGTGGAGAACTTTATTAAAAGAGCGCACAAAACGAAGATTTAAATGGTGGGACCCCTCCTCAATCGCAATAGGAGAAAAACTGTGAAGCGTAATATGTAACCCACAGAAAATTGCGACTGCGATGAGAATTCGGACCCGATGGGTCTATAAATCATGGCTAATATATATTTGAGTTCCAGGTCTAATCGCATCAGCACTGGTCAATCGCATTGGAGAATATATGAATTGCGATTGCGATTGGAAGTCCGGACCCGATGGAGGTATGAATTATAATTCAAACATGTTTGAAGTCCTTTCCCAATCGCATCGGCAAAATACAATGAACAGTGGCCAATCGCAACACATATTAAAAGACTTGCGATTGCGATTAAGAGTTCGGACCCGATGGGCTTATAAACCATGAGTAACAAGTTTTTGAAGTCCGACATGATCGCATCGGAGAATATAAGAGTTGCGATTGCGATTGGAAGCCCGGACCCGATGGGCTTATAAACTTTGATTAATAAAATTTGAATCCCAATCGCATCGATATTAGTCAATCGCATCGGCAAAGAACAGTGAACAGTGACTCAATCGCATCGGAGTATTTGAAGTTGCGATTGCGATCAATCGCAATCGGAGTAGGAGCGATCAATCGCAATCGGAGGAGAATCAATGCATCAAAAAGTGTGTCAGGTGGGCCCGAAAGGGCATTTGTTAAGTATTATCAAGATTATTCATTGATTATAGTAGAAGCGGCATTTTCTTGTTAAAACCTTATATAAGGATGCCGAGAGTTGATTTAAGTTAAAAGGCACTGTTATATATATAAAAGGCGAATGTATTAAAGATGTGCTGCGTGGTCTGTGGGTTGTATGTATATGCCTCAGCTTAAGGTGGAGGGTGATTATTAATATACGACTGTGATATATGTCTGTTCCACTTGCGGAATGTTCCACATCAACAAGACACTAATAGCATAAAAGGGATTGGAGTTCCTCCAGATTTACAGTCAGCAGATATAAAAGGAACAGTTGCACGCATGCAACAGTTACACCACAGCAGAGGATAGAAAAAACAAAGACACAGTCAGAGAAAAGACAAATGCGCAACAAGCCAAGAGACAAAACGAGTGAGCTGGAGTTCTCATTTAAATTTGAATGTAAATGTTTTATTTAAATTTATATTGTTGTGATGCATTGGCAAGTCTCCGGAAGAGAGCAAATATCCCACTGTAATATTAAAATAAGCACCTACAATTACATTTTTCTGAGTGAGCTGAAAAGAGATGAGAAGGCAGAAGGAAAAGAGACATGGCTGTCCATTTCGAATTCCCAGTGGAATACAAACAGCCATGAAGCTATTTTTTGTATAAAACAGGGTAATATCCAAGGGGAGAGGTGTTGACGAAAAAGGAGTGAGAGAAGAAGAGAGTATGCAGCAGAATTAAAGAGAGTTGAAGAAAATAAGAAAGCTGCAAGAAGAATGTGAATAAGGAGGAGCTGAGCAAAGAAGAAGAAGGGGCTGAGCAGAGATGATGCAGGTCTGATATAAGAGTTGATGAACAACAGAGAAGAAGGTACAGAACAGAGCTGATATCCAAGGTAAATCAGCAAGTGTTTTTCTTTTGGAAGAGTAAGGAAGTTGGAGCTTCCCTATCAAGTTGTAGCTTGATAGATGTCAGTTGTAGCTGACTGAGGTAGGAGCCTCCTGTAGGTTGGTGCCTGCAGAAAATAGATGGGAGTTGGAGCTTCCTTGCAAGTTGTAGCTTGCAGAATTGAGGTTGGAGCCTCCTGTAGGTTGGTGCCTGCAGAAAATCGGTGGTGAGAGGGAGTTGGAGCTTGCCTTTGCATCACAACAATAATAAGATGTGGTTTTCTCCCTTTATGGGTTTCCACGTATATCTGGTGTCTATGTGCATGATGTCTATGTGTTGATATGATATATCTATTCTGCTAATACTTGCTGCTAACATATTAAGACTGCTGGTGCATTATCTAATCTTCTTATTAATTGTTGCTCATAAATAAAGATTGCTCACACATCATGTTGATCATGAAATGAAGGTGTTAATAAAGTAAAATAAGTTTTAAAGGAAAAAGTTTTAAAAGTCCATGAATGTGTTAAACTGATTCACCCCCCCCCCCTCTCAGTTTAACTAAGAGTTCAACATATGCTCTCATTACCAAACCTGATCTTGATGGGTGATTTTAATTCCTCGCTGCAGGGGGATGAAATTTGGGGCATTAGCGTTCGCTTGGACCCTCTATCAAACTTTTTAAATGATATGTTTTTCTCTCAGCGCTTGGTGGATATCAGGCCGAACCCTTTGACTCCCACATGGACTAATAGGCGGGCGGGGGATAATTTTATTGGTAAAAGACTGGACAGGGTGTTGGTTAAGGATACATTGATGGATATTTTAGGGGCTCCCAGGTCGTCTGTATTGGCCTCGAACATCTCGGATCATATGTCGATATTATTGTCATGGAACACAGGCGAGGAGATCAAAGGGAGGCCTTTCAAATTCAACTGAATATGGTTGGAAGATGTTGATTATGTGAAGCTCATTACGGGGTTGTGGAAGGATGATGGGGATGTGGCGGGGCTCTCGGGCTGGGAGCGATTTCATTCCAAACTACAGAAGATAAAGATGGCATCCAAAAAATGGGAGTACAGAAAGAAGAAGGATCTCAAGGTTGAGTATCATGCCATTATGAAGCAGATGGAGGAAATTTTCGCTACTTTCCCGGATCGCATTCCAGATGAAAATACTCTTGATACTCTAAAACAACTGGGGAATAGGAAGAGGGAGATATTGAGAATAGAGGAAGTCACATGGAGGCTTAAAAGAATAATTACTTGGCTAAGAGAGGGGGATCTAAATACACAATTCTTTCATAAATGTGCAAATGATAGGAAGAATAGAAACGCAATCTGGCGCATAAAGAAGTCTGATGATAGTTTTGCTATCACTACTCCAGAGATTCAAAGAGAAGCCCACAGACATATCCCTTCTTTTTACCAGAAAGAGGAAAGGATCAACGAGGTTAACCAGGAATGGCTACTGGACCATATTGGTTGGTTTTTTTATGAAGAAGCCATTAGATCTCTGGATGAGGGCATTACTGGGAATGAAGTCCTTTCGGTCCTGAAATCGTTCTCTCACGATAAGTGTCCAGGGCCGGATGGTTGGCCCGCGGAATTCTTCATTTTCTTTTATGATCTGCTGGGAGATGAATTAACTGAGATGGTGGAAATGATCTAGACTCGGGGTATCATGCCTGCTAACCTCAACTCAACGTTCATTTCTCTTATTCCTAAAGCAGCTGACCCTCAATCTTTTGTTGAATACAGGCCGATTGCACTTTGCAATGTATTATATAAAATCACCTCAAAGATTATTGCAAATCGAATTAAAGGAACCTTATCTGCCCATTTATCCAATGAACAATATGGTTTTTTACAAGGGAGATCTATTCATGATGCCATAGCAATAGCACAGGAGGTGCTACACACTATGCATTCAGAGAAAAGGGAGGCAATTGTGTTGAAGGTGGACCTCCATAAAGCTTATGACTCTTTGCACTGGTCTTATATTAGGCTTGTTCTACTCAAAATTGATCTTCCATTAAGGATCATTAGATGGATAATGTCATGTATCTCCACGGTTAGATTTGCAGTTATTATAAATGGTATTCCCACTCAATTTTTTGCAGCTGGTCAAGGTCTGCGACAAGGATGCGCACTCTCTCCTCTGATATTCATCCTTATCAGGGATGGATTCAGTAAAATTATGCATAAAGTTGAATAGAATGGTTTTATGAAGGGTTTCTCCTTTTCGAACTCTGTGTCTTATTCACATTCCCTGTTTGTGGATAATCTACTTTTATTTGGCTATCTTATTCGAAACCACTGGTTTTATATTCATTGCATGTTATTAAGGTTTGAAACTACTACTGGCTTAGGTATTAATAAGAGTAAGTCCTTTCTTATATATGAATATGGGGATCCTCAGGAGATTGCCTTCATTGCGGATTTCTTGGGTGTTGGTTATAGATTGGCTGCGGAGGGTTTTACCTACCTGGGCTTCAGAATTAAGCCGTGTGGATACAAGATCCGGGATTGGATGTGGTTGATCAATAAGTTTAGAAGGAGGATATGCAGATGGACGCATAGATGGCTGTCCACAGGGGGGAGGCTCATTATGATACAGGTGGTTCTCTCTCAGTTGATGGTTTACTGGGGACACCTATATTACCTCCCTGATCGGATTGTGCACTTGATCAATGGTATAATTGCCCAGTTTCTTTGGGGGGGCTCTCATTTGGTGCAGAAATATCATCTTTGCAAGCTTGAGTTCCTATGTAGGCCCAAAGAACATGATGGATGGGGCATTCTGAACACTCGAATTTTTAACAAGGCTTTACTTATCAAATCTTTTTAGAGAGCTATTAAGGGGAATAGCATTTGGAATGCCATTATTAAATGTAAATATATTGAGGGTGATGTTCTCCATCAGCGCTTATGTCTCCAGTTTTCTTTCCCTCGGTCCATATCGACCATCTAGTGGAGTTTCAAAAAGGTATTGGGTCATGTGGCTGACCGTTTATCTTGGTTATTTAGGGATGGTGGCCGTATTCCGCTGGGTTTCAGGAATATTCTTGCTATGCCAACACAAACGGGTCCCTCGCCACGACCACTACTCCGACTTGCACACCGGCGTATGTTCTTTCTCTCACAGACAATCCTATGCTGGTCCTTTGGTGCTCCTGTTTTCAAATCCGCACAGCAAATGGGCCTTGATGGGGTGGATGCTAGCGAATGGGAACAATTTCGGGATTTTTTTAGAGGTGCTGGGCTCTGTTGGGATCGTGGGGGAGATCTGATTGTGTGGGATGGCCCTATGAAAGACTGTGCGTTGATTGTGAAGGACATATATCGCAACATTAATTTTTCGTTGTATGAGGGACAATATTCAAAGATCTTCTACCCCTTTTGGTGACGAAATATCCCCACCAAGATTACTCTGTTTGGATGGCTGATTTGGAGGGGTAATGTTCTCACAGGAGATAATCTAATAAAACGTGGGCATTATGGGCCTTTTAGATGTGTGGTGTGCTGCTGTGAAATGGAAACTATCTCACATATCTTTTTCCGATGCTCAGTTGTTGTGAGATTGTGGAGATTGTTCAGTTCTCACATTATGGATCCTTCCTGGTCTCCTGTGGAATTTATTTCTTTTGCTCAGTATTGGGATAGGCTGAAGGGTAAATTCAGATCACTTCCCTTTTTCCCCATCTGGGAGGTCTGGTTGGCGAGAAACAGATTGATTTTTGATGCAAGGCCTTTTGAGATCTCCCGTGTATTCTCTGCGGTCATGAGGTGGATCGATGATCGATCCCCTCCAGTTGTTTCTATTTGGGATGGATCCATTCGCATCAGGCCACATGAGATGGCCATTCCTGCCATATATTTTGATGGAGCATGTGTGGGGGGCATAACGAGATGCGGGGCATGGATTAAGCTGTCTCAGTGAGAAAGGATCCATATATTTTGGAATGGGGGGCCGGGGTCTAACAACAAAGCTGAGATCATGGCCCTATGGGATGGCCTTCTGGCGGCTACCAACCTTCAGTTGCAGGATGTTCATGTGTACGTAGACTCCAAGGTTGTTATTGGTTGGGTGACTAACAACATTGCAATGATGTGCCCTTCTTTACAAGGATGGATCCAAAGGACTCAAAGGTTATAGCAGAGGTTGAATTGCCTGCCTATCAGCCACATTTACAAGGAGAACAACACGAGGGCTGACTGGCTTTATAAAATAGGCATCAATGCTGATTTTGGTTTTTTGCAGGTGATACAGTACAAAGATGGTGTCCAGACCTGGGATTCCTCCATTCCTATTCCATAATTACACTCACAGGGTTTCTCTGCGAGGCGCTCTTTTTGATCTTTCAAGCGAGCCTGATATATGGGCACTGGAATCTCTGGCTTCACAAATGATCCGGCCTGCTATGTCCTACAAACTCTGCTTTCTCCAATATCTTTCTGATTACTAGATAGGTCGTTTTCCACAGATTTTCCAGACGTTTTAGACTTTTGCTCTATATCTTTTTGTTTTGCTAATATGCAGGGATTAAGTGCTCTATAATGTTGATGGGGTGTGGAATTTCCCCCCCGAGATTACATTGGCCACTATTTTTTGTTTCGCCTCTCTTTCTTAGATAGGTACATATTACCATTGGGCGTAATTGATAGACATTCTAATGGAATAAGTGAGAATATAATGTATTGAAACAATAAAAGCGATATATAACTATATCAGCGTTTTTCTGTAAATTAAATAATAATAACACACACCTTGTGAGCACTTGGAGGTATATGGAGTATAACTTCAGTTTGTTAATGGCAGAAAAGCTAACATTTTTACTTTGGGTCATCACATTTGTGAAGATTTATATGGGCAATAATTTAATGAAAAGTAAACATAGTTCACAATACTAGTTGAAGTTCTATCAAGGTATTGGAATGATAAGAACACATTGTATTATCATTATATGAATAATTTTACGATAAAGATAGTATTTTTCATGGTCTTTTGCTTTAGATTCACTTGAAATTGAATTAGGGCATTTAAGGACATTTTTCATTGTGTACAAGTTAAAATGAGTGATTGTGATTTAGTCGAAGTATGATGACATTAAAATCAAATTGATTGCAGTATTGCGAGGAGTAAAGTATCAAACCCTTTCAAGTCAAATGGTCATGTAACAAGCCTTGCTTGAAATTGAATAAAAGGTCAACTGAGTCAAGTAATCAAATTCAAGATTGTAATCGAACTTCAAAGTGCATGATCGATGGCACCTGACACCCTTAAGTAACATAACGTCAAGCAAGTGTGACAAGTGGCGGTGTTAAGTGAAAAATAAGGTAAAGGCTGGGAAAATGTCTACTAAATAGTGTAACAATGTATTACAATAAAATTAAAGTACTTGAGTGGAGAGTACACACAAACCAAACCATAATTGATCTAATGGTTGACACACTAGCAGTCGCAAAACATCTTTAAAAAAAAATAGAAATGAAGGACCAATTACTATATCCTCTTTAGACTAGGTTAAGAGAAAAACACAATCATATTGATGATATGATTGATGCAATGTCTACAATAGTTGCAGATGCAATTTGTGATACATAATATCTAATATAAGTTCAATGCATCAATGAATTCATCTAGACAATTGATGCAAGATGTGACACAAAGGAGCTAATAATGCAAAGTGATGCAACATGTGATGCAAAAAACCTTATTTAAAAGTTTGATTATGCAACATGTATACTTGAAATAATGGTAAAAGTTGATGTAACTCAGATATCTGAAAACATAATATAGGTAATTGATGCACACCGGATACATATGACTTAATGGAATCAATGAATCAAGCACAAAATATCAAAGAACAACAATTGAGAAGAAGAAAAAGAACAAGAAAACAATATTTCCAAGATGGTTATCATACCTTGAGAAGAAATTATATTCAACAAAAAATGGCATGGACTGAGATACACCAAAGAAAATAGCCTTCATATTCAAAATTTCTCAAAACCAGTTCATTTTGTAAGTGTACATGTCTTTGAAGATATTCAGAATTTCGTTAAAAAGTGTAAGCATTGTAAAAGAGATGGTCATATGGAGAGTCAATGTTTTGATCTCCATCCTTGCCTTCATTGTGGGAAGTGTTCAAGTTGTAACTAGAATCAGTTTCATAATGTAAATTTATCATTGATATATTTATTATATTTATATTTATATTTATTATATTTTAGTCAAAACATGTTCTTAATGCTTAGAGAGTCAAAAAAGAATAAAAAAGAGTTTATTATGTGTAAAAAAAAATGTATTTGAGTCATGTCCCATTTGTATATTTGTAAAAAAAAAATTATGTTAAGTTATTAGTCCACAAGTTGACCAAGTTGGCCCTTGTTGGACAAGTCGGCCTGGGCCTCCAAGTGACACCTATTCGACCTCCTGAACATTGATATATAAAAGGTAGTTCAATTCATTTGGAAGAGCACTCACACACATAACAAGAAGTACATTTGAACCTAGCAAAGAAGAAGAAGACGAGTCAAAGGAGAGAGAAAGACAAGATAAGAATATTCCCACATAACAAGAAGTACATATGAACCTAGCAAAGAAGAAGAAACGAGTCAAAGGAGAGAGAAAGACAAGAAGACAAGAATATTCCTAATTGACCAAAGTTTTACCTTGTAGCAGCTCGCACATGTGGACTAAAATTTCTGTGAAAGAGGCTGAATTTTATGAAGTGGTTGCAAGCCAAAATACGGCCCTAGTTGCAAATCCGAAATTCTAAACTTTGACTAGATTTGGAATAGTTTGACCAAATTGACTTTGACTTTGGAGGTGACTTGGAGGAGGGTTGGACTTGGAATCTTGGTGGCAATTTTGTCTTGGTCTTGGTCTTGGATATATCATTTTAATTTGATTCTATAAGAGAAGGATTGTTCGGTTTTCCCCTTGTGGGATTTTCCCTGGCTAGCAACCTCATTTTGGTGTCCTTTTTTTTATTTTTTTTATTTTATTTTTTAAATTGATTTTTTTAAATTTTTTTTTAATTTGATTTTTTTTTTTTAAGATTTATTTCAAAAAATTTAATTTTTTTTTAATTTAATTTTTTTATTTAATATATATATATATATATATTTTGTTAATATATATGTATATTTTTTATTTTTTTAATATTTTTATTTTAATTTGATTTTTTTAATTTTTTTTTAAATTTTTTTTATCTTAAATTCAGTTTGTTTAATTTTTTTTTAATTTTCTTTTATTTTTATATTTAATATTATAGATTACTTATTTTTTAAAATTTAAAATTTAAAATTTATTTATTAATTTTAATTTAATTTAATTGTTTTATTTTTATTTTTTTAGTTTATTTAGTTTTTCATTTTTAAAATCTATAAACTGTTTCATTAATGAAAATAAAATTTAATTTAAATTTTTTAAAAAAAAAAAAAAAGGAGCACTAAATTTAGTGTGTAATGTTTTTTAATTTCATTTTGTATGTGGTTTTTCAGTTTTTTGTTTTGTTTATATAGGGCTACTTTTTTTTTTTTTTTTTTTTTCAATTTTATTATTATTATTTTTTAATATGTTTTTTTATAATTTTAAAATTGTATTTATTTTAAAATTTGTATTTTTTTTCTTATTATTATTATTATTATTATTTATTTTTTTAATCTAAATTTTAATTATTTAAAATTATTATTATTATTAATTTTTAATATGTTTTTTTTAATAAGTTAGAAAAAAATGTTTTTGATGTTTTTTTTTTTAATTTTTTTGGTCAATTTTTGTTTTTTTTCTTTAAATTATGTGTTTTTTTTTTCAAATTTTGTCATTTCCTTTGATATAATTTTCAAATATTTTTGTTTTTATTTATTTATTTTTGTTTAAATTTTTTATTTTTACGAGCTATTTTTGTTTTTTTTACATTTTTATTGGGTTTTTTTTATTGTTTTTATATATATTTTTTATCTAAGTTTTGTGTTTTATTACCAACATGAAAATCACCACTCTAAAAAAAAAAGGTTGATGCAGCATCAATACGTTTCAAAATTAGCATGAAAATCACCACTCTAAAAAAAAAAAGTTGATGCAGCATCAATACGTTTCAAAATTAGCATGAAAATCACCACTAAAAAAAGAAGAAGTTGATGCTGCATCAATACATTTCAAAATTAACATGAAATTCACTAACATTTTAAAACAAATATTCATACTTCATAAATAAAAATATTAGAGTGTCAAAAATGTGCACAAAAAAAAATGGTGATTCTGCATCACCACTTTTCAAAATAGAGTGCTTTTTATGCTACCAAAAAAAAGTAGGTAACATTGCGGTTACCTATTTCATGGGTAACATTGTTTTACTTCTTATGATTTCTTAAGTTTAATCTTTTCTTGCATTCAAATTCATCATAAAGAAATTACACAGAAGATCTCAACAAAATGTCAATAAGAGCATAAAGAGACAACCAAACAAGAAACACGAGAATTTACCCTAGAAAAACCCACTTGGGGGAAAAATCTACTAACCTTTTCCTTTGAGAAATTATTCAGTTCAACAAAGACACATCTAATCCTTCCATTCAAAATGAATGTCAAACTAACTAGCAAGAAAGTCCTGGTCAAACCTGGTCAACTTGCCCACTTGTCAAGTAAATATTTTTCCCACTAAAATCAATTTGGTTTGATTTTCTAGAGTTGAATTTTGACCTACTCCTGCACCAGAGAAACTTGAACCTACTGCCCCAAAGATGCCTAGAAATTTTATCACACATGTGAAGCCAATTGAACAAAAATGCCACGTGTGAGGTCAAACAAGAAGTTGAGAGCTCGTTCAATAGTTGGATAACGTAGGCCATCTTCTTCCTTGTTTCCTATGCTTGAATGAACAGAGATATACTTCTTGTGTGAAATCTGAATATGTCCTCTTGGAGAACCAATGGTGTATATATAGTGTATTGGGAAGCCGAATGGGTGTGACAATGGGCAAGCCGACTTGACTTTCTTGGAGCCAAAATTCTAAATTCTAAATTTTGTCTTTCGAAACTAACATGAGGAACATGTCTTACATATATTATTATATATACGTCAAGGGCCAAAATCCTATGAATTCCGAAGACTGAAAATAGCTACCAAATTTAACAAGAAGAGATCACACGAGTGTTGGAGATAATTCATTGTAGGATGGATGTGCCATGTGGAGGAGATTCCCGTACAACCCTATGATAGATCCCTTACACTTATGATGCTTCATATTCTCTAGTCTTTGTTATTGTAAGGTTATCATAGATTCTATGATAGTTATAAAAAATTCCTCTTACACTTCATATTCTCTAGTCTTTGTTATTGTAAGGTTATCATAGATTCTATGATAGTTATAAAAAATTCCTCTTACACAATTATGACAAATTTATGACAAACTCCTTACATAGCGATAAGAAATTCCCTTTATGGAAGAAATAATGTAAGCCTAGTTTCTCTAGGAATAGGTAGCGCACATTTCTTGAGAGAGATTCCTTCACAAGTGAGGCACTTACTTTGAGGTATATTATTAGCAATTAAGTCTTGTAGCAACTTTTCCCTCTTCTTAAGTTTGAGCAGATGAGAGAGGGTGCAATAGTTTAGAGTTATATACCCATACATATGAGGTGCATAAATAGATAGTGAGTGTGAAATCTTGAGAAAAGCCATTATATTTCCTTTAGGATATTACTGTATTTTTCTTCTGTCAATCAAAAAACAATGGGTGTTGTAACATAATTTCAACATGTTGCCGACTACATTCTTGACATTGTTTGTATAAATTAGATTTCATCTTTTGCAAAGCTTCTCTCATCTCTTGATATATGGTGTTTGAACCTCCAAATTTTTCATCCAATGAAATTCTAAAGCTTAGATTGGTGTACCAGTGTTTATGTTATAATTGTAGGACAAATTCTTTGAGTATCTTTGTCTAATTTCAACATAAGTAAGTTAAACATGATAGGCCACTCATACAAAAGCTCAGGGGAGATTACCCAACATCATATCATGCATTATGAGTAAGAGAATGTAATGATGTTGTTCTTGAGATACATATGTAGCAATATAACAATTTATACCAAAACAACCATTTCATTATATTTGGAATAAATTCAGTTTAAGTCCTTTCAAAAGATCAAAATAATTGTTTTCAAAGTGCAAAATCTATATTTTCAAAAACTTATGTTTCCATTTTTGCACTTCAGAAATAGATTCACACCTTCAAATACTAAAGTCAGATTTTTTTGGTCTAAATGCCTACTTGTTAGTCCAAACTTAATGAAGCACTCATTAATAGTAGATTGTGTTGTACATGAACCTATTAAAAGACACAAAACATCATGGTCAAAAGACAAAGTCAATGTAGAATGAGCATTTTTAATAAGCATACCAAAGGACTTCGGTTACTATGCATATTGATTTTCAATTACAATAATCAATAAGACTTTGAAGAACACATTTTGAGCATATGATTATTGTGCCAAAATATGCAATCAAAATTTTAAGTGAAAAAAAAATTAACTTGGAAAAGTCTATAATGAAATAAAAGTTGCTAGGGAGTAACGCTATTGGGTGACTCTGATAGATTAAATCTTGAAGTCATTTCCATGGGGTTAAAAATATATCCTAGTAAATAAGACAAGCATTAATAGCTACATAATAAAGACAATAAATAAATAAGAATTATCTAATACTATAAATAGTATATTTTCCTTGGTAGTATATAACAAAATATCATGAAATAAACAATGTCTTCTATCTTCAAATTTAACAATATACAATGCCAAAAGTAGACCACCTTCTACTTGGTTAGTTGTGTAGGTAGTACAACGTACTCCAGTCACTAAATGAGTTCATAATATAGCTTTCCTATCATAGAATTTTAGAACCACATTAATAACATGTATAGAAGTTTATGAAGTCACTAACCAATTGACATATACATCAATTCAATACATAGTAATGAATTTAGTGTCATCAATAGGGGAATTTTGAGGTCTAAAATGGACCTCCTAAAATATCTAATAAAAAATTATGAGTGAGTCATTTTGTCAAAAATGCATATTTACAACTCAATTCACACTACAATTTATGTAACTATAGTTAAGTTAAAACAAAAAGATGACAAAAAATAATAATAATAATAATAATAACATATATTAATTTGTAACTAGAAACCTAAATACTTTTGGATATATGATATGAATTAATATTATAGTCAGAATACTTTTAATGATAATGTAGACTTTCAGAGTCAAAAATAAAAATAGGCAATATGGGATTAGAATCCATATAAGTCATGATTGGAATTGTAATGTGTAAATTTTAATTTTTAAATTTCATTCCTTTTTAACTCTAAATGCTCACTTAACCTAAGGAACTCAAACTCCATACTTCTAATCATATTGTATCAATATTGATTTGCAATTTTATTTTATTTTTTTGGGATATAAGCCTCTCAAAATATAATGTGAGTGTTTGAAGATGTTAAAGGATGCAGACACATACCCTAATTCATAGAATGATTTAACTGCCGAGATTAAGCTTTAGAAGGAAGTAGTAGAGTTCATCCCAAGAGAAACGTTAAGTTAAACCATCAACTTGATATCAAAGCAAACTCCCAAGTCTAAGAAAAAAAATTATCTTGGTATAAATCAAATCTATGACCAGACTAACTCAGGTATCAAAGATGTTAAGAATGTGTAACATACCCTAAAACATAAACATGAAAGAATTCAACCACTAAGACTGAGCCCCAGATTTAAGTGGTAAAGTTGATCTTGAAAGAAAGGTTGAGTTGAACCATTAATTTCACATCAAAGCAAAATCCAAATTTAAGAGAAATAATTATCTTAGTATGAATCAAAACTGCCACCAAAATCATCACAAAGAATGTTTGTGATTAGAGAATGCTTGGATTTCACTTGTTATGTTGATATCATTATCTATTTTGTCTTCTTGAAAAATCAATATACATTTTAAATAGAGTGTGTTTCATGTTTGCATGGTTCATAGATATTTTTATGATTTGAATACAACTTAGACGAATGTGAATAGAAGTTAACAATGTTTTTCCCACCATGATATTGTGTTCTTTGGCAATCACTATTTTTGAAGTGCCTTTAGTATCATTTTGTCAAATCTTTGTCCATGCTAACTTCTATAAGATTTTCAACCAGGTGCAAAACAATTACTCTCAACTATTGTTGTATCTCCATAAAGGTTCTAATTTTGCATTTACATTGGTTCATTGTGAATGAAGTATCAACAAGCTTGTCTGAAAGACAACACAGCACCATACTACTTTTGGCTGGAATTGATTGGAAATTTACCATCAACAGTAGTCTTGTAAATTTATATTTAAGTATTTTTATTAAAAATAATCTTGATTTATTGGTCATATATTGCAATACTAATCTCGTATCCTCCAACGATCATAACAGATTTTGGAAGTTTCCAAACCACTTTTGCTGGAATAAGGTAGCTTTAGATCATAAAGTCTCCAAACTACCTTTGCTGAATAGGGTTGTAAAGAGGACATTTAATTCAATGCCAATAAAAGTTACGAGTTGTCTTTAATGAGACTTTTTGAAGGTTTTTTCGGTGGATTTTTTTGGTTTAATTTCTCTAAAATTCGGCAGTAATTTATTGAAAACAGAAGTTTGATGGGTAACCTAGCACAATCGAAGTGCCCTAGGAGGTTTTTAGGGTGCTGAATCCATATATACAGTTAAAAAAACAGTTTAAATAATAGAAACCAAGATTTCACTTCAAACGTTTTCCCCAGATTCCCTAACCGAAAACTCCAAAAAGTCGCACTTAAACAACTCCTAAAAATTATCATAGAAAGTAGAACTTTTTTAAGTTATCATAGAATATATAACTTTTTTGGTCTTTCTAGCTGGTTAGCTTGTCCTGTAGCAGAACGCCATCTGACATTTAAGCCCAGGTATGACTTTTCAGGACCTAGTCTGACTTGACTGAGGTTAGGTATACATTGAGCCTACTTGGGTAAGGTTCTTGTCTTACTCACTGAGCTCTATTCGAAAGCAAACAATAAATCGTAAGCTATAAGATATTAAATGCGGTGGGGCAGTATATGCCTACTGTTAGATTTAAATTAGTTTAAATCTAATAGCCCCACCGCATTTAATATCCTATAGCTTACAATTTATGGCTTTCCCTATTCGAATAGGCTCTTTTACCTGTGTTAAAAAGTGTTAAAAAGTGTTGGTCCGACCGTCAAACACTGAGTGTATGGAAAATTGTCAGACTAAAAATGATTAGATTTTTCTTTTCCAAAGAAATAATGTTAATGTTAGCCCTTGAAGCTTATTACAGAAAATTTAACGGAAGAACCCCCACTCGCAGATGGGAGAGAATTTCTACCATATCTACAACTTTAACAGTGATAACATGGAAGCTAAATGAGTTTAACTGCAAGCTTAAGGATGTCATAAAGCTTTGCAAATTGACATGCAAGATGCATCTGCATGTGAATTATTTGCCAGCTCTACTATCAATTCTATGGGTACATAGAGAATAATAACATCTACAAACTGTTTTGCATCTGAATTATTTGCCGGCTCTGCTATTAATACTGTTCAAAAGCACATAGAGAAGAATTATATCTAAAGTTGTTTTAGCTAGCTATTTACAAAGAGAAGCCAATACCCGACGAGGGAGCTCAAACGAGCGTCGAGAATGCAGAACAGCCAAGTTATCCAACAATAAAACATCACCTCTGCGCCAAGGGATGGCAACAGCTTCCTCGTCTAAAATTCTGAGACAAGCAAGGACGACATCTGTTGGCAAGGGTGTCCCATCTCCAAATGTGACCGCCTTCTCAGGATCATTCCGAGCATCTTTCCAACCAGTAAAAGCAGCCACCATGCTATTGAACCAGATCTTGCGGCCCCTTGATAAATCAACTTTTATTGCTGGAATTGGACCCATAATTGTTTTAACACCACCATCTTTAAGCCACTCTAACTTCATACCAAGTCTTGTTGCCCTGATTAACATGTAAAAAATGAAAATTTTCATTTAGTGTGCACTTAAAATCTGATTATATGAATCATTCAAAAATCTGGTCAAAAAGCATAAAATCAGTGTACTAAAGGTGAAGTGGACAAATGGTCTTGTTTTAATTTCTCGGCAATGACTAGCAAATAAGACCTTTTAGCTTAGTTCAGAACTGAACCAATAATAAGCTAACTAATTCCAAATTCAAATTATCTCCAGGAATGTGGACTGAAAAAAAACAGGTGATAAGATCTGGACTCATAATATTAAGTAGCTTGTGCTTTCAATAGCCAGAAATCAGTTCACTGCACAATGAAATGAACGTGTCCCCGGTATGTTTATCACTACGGTAAATAAAAATGTAAGTGAGGCTGTGCTGCATCTTGCACCTTTCTTTCTTTACCATTAACAAATGGTGATCTTTTACAGACACAAATACATGAAAACATGAGTATATTTTATATGCAAGTGCTCCCAAGCTCATAATGCATGAGGATGAAGATAAATGACATGAGCTCAACGCTGGCTGCCAGATATTATCCATGTAGAATGTGCTTCAAGCAGTCCGTATTACTATCTAGATTGAAGTTGAAGAATGGAAGCCAGTATAACGGAAATGCCATGCATTCCTTCTGTCATCAAGTTTCGCATGTGCACGCTGGGTTATAATCAAGGTGCAAGTGCAAGTGGGTTTTTAATCTATTGGTGACTACAGCTACCTAGAAGAGGGATCACTTCTACAGAATATTCCGTTTGGGCCAGGTGTGAGAGGTATTTTCTCAACTGCCTAACTCAAAGAGTCGCTTTCGTATAATATTAAGTATACAGTATAGGGTGCCAGTTTAGCCACTGTTAGAAGGTAGGGAATAAGGAACCGTTCCATAAGGTCCTCACAAATCCCGAAATCCCTTGGATATAGTGACCCTAAATGTAAATCCCTTGGATATGGTTTCATGATTTGAAAGTTTGTAAAAATTAAACTTGAGCAAAGTAACCCTTCTGAGGGATGCAGGATGAGTTAGCAACACTGTTTCAGGAGGTTGAGAAATGAAAACTCTGGAAGTGTTTGGTATTTTAACAGAAGCCCAAATCAAATCCTAAGTAAATCCTTTTTATTCATGTTTGTTCATATAAAAAATAAGCAAAATAAGAGAGTATATAAAATGTCAATTTAGTTGCAAGGGGGCAAAAAACGTGGCCCCATTATGACCAAGCAAAGAGGACCATAATGCTAGGTCGTTCTCCATTCATGTTCTCCATTAACCCTTGGTGTCTCTCACTTCCACTTCTTATTTTTGAGGATTTTCTATCTTCAACAATTCTATTTACCCTCAACCCTCTGTGTCTCTCACTTCCACTTCCTATTTTTGAGGATTTTCTATCTTCAACAATTCCATTTACCCTCGGTGTCTCTCACTTCCTATTTTAGAGGATTTTCTGTCTTTGACAATTCTATTTACCCTAGGTGTCTCTCACTTCCTATTTTTTAGGGTTTCCTATCTTCAACAATTCTATTTACCCTCGGTGTCTCTCACTTCCTATTTTTTAGGGTTTCCTATCTTCAACCATTCTATTTACCCTCGATGTCTCTCACTTCCCATTTTTGAGGGTTCTCTATCTTCAACAATTCTATTTACCCTCGGTGTCTCTCACTTCCTATTTTTGAGGGTTTTCTATCTTCAATAATTCTATTTATAGACTTTTTTACTTTTGAGGATTTTCTATCTTCAACAATTCTATTTACCCTCGGTGTCTCTCACTTCCTATTTTTGACGGTTTTCTATTTTCAACAATTCTATTTATAGACCAAAATTGACTAGTACATTAGTTATTAGCCATTGGTAAGTCATTCTCCATTTAAAAAATGAGTTGACCAATTGGCATATGTTGGCATGTGTTCATCAAATATAGAAAAGTGCATTGGGTGTGTTGGTCTATGGGCGGTGGCCATCACATGGAGTGTGTTTAAATTGTGTTCGCATGTTGCTACCTGCTCTTGGCACATGTGGGGTACATAACTTGAAAAGTTATGTGTTGGAGTGTGCTTGGCATGTGTTGGCAGGTGGCCAATCACATGGAGTGTGTGTGGCAGGTTTTGGCATGTCACCAACACATGGAGGAGTGTGCGCGGCATGTGTTAACATGTGTCCACCACTTATTGTCACATATGGAGCACATTACTTGGGGAGTTACACTTTTCTGTTATTAAATATTTTTGCATGTGTCATCTTGTTTCCGCCTAAATCGACATATGGAATATCATAGAGAAAATATTTAACTCCACTTAGTGTGGTCTTGGGGGCAAGTTTCGAGTAGAGTTGTTGTCACTCAAATCTCAATTCCTCCATCTAGGCTAACTCTTAGCGAAGCCAAAGGGGCTCGACCCTATAAAAATAACTAAGGCTCAACTAATCTATGCTAGACAAGTCAAGTTCTAGAAGTTAATGTTACTGAACAAACTTACATCCACTATGTAAAAGCAACAAATGAATTTAAAGTGTATTCATTAATTTCATGAGCATAACCATCTACTAATATAGATATTGCAACAAATGAACAAGTAAACCAGTGTCAAATGTAAAGTACTTGCAAAGCAAATAATCCAAGTAAAGAAAATACGACTTTGAAAGTAAAATTTGGAAATAAATGCTCAAGAAATAAATGCCCAAAATGTAAATACTGTGAAAGTAAATGTGACTATAAAATAAGCAAGTGCAAGAATGCTCAATATGAAAGGAAGGGTACTTGGAACAAAATGCTTTGTAAATGAAATGTGTACTCGAAGTAATGAAAATTGGCCCAAAATAGATAAGCTTTGCAACATAAGAAGCTAAAATGATATAAAAATTTAAGCACCAATGTTGTTAGATGAATGTAGTGAAATGTGTTCTTAGTTTATTTTAAAGTTAAGTTAGATTGCCAATTAGTTAGTTGCGAGAATGAAACAAGTTGCAATTGAACTCTTTCCCCAGGCCTTATCCTCGTCGGGGCCCCGATCTCAGAATAAGAAGCCTTATGGGAAAGAGGATCCCTAAGTTGCTACTTCAACCAGCAAAGATGGAGGTAAATTAACTTTGCAAAAAAAGGCAAATCTAACTATTGAAATAATATATTTAATCTATAGAATTGCTTGAAATGCAAAAACCAAATAACTAAATTAGATAGCAAAATGAAAGGAAATTATGCTACCTTAGATTGTTACAATGAAGTTGAGAGGGGATTGCATGAAGTAAGTAATCACAAGTTAAACTAGGTTACATGAAATAATGGTGAAAGTTGTATAAGAGAAACTAAATGCATGAAGTAAGAACTAGCCACTTACTCTAGTGTGATTATGCTACTCTACTTTAATTTAGCAAGCAAAAGAATCATTCAAGCATCACACAAGACACTAACCCTAATGGGGAAAAGGGGGATGCCTAGGGGAACAATCCCCTAACTCCCAAGAAACAAACGACTTCTTTATTAAATCTCTCTTATAGGATGAGGGATGGAAAGACAGAGGTTACAATGAATCCTTCTAAAAGAGGGATCGAAATATTTAGAGAGAGCTTACAATGAGTTCCCTTTTTTAAAGGAAATAAATGCTCTTCTCCAAAAGTTGCAAGTTAAGAAAAATTTTGAGGAGTTACAATGGGCCATTTGGCAAACCAAAGGATGAAAACGATATCTTTACAAAATAAAAATAGGTTCCTTAGAGGATCCTTGGATGAACGAATCCCTTTAAAGTGGGTTTCAAAGTACAAGTAATGGTTTTACAATCAGCAATCCAATAGTATTCTTTTGGGTGCTCTAATCTTCAAAGATGAGAATGTTAATTTTAGATAACAATGGTATGTTCGATGCTTAAGTGCAATTTACTTCAATTTTCCTTATTATCCCAATATCAAATTTCAGTTTAGCAGTCACATTAGCTTAATCACAATGATAGTAAATGTCGATAGAACATAAACAAAATGCAAAAGACAAGCCAAGACAAGAGGACACAATATTTGGCGGATGCCAGGGAAAAACACCAATGTGGGGAAAACCCTTTGATCAAATTTTTCTTATTATTCTTCAACAGTTCAGCAAAGAGAGCGAGTACAAATATCAAAATAACTTGCCCAAAACAATCCTTTCAAAATCAGCAGTCAACAGCAGCCCTAACCAGAAAGTCAACATTGGTCAAAGTGGCTCCAAAATGTCCTCCAAGCAGCTCGATCAACAGTTGTCCAATTTGGCTTTCCAAGAGGGTCAAAGTCAACCCAAAATAGTCAAGTCAAACCCAGACAAAGTTGTTGTAAAATCTGCAGTCAAACCTGAAGTCAACCTCGATCAAACTACTCCAAATGCCTCGAAAATTGTGCCAATAAATGTGGCCTTCAAAAGTCGGATTTTCTGCCCTAAAAACACAGTGAAAGGAGGTTAATTGACCCTCGGTCAACACTAACTTGTATTCCTGAAATTTGTCCTGAAATTTTCAGCCTCCTATTTTCACACGTGTGAGGTAGAGAGTTGCTCCAAGTTGTACGAACCAATAAGGAGAGGAGAGAGAGAGATGTGTGTTGAGTGACTGATGTCCAAATGAGGTGAAGGTCACTCTTATTTATACAATTCGTTGAGGGTGTGCAGACACCTCTGTTGGGCTTCATGAGCCTACATTTGACTCTGGCCGACCTTGACAATTTGCACGTGTGAATATTAAATTCAAAATCACACTTCTGCTCGACCAAACAAGATGATCTTTAGATTAATCTTGCACCTCTTGAAAAGAGGAATCCAATAAAAATATCATCTCCATCATATGAGTTTTCCAAGGTGGAGTTTGGCCCTAGTTTCCAATTTTAACACTCCCTCTCAACTAGGGAGAAGTCCACCTGCCAATCCATCTGCCAACTTCTACCATCGCTGACATCCCTCTTCTGCTATGCTCTACTGAACCATGAAGAAATAATGAAGAAGAATTGATCGAGAGTGAGTTACAAGACCTTGCCACTCTCCACTGACCCAAAGTCAGTCCAGAGGTAAAACCTTAATTGATCCCAGATCAAGATGTTTGAACGCCACGCATCCTAGAATAGAGAGTACGGCAATACACGATGCGTCCATCGGTAGTGCTAAGGTCTCTATCCTCATTTCCCAACTCATTGGCCAAATGAGAGGCACTTCCCATCAATGTTGCGAACATCGACATCGAGATAAAATCAGCAAGGATCCGGAAAACCAAAAAATCGTAAAAATCGGGAAAATATCAGTAAAAAATCAGCAAACATCTAAAAAATTAAGATACTATAAAAATATCTTTAAAAATCGGCAAACATCGGCTAGGCCAAAAAATCGTGATTTCAAGATAAAATCGGGTTGTTATTGAAATGTTCACAGCGCTACTTCTCATGAGTCCCGGACTACATGGGTAGGATGTATGTTGGGTCATCAGTAGGAGAAGGTGAACCACTCATCCTGCTCATATTCCATAGGAGAAGTTGAACCACTCATCCTATGCATATGCCAACCATAATGGGGTTGTTGAGATTTTGTGTGTTGGGTTAGCGTTGGGTGTGCTCTAGCCCTGAAACTTTGTGGAGGGGCTAAGAAAAACATCACCTCCAAAACCCAGAAAGTGTTTGGAGAAATTTCATCTAGTGTTGAAGTTATTCAAATAATTAAATTTTTTAATGAGGACCCTAAGTCTAAACTTAGGAAATTAGAAAAATTAAAGTGAATTAATTAAACACACATGATGAAATATTCTAAGTGACGCAAATCAAGTAGTTCTTTAATCTTAGCCGTCAATAAGAGATTAAATCACGGTCATTGATGTCTCAACGAAAAGGTATAAGAGAAAGGCTTGAGGGTCAGTTGGAGACACACACACAGAGGCAAAGCTGAGAGACTGAGCTGGAATTCTAGGTCGGGTTTGCTAAGAATTTCCATAAGATTTTTCTGCAACGAGGGGTAGTATTGGCTGAGGGGATGATCTGATCCCGGAGCCAAGAGTCAGCAAGAGGCAGACGAGCAGCATTCAGAAGCAGCGCAGAGAAGCAAGGGTAGCAGCAGTAGTTGCGCAGCACAGAGGGCTTCAGCCACTACACAGGCCCAGGAGGGGCAGCGTTGCAGCTTCAGGAGGCCACCAAGGTTACGCAGAGGCCTTCTAGGGCAGTGTAAGGACTACATCACCCAGTTTGGGGTTATGCAGTCCCCTTCTTAGCAGCGCAGGGGCACACAGACCACGCAGACCCTAGCAGGGCTGACATTGGGGCTTCAAGGGCAACACTGGGGTTTCTAGGGCCAGAAATTAGCTAAGTCTTGTAAATCTCGTTTGAGGGTGTGGATCAGTTAAGCTTTTGGTCTCAAAACAGCAGGTATTGCTGCAGATCTATTATTTTCTCTGTCGGGTTAATCAATTGGGTGCCCAAATTTGTTGTACTCAGATTCTACTTAATAATAATAAACCCTCATATTTGTTGCACCAGTTTTCCCACATTGGGTTTTTCCAAGGACTATTGTCTGAAAAATCTGTGTCACTTTGTTGAATGAGCGTAATATTCAGTAAATTATATGTATGTGTGTAGGTTGTTAGTTGTGTTTACTTCAGTACTTTCTAAATATTTTCTGGAAATAACTTGTATAATTTAATCACAAGTAGGAGAAGTAAACCATGATACTACAGTAGGATTTCTACATTAGTGTATTCAGAAATTTTCACAGGGGTATCACAGGGGAAGGTGAACCGCTCACCATGTACACAGCGCACCACTAGGGGAAGGTGAACCACTCACCCTATGGTCGCTCATAGCTCCAAGAAGTACCACCAAGCTCCCACAGCTCAATGTCCAACTCATGCAAGACCCTCATAAGAGGGTTTTTCCACAACTCCAAGTCTCTCACGGAAGGTTAAGAATTTGACCTTCCCCAGGGGCTTCATGAGAATATCTGTGACCTGCTCATCAGTTCCAATGTGATGGAGCCTTATTTCTCCCCATTGCACCATATCCTGGATAAAGTGCTACATGCTATCAATATGCTTGTAGCGATTGTGGAACACGGGATTCTCAGAAAGACGAATCCCACTTTGGTTGTTGCAATAGATCACGGTGGTATCCAGCACATGCTCAAACAACTCACTAAAGAGATTTCTCAACCAAACAGCTTCACAACAGGCCATACTAGCAGCAATGTATTTAGCCTCGGCGGTGCTTAAAGCAACAGATTTATGCTTCCTGCTCATCCAGGATATCGAAGCAAAACCTAGTGAGAAGCAACAACCAGATGCGCTCTTACGATCCACCACACTTCCAGCCCAATCAACATCAGAATATCCATGGAGCCTCAAATTCCCAGTAGTGTATTTCAATCCATAGTTGATTGTGCCCCAGAGATATCTCAAGAGATTCTTGGCAACAATCAAATGTATGTGATGAGGCTCGACCATAAATTGACTCAACACATTCACTACGAAGCATATGTCCGAACGGGAGTTCACCAAGAACATCAAGGCCCCCATGAGTTGACGATACTCGGAAGGATTCCCCAAATCAGGCCCAGTAGCACTTCTGCATAGCTTCCTGAAGTTGAATTCCATCAGAGTAGTCACAGACTTGCAGTCCACCATCCCAAATCTTTCAAGTAGCTTCACAATTTATTTTCCTTGAGAAAGGAAAATCTCATCTGGATTTTGCCAGACCTTCAAGCCTAGGAAGTAGTGCATCAACCCTACGTCCATCTCGAATTCAAAAGCCAACTCCCTCTTGCATTGATGAATGAGAGGGTCTACAACTGTCAAAAAGAGATCATCTACATAAAGTACCAAAATGAAAGGCCTGTCACTTTCAACCTTAAAGTAAAGGTTCCGGTTAGTTTCACTTCTTCTAAAACCCAGTTTCATAAGATAGTTGTTGATCCTCTCATACCAAGCCCTGGGAGCTTGCTTCAACCAATAGAGGGCTTTCTTCAACCTGCATGCATGTGAATCTCGATCCAGAACTTCAAACCCTTCGAGTTGCTCTACATAAATTTCTTCCATAAGTGAGCCATGCAAGAAAGCAGTTTTGACATCCATTTGATGAAGATTCCATCCCTGAGAGGCAGCAAGGGCAACAATCGAACGGATGGTGGTATATCGAGCAACCATTGCAAATATCTCATCATAGTCCACACCTTCCTTTTGAGAGAAGCCTCGAGAAACGAACCTGGCCTTGAACTTTTCAGCACTCCCATCAGCGCCATGTTTGATTTTGTAAAGCCATGTTTGAGGTGACCAAAGATTTGTCCTTGGGTCTAGGAACCACATCCCAGACATCATTCTTAATGACTGACTCATACTCTTCATTCATTGCATCCTTCCAAACTTGGTGCTTCACGACTTCTTCGAGCATGCAAGGCTCAGATTGAACAATGGTGCTCATGGAAGCTAAGTACCCTTGGTACCTATTCGGCTTCTTACTTTCACGAAATGTCCCCCTCGGTGCAATGTGTCTCTCGCCATCTTCAAGAGTGTCTTTTGTGAAAATTTCTGAATATCTCAAACAGAAATCCTACTGTTAATTTTCAGATTTACTTCTCCTACTTACAATAAGTTATTAATGTGAAATATTCAGCATTAACACCAAGTAAATACATCAACAACCTACACATACAGATCTAAATTGAATACATGCACAATGACAAAGTGACACACAAGGATTTTCTGGACAACTGTCCCCGGAAAAACCCAATGCGAGAAAATCGGTCTTCTAGTTGTTGGAGGGTTTTATTATTAAGTAGATTCCAAGTACAACAAATTTGGGCACCAACTGGTTAACCCGACAGAGATAAAACTGCAGCTATGCCTGTTTTTGGAGATAAGTTTCTTACCGGTGAAAACTTCTTCAGGAGTTTTCGAGTCCAATGCTTGATGTCAGCATCTATTTTGAATGTACAAGGCAGTGTTTGGACTCCCCATAAGAACTTCGGTAGGCCTTGGTCATGAAGCATGGCACGAGTAGCTTCAATGATGGTTCGATTCTTCCTTCGACAACTCCATTTTGTTCAGGAGTATATGCAGCAGTGGTCTCCCTCTTAATGCTAGCTCCTATACAATAGTCATTGAATTCATTTGACTCATATTTGGTTCCATTATCAGTCGTCAATAATTTGATCTTCTTCCCTATTTGATTTTCAACCAAGGCATTGAAAGAGCACAACCACTTGAACACTTCATCCTTCTTCTTCAAGAAATAGATCCAATTTTTGCAAGAGAAGTCATCCACAAAAATAGCATAATACAAATATCCTCCCAAAGATGTTACGGGCAACATACCAGACAAATCATAATGGATCAATTAAAGAATGTCGGTAGTCTTACTTTCACTGGAGGGGAATGGTCCCCTTGACCATCTTCCTTGCATCAGGTAGAGCTTTATAATGAAGGTGAGTGAACCTTCAGTGCCATAATTCGGATTGAAGAGAAGTGTTGCATGTTATGTCTCCCAAAGGACTTCATCCAACCTGATAAAGACCTTCAACCCTAAATCCAAGTGTAAAAGCATCTTTGAAGTTCCTTTGCCAAATGCGTACCTTCCCATCAATAAATGCCACCTTCAAGCCTTTGTCTTCCATCGCCGAAATAGATACCAGGTTCTTCTTCAATTCAGGTACATATAATACATCTTGTAGATGAAGGATTTGACCTTGATTTAAATGAAGAGTAACAGTCCCTGTCCCTTTCACGGGATAGGTGGCATTGTCTCCAAGTATGATCTCCAAATTGGTTTCCTTTTCAATCAAATTTGAGAGGGCCTCTTTGTACCCAGTGAAGTGCCTTGAGGCACCACTATCAATCAACCAATTGTCTAATGTGTTCGGAGGAGAGGCAGTAGTGAGGGCAGAGATAAGATAAAATTCATTTTGTTTATCTACAACATTAGTTTCCTCATACTTAGAGTTTCTCGACTTCTTAGTAGGTCGACCATTTCCATATCGTGCAGCTGGAGCATTTCTCTTTCCTTTGTTATTGAACCTCCTATTTCTTTGATTTCCATTTCCCTTGAAATTGTTGTGGTTGTGATCATCATATTGTGGTGTATCCCTTTTATTAGGACACTCTCTAGCATAGTGGCCAAATCTATTACAATTGAAGCATCTTCCCTTTCTTCCTTCTTTGTATCCTTGTCTTCCTTGACCTTGTTTCTTTGGACCAACATTGTTCTTTCTTTTAGCATAAGTGTAGAATGCAGTGGGATCATTCCTATTTGAAGGCATGTCTCTCTCCATCATCCTTGTTTCTTCTTGAGTGCATCTAGTCAACAATTCATCAAAACCTATAATCATATCATTGTTGAGGATAGTGGTATTGAATACATCCCATGCTCGAGGAAGACCTCCAAGTGCAATAAGAGTGAGCTCCCGGTCAGCAATAACTTCTCCAATAAATAGAAGATCGTTTTTTATTTCGGTAATCCTCGTGAAGTAGGATTGGATGGATTCCCCTATATCCATCTTGATGTTCTTCAGCTTGTTCTTGAGAAAGAAGATTTGGTTTGCATTGCTAGCTTTGAACATGCTAACCAACTTGTCATACATCTCCTTAGATGTGCCCAGCTCGGAAATGTAAGCAACCAAATGTTTTTGAATGGAATCCCTGATGATCTTCTTAGCTTTGACCTCACCTTTCTTGTACTTTGATTTAGTGGCAGCCAGTGCATTGAAGGAGGCTCAACAATCTTTCACTACACACAGTCCATGACATCATTCTCATCTAAAGTCAAGTCTAGAGACATCTTCCATGCATGACAATCAGATTTATCAATGAGCTTATCCTCAGATTTGAAGTAAGATGAGGAAGTCATTGAATCTTGACCTTGTCCAACAGATCTTAGTGATTGCTTTTCTCACTCTTGCTTGGGCTTTGTCTTCACCTAGGCTCTAATACCATGTTAATTTTAGATAACAATGGTATGTTCTATGCTTAAGTTCAATTTACTTCCATTTTCCTTAATTAGCCCAATATAAAATTCCAGTTTAGCAATCACATTAGCTTAATCACAATGACAGTAAATGTTTATAGAACATAAACAAAATGTACAAGACAAACCAAGACAAGAGGACACAATATTTGGCGGATGCCAAGGAAAAACCCCAATGTGGGGAAAACCCTTTGATCAAATTCTTCTTATTATTCTTCAATAGTTCAGCAAAGAGAGACAGTACAAATATCAAAATAACTTGCCCAAAATAGTCCTGTCAAAATCAACAGTCAACAGCAGCCAACTGCAACCCTAACTAGAAAGTCAATGTTGGTCAAAGTGGCTCCAGAATGTCCTCCAAGAAGCTCGGTCAACAGCTATCCAATTCCGCCTTTCAAGAGGGTCAAAGTCAACCCAAAACAATGAAGTAAAACTTAGTCAATGGTGATGTAAAATTTGTAGTCAAACCTCAAGTCAACGCTGAAGTCAACCTTGGTCAAACTGCTCCAAATGCCTCAAAACTTGTGCCAATAAATGCAACCTTCAAAAGCTGTATTTTCTACCTTAAAAATGCAGTCAAAGGATGTGAGTTGACCCTCGGTCAACGCTGCGTTGTATTCCTGAAATTCGTCCTGCAACCTGTCCTGAAATTTTCGGCCCCCTGTTTTCACACGTGTGAGGTATAGAGTTGCTTCAAGTTGTACGAACCAATGAGAGGGGAGGAGAGAGAGAGATGTGTGTTGAGCGAGTGATGTCCAAATGAGCTGGAGATCACTCTTATTTATACAATTCGTTGAGGGTGTGGAGACACATTTGTTGGGCTTCATGAGTCTACATTTGACTCTAGCCGACCTTGAAAATTTGCCCATGTGTGAATAATAATTAAATCACACTTCTGCTCGACCAAACAAGATGATCTTTAGATCAATCTTGCACCTCTCGAAAAGAGGAATCCAACAAAAATATTATCTCCATCATATGAGTTTTCCAAGGTAGAGTTTGGCCCTAGTTTCCAATTTTAACAGAGAACAACCAACCAATTTCCCCCCTTGTGCCTCTATGGACCTCCAAGAAATTAGCTTACCATGCAAAGAGAAAGATGCCAAAAAAAATTTGGACATTCGCAATAGTTAGTAGAAATATTAGTCCCAAAAATATATAAATAAAGTCTAGATAAATCAAAGGAAATCCCTACTCTAAAACCATCAAGAAGCGTTGAGTTTAATTATTTTTTCTTAATTGATTTGTGATTGTTGGGACTGTTGTCGCTCAAAGTGTACAGGCACCGCAACAACCGCTCAGGGCGGGGGTTGTCACTCTGAACCCCGCCCACTCCATTCTAGCTATCTCCAAACAGAAGGCTATGGGGGGTAGCCCCTATGGAAATGACATAATGGGACATTGTGAAAATTCAGTGACCCGAATCATATTGCAGCAATTGATGTTATTTCTTATAATTGTTAATTCTATTTAACAATTTATTAGTTGTTTCCTACAGAAAATATCAAAATAAATACACCGCAAATCTACAACCTTCACAAATAAAAACTACGGAAGAAATAAACGCTGGAAGAAATGCTAGCACAGACACATAAAATAACACCGTTATTTTTGGAAGAAAGTCCCCGGAAAAACCCAACTCGGGAAAATCGATGCAGCAGCTGATGATTTTAATATTATGCAGCAGTGAAATAATCTAAGTAAAACGGGATGCCCAAACTGGCAATACTACAAATAAAATTGGAAAGAAAAATCTAGTGAGGAATTTACTCACTCCACAAGCGAATCCGAGCACCAACCTCTGCTCAAAATTGAGCTATCCAAACTGCCTTTGCGCAGTCACTGCATCACCCAACACGAAACTTCTTCTCCTCAAGCCGTCTAGTTAGCTTTTGTCTAGGAAAATGACTCTCCTGGCCTCTGGAACCTCTGCCCAGCTTCCAGCACAGAATCTCTGCTTCTCCCCAGCAAATACAGAATTGCCTCTAGAGGCTACTGCGCTACCTCTGCGTTAGCCTCTCTATGGCTCCTCTACCTCTCTGCAAATGCACTCACTGGATCTGGAAGGCCTCCTCCGGCTTCACTGTCTCTACCCCTCTCTCACTGCTTTGATCCCACTTAATCTCTCGCTGGCAACAAACAGTTGCTATTCTGGAAATCGATCTTCCAGTAAAATCGAATTGTTGAAGTGATTTCTCTAAACCCCATCGACTTCTTCTTATAATCCTCTATTGAGACTTCAACGACAAAGATTAGATCTTAATCGATGGCTAGAATTAGCTTGAAATCGATCCATGCGAGTCTCTAGAACATTCACACCTTGACTTCATTAATTCTATTTAATTAATCATATTCTCTAAGTTTAGAGTTAGGAAATATTTAAAAATTGACTAATAATCTAATTAAGTCATTTCTAGGCAGAATTTCCAAAAACAATTTTTGGATTTTGGAGATCTCATGTATTCTAGCCTCTCCACAAAATTTCAAGGCTAGAACACATCCAATGCTACAAAAACTAACACTCCCTCTTAGCGAGGAATGTGTTCTAGTATTGTTGCACCTCTGATAGCAATACTCTGCTTCTGCACCATCTCCTGTCACGTTGATGATGTCTGGCTACTGCTGCCCACCAACCATTGCGCAACTATGATATGTGTTGCATCTGTGTTGTTGCTGACCTTGATGACCTACTGCCAACAAAGCATTTGCACTGCAACTCCCTCTCATCTGTTGTTGCTACAACTGCAACATCTACAACTGAGAAGCATCTGAAATACTGAACCAACTGTGATCAGTATGATGCATCTGTCACCTGAGTCTTGACTGCTACTAGCATCTGCGCTGTCACTAAAGGCTCTGCATTGTCGCTGACTCTACACTGTGCCAACCGCACTGTTGCCAACTCTGCAATGTTCTCCCCAGCATCTGACTGCTGCTAGTCACTGCAATTGTCACTCTGGCATATGACTGCAACAACTACCACTGGTTCATCCTGCTACTGAATACTGTGGGCTCTAGGGCTACAAAACCAAGTCGCTCCACCTCACTCCTGGAGGTATGCCTACAAACATGGAAAATGTTGATTTCTATAGCATCAAAAAGTGTTCTAAGTCTCATTTTTGGCAGAGAGGCTTAGACATCAGTTATCCAGAGAACCCAGAAATCATTTGTGGAAATTCCACTCGGATATGACTTTATTAAAATAATTAATTATTTTAATGCAGATCCTAAGTATAAACTTAGGGAAATTAAATAATTAAAGGGTATTAACAGAGAAGAGTGTGAATCTTCTAGAAGACGAAGATCAAGTCATCTTTTAATCTGAGACATTGATTAAAGATATAACCTTGGTCGTTGATTCATCAGCGAGAAGACTATAAGAAGAGACTTGAGGGCCATTTGGAAATCAAGCCGCGGACACTCTCAGTACCCGAAGGAAATCAATTCTAAAGCAAGGGAAATCGATTTCAGTGGATGAGCTTGTAGAGGCTGGGTTGCAGAAGCAGAAGGAGGAGGGAGGAGTCAATTATCGGGAAGCAGAACTCAGGAGGATGAAGGGAAGGGTGAGCTAATCAGCAGCAAGAACCCCTCCACGCAGATTCACGCAGTCCAAAGAGTGACTGCGCAAAGCATTCACGCTGGATGACGCAGAGGGTGAAGGAGGTCACCCCGAGGATCCGAAAATTGTCTGGAAGGTCTAGAAAATTCAGCCAGGTGTTCACTATTTTTTCTCTGCTCATGAGACTCCTACAAATGTACTCTCCATTTCTGAAGATAAATATAAAGCCCTCATTTGTTGCACCGGTTTTCCCACATTGGGTTTTTCCGAGGACAATTGTCCAAAAACATCTGTGTTCATACGGTTATTTCTATTGTGCTATTGGTGTGAATTATCTTTCTGTTCTTATGCTCTTAACGATAGTGAAGATCTGCAAATGTGTTTATTTCAGAATTTACTGAAGCATTTGTAAATAACTTATCTCATAAGTAGGAGAAATAAACCAAGTATTGCAGAAATATTTTCCTCTTGAAAATTTCACATGGTATCAGAGGGAAGGGCTAAAAACGGGAAGGGAGGATCTGCTATGGACCAAAGGAAGGGTTCACACAGTCAAAGGGACTCACGCAATCCTCCAGAGCACGCAGAAATGCAGAGAGAACATGACATGAAGGTGCTAGCATCCAGACTAGAGGAGGATCTTGCATGTGTGTCAAGCACAGCTCCTCCAAGTGTTTGGTATATTGACAGTGGAGCATCTACTCATATGACGGGGGTTCGAGAATGTTTTTCGAGCTATCAAGAGGAGCAGATGAATTTCCAAATAACTACGGGAAATAAGGCAAAATGTACCCCCATCGGGAGAGGTACCATAACATTTCAGACAGAGGATGGCAACAAGATTCGAGCCACGAATATTCTGCATGTACCAGGGTTGGGGACGAATTTACTCTCGGTGTCTCAGCTTCAGAACAAGGGCTATGACGTATACTTTATTCAAGATAAGGTGTACGTAAAACACCCTAACTGGAACAAAAAGACACAAATTGGAGTAAGGAGTCACAAGTTATATAAGCTCCAGCTTGAATCCTCGGTGGCCCTGATCAGCAGTACAAACGAGAGAGATCTGAATGAGTTATGGCACAGAAGGATGGGGCACCTACATCATGGAGCCTTGGGGATTCTCAAAAATACTGTCATAGGGGCTCCTGAACTCAGCACAAAGAAAGACGAAATTTGCAGGGGATGCGTACTAGGGAAGTACACTAAGGCAGCATTTCCAATAAGCAGCAACAGAGCCAAAGGTGTATTAGAGTTAATACACTGACATTTGAGGTCCGATGTCCACAACAGCTCTCAGTGGGGCAAAGTATTTTCCCAGCTTCAATGATAATTATTCAAGGAAAACTTGGATCTATTTTCTGAAGACCAAAGATGAAGTCTTTAATCAGTTTAAAGATTTCAAAGCATTGATGGAGAACTCTACAAGAAAGAAGATCAAGAAGTTGAGGTTAGAAAATGGTGGAGAATATATCGATAAAGATTTCACCAATTTCTGTGCACAGGAAGGCATCAAGAGAGAGTGGACAGCTCATTATAATCCAGAACAAAATGGAGTTGCAGAACGGAAGAATCGAACCATAATATAAGTTGCAAGGGCAATGTTGTACAACCAGGAGATGCCCAAATTCTTATGGGCAAAGGCCTGCAACACAGCAGTTTATATTCATAACAAAGTTCCCAACAGAGCCTTGGGGAAGGTTACTCCCGAAAGTGTGTTCACGGGCAGCAAGCCGGAAGTGAGCCACATCAGGATATTCGGCAACATAGCATACTGCCACGTTCCAGAGGAAAAGAGGAAGAAGCTGGATCAAACTGCAGAAAATGGTTTTCTGATGGGCTACAGTGAGAATGCTAAGGCATACCACGTCTATATTCCAAAGAGCAGGGAAGTCGTGGTAAGAAGGGATGTAAAATTCCTGGAGGAGAAAGCTTTTAGGAAACCTTGGGAGATGGCCATAGATACGCAGATTGAGGAAGATCCACTGGTACAACCTCAACGACCTATGGAAGAGAGGTCCAGTGTCTCTCCAAGGCACAAATTTTTTAAGGGTAGCTCCTCCGATGAAGAACAGGTGAGACCGCCCACCACTGATGGAAGAACGAGCAGAGAACTCCAACAGATTCTTAGAGATACAGAAGGATTTGTTGGAGCACCTAGAGAAGGGAAGAGGATAAGGAAACAACCTGACAGATATTAGGCACTGGTAGCTAAGGTTGGAGAGCCTTCTACCTTTCAGGAAGCAGCTCAGCATGGGTAGATGCCATGGTGGAGGAGTATAGCTCCATCATGACAAATGATGTCTGGGAAGTAGTCCCTAGACCGCAGGACAGATCTGTTGTAGGAACCAGATGGATCTACAACATCAAATATGTTGCAGATGGCAGCATAGAGGAATTCAAAGCAAGATTTGTAGCAAAGGGGTAGGAGCAGAAGGAAGGCATTGACTATGAAGAAACCTTTGCTCCAGTAGCACAATACACTTCTATCAGATCCATCATCTCTATGGCAGCATAGATGGGATGGGAGATTCACCAGATGGATGTCAGGACTGCGTTCTTGAACGGTGTGATAGAGGAGGAAGTGTACATAGAGCAGCCAGAGGGCTTCGAAACACATGAGCAAAAGACTCATGTTTGCAGACTTAAGAAAGCCTTGTATGGCTTAAAACAAGCCCCCAAGGCATGGTATGGTCGAATTGATGGCTACTTGCAGAAGATGGGGTTCGTCAAGAGTGATGCAGATCCCAACTTATACTACTTAAGAGTAGGATATGAGCCGCTTATTCTTGTTCTGTATGTGGATGACCTGTTTTTGACCAGGTCATCCAAGCTCATCAAAGACTGCAAGGAGAATCTGCCAACAAAATTCGACATGAAGGACCTGGTGTAATATTCCCAATTAGCGATAGCTAATTGGAAATATTAATTTTGATCAATTTTTCCTTATTATAGTCGGAGCATGAATAAAGTGAGAAAAATATTAATTAACTCACTTAGGATAAAAAAATTTCCTAAAGTCCACAACGAAATTAAAGGAGTGGGGCCTAGTGGGGCCTTAGTGGCCAAGTGGACAGCGCAAGAGAGGGACGCAAACCACGTAGGCAGCGTGGGGCCTACCTCACGCAGATGAAAGGGACAGTGTGGGCCAAGGAGCATGTGGAGGAGGTAGGGGCTAGAGAGAGAGTGGCCCAGCGTTATAAAAGGGAGGAGAGCCCCCTCATTTGGGCATTCATGTTTATGCATATTGAGCTAGTCATTTCGACTTGGAGCACGCTAGCTGTTTAGCTTGTCTGTAGCACTGTTTAGTGCATCGAGTGTCTCCGTTCGGAGATCCCACCCTCAGCCTCGGGAGACTTAGAGTGCTTTCTCGGGTGAGGTAGTTTCATCAGCATTTTGCAGGAGGATCAGTGTTTGCATTCGTGGGAGGAGCAAAGCCATTAGAGACTGTGCATTCTTGAGAGGGAGGACGTAGTCCATCTTGAAGGAGCTCCGGAGTGGCACTATTTTGGAGGATTTTGGCCAGAGGATTGAGCAAGGGGCCAGCCCTTGCCTATTGGAGGCATTTGGTAGAGTGGGAGGCCATATTTTGGAGGATTTCATTCAGCACCAGCGTGGCCCTTGGGAGGATAGCATAGATCCTCAAGGGAGGCATTTTCGAGGGTCGACCATTTCAGAAACACTCCCTGGGCTTTTCTAGGAATTGTGAGTAGAGGCCGATTCTAGAGTTTCAGCCTTTTCTGGGTAGGGGAGCAGCCCCAAATACTCATCTTGTTCCAGCAGTAGCAGCAGCATGGTAGTTTTCCAACAGCTTGGACGTAGAGCAGAGAGTAGCCATTCCATTGATCTTCTGAGAGTATTCCTACACTTGCCTGGTGCAAGTCGAGGTGCCATCACTCTGATCACCTCTTGTACTCATTTCTATTTCTCAGTATAATAAAATGGCTCAGTATTCTCTCTATTTCAGGTGTATATGCTTCATATCCAGTTTTTAGCATTTTGTATCTTGTTGTATGCTTTGTATTGCTGTCTATTTCCCTTTCGGGATATTACAGTGGTATCTAAGCTCATAGACCTGGCTCAGCCTGTGGGGGGAGTTGTCTATGACACGAGGAGAGAAGCCGTATATTTGCTACAGAGGTAGAAAGTACCGTGACAGAGAACGTAGGTTGCAAATCACCTACGGAGAGGGTGACTACATTCCAGTGGTGGACGCAGAACAGGAGGAACCGACGGCAGATGATAGTGATGCGAAGAAGTTTGGGGAAATGCTCCTCAAGTCAGTACATGATCTATCGAGGTAGATTGAGATGATGGGACAGAGATTCACTGCTATGGAGGCTAGACAGCGTGAAACCCCAAGGGGTTTCCAGATTGGTGAGGGATCGAGCACATCCCACCATTTACAGAAGCATGATGCCACTCAGCACATGGCATCACATGCACCCACACACTCCACTATGCCCACTTTTCTGGCTGCAGACACAGGGGCAGGAGCACAGCAAGAGCCGGAGCCTGGCCACATGGGTGATTACTTTGCGGAGTATCAAGCATACGAGCAGGAGTTCAGGGATGCCCTTTCATTTCGAGATTTTGCTCAACTCCAGCGGGACAGCAGACCACGTGACCATCACAGGGGACACCGGCATTATCATTACGGAGACACTCAGCGTACGGTGAGCAGGTTCCACTTGCCTATGTTTGATGGTTCATCAAACAATTCGGCAAAGGCTTGGGTGGAGAAACTGGACATATACTTCCAGCTCAACCAGATGGCAGAGACGGAGGCCATCAAGGTGGCAACGTTGCATTTGGATGGAGAGGCACAGGATTGGTGGTTCCACGAGATGATTACACTCGGGCATTCGACAGTGACCACATATGCCAAGTTCACCCGGAGGTTGATAGAGAGATTTGATAGGAGGGATCTAGAGGAGCACTTTGTTGAGTTGACGAGACTCAAACAAACCGGGAGTCCAGATACTTATATCTCAGATTTCCTGAGACTTTCAATGATGGTGCCAAATCTATCCGCGGCACGGATGATTTAGATGTTCATTAAGGGGTTAGCAGAGCCGCCTCAAGGATTGGTCAGATCCACTAGACCAACCACACTCCATGACGCAGTTGGCAGGACCCGGGATTTGCAGGATGCCTTACCCAGGACCAGGACGCCTTACCCCCAGAGACAGGCTTTCCAGCCTAAGGGGAAGGATGTGAGGATTCCGCCTCCAAAGGGAAATCCGGGTAGGGGACAGTTGGATGATGATGCCAGGAGGGAGTTGAAGAAGAAGAGGCTGTGTTTCACATGTCAGGAGCCGTGGGCACCAGGACACAGATGTGCTGCTGGAAAAGCACACTTTATTGAGGTCTTCTCCGAGAGCAGCAGGGAAGAGGATGAGTATGATGACGTGGAGGTAGGGGGCAGCCATGCAGTGCAGGACTATTTGCCACCTCCACCACCAAGAGCAGGAGATGCAGCCTTTGCACCTACAGGGGGGACCCTTGCAGCATTGCGGGGAGTACCCAAGTATCTGACGCTGCATGTCCGAGGGACAGTACGGGGGCAGCGAGTATCAGTACTAGTGGACAGTGGGTCAACCCACAACTTCATCGATGCACAGATGGTAGAGCGAAGAGGCATACAGACAGAGAGCTTCGATGGGTTTTCAGTGTTGGTCCCAGGAGATCAGACGATGCAGTGTGCCAAATATGTTCCAGAGCTGGCAGTGACGATGGGCACCTACACAGTGACTGACCACTTTTTCGTGGTTAACATACCGGATACTAATGTGGTATTAGGTGTACAGTGGTTGATCACTCTAGGGAAGGTCACCACAGATTGGGAGGCCTTGGAGATGGAGTTGGATGATAAGAAGACCGAGAAGCATGAGAAGATATGGGGCATGCACACTTACCCACCCCAGACTGTTTCAGCTCACCGGATGGAGGCAGATTTCCGGAAGGGAGACATAGAGTTGGCAGTAGAGCTGTGTGCATCAGAGGCAGGGACTACCGAGTAGACAGTGCATCCAGAGATACACACCATCCTTGACAGGTATGCCACGGTGTTTGGGGAGATACCGCCAGGTTAGCCACCGGATCGGGGGTTTGAACATACGATTGAGCTAGAGCAGGGCATTCAGGCCATCATTACCACACCCTATAGGCACCCCAAGGCCTATCGGGACAAGATTAATTGGGCTATCCGCGAGCTGTTAGTCCTTGGACACATTCGGCCTAGCACCAGTCCTTTTGCTTCTTCGGTAGTGTTGGTGAAGAAGAAGGACGGCACATTACGGATACTACAGGCCCCAGGGCCCTGAACAAAAAGACCATGAAGAACAAGTACCCATACCTTGGATTGACGAGTTGATGGATGAGTTGAGAGGGGCACAGTTCTTCTCAAAGATTGATTTGAGATCCGGGTACCACCAGATTCACGTGAGGGAACAGGACATTCCTAAGACCGCTTTCAAATGCCATTATGGCCATTTTGAGTTCTTGGTGATGCCCTTCGGGCTAACCAACGCACCAGCCACCTTCTAGTCGTGTATGAACCACATCTTCCGCAGTCACCTGAGGAAGTTTGTGCTGGTCTTCTTTGATGATATATTGATATATAGCAGGACATGGGAGGAGCATCTCCAGCACATAGAGGCAGTGTTGCGTATTTTGGAGGAGCAGCAGTTTTATGCTAAGCTCTCCAAGTGCGAGTTTGGGTTGACAGAGATGCTATATTTGGGACACATTATAGGGGTGGACGGAGTGAGGGTCCATGAGGCGAAGATCAGGGCCATCAGAGATTGGCCAGAACCGAGAAACGTGACGGAACTTCGGGGGTTTATGGGTATCTGCACCTACTACAGGAAGTTCGTCAAGAGTTTCTCTCAGCTTGCTGCAACCCTTACAGATCTGACAAAGAAGGGGGTATTTAGTTGGATAGATACAGCACAGCGAGCCTTTGACAGGCTCAAGGAGGTGATGAGCAACTGTCCAGTGCTTGCATTGCCAGATTTCACGCAGCCATTCGTTCTGGAGTGTGATGCATCAGGGGAGAAGATCGGCGCAGTGTTGATGCACGGAGGTCACCCTATAGCTTTTAAGAGTCGGAAGCACCTTCCACATGAGCAGTTGTATGCCATATACGACAAGGAGATGCTGGCCATCATGCATGCATTGGCCAAGTTCCGACAGTACCTGGGAGGTAACAGGTTCAGGGTGAGGACTGACCACAATAGCTTCAGGGTCTTCTTAGAGCAAAAGCAGCTACAGGAGAGGCAGCAGAAGTGGGTCAGCAAGATCCAGGCCTACGACTTTGACATTGAGTATGTCAAAGGGAAGAACAATGTGGTGGTTGATGCACTTTCACGTAGACCAGCCGCATTGTCTCTGATGAGTTTGGACACAGATTGGAGGGCTCGACTTTTGGTGGAGTACTCTAAGGACAGGTTTGCTTGTGAGGTTCTGGATGGACAGGTGATGGATGAGATCATCTACTACAGGGATAGGATCTTCTTGACTCAGGGCTCTCGGCTCAAGAAGAAGATATTGCAGGCTTCTCATGATTCACCATTCTCTAGCCACCAGGGGTTTACCAAAACCTACAGGACCATCAAAGAGAGGTTCTCATGGAAGGGCCTCAAGGAGGACGTACTCCAGCATGTCAGGGAGTGCGAGGTTTGCCAGCGCAACAAGGGGGAGATGAACCATCGAGCAAGTTTGTTGCAGCCTCTTCCCATTCCAGAGGGGAAATGGGAGAGCATTTCGATGGACTTCATCACAGGGTTGCCCATGGTGCAGGGCAAGGACTGTATATTCTTCGTCGTTGATCCACTGATGAAATATGCACATTTTTTTGCCATATCCGCACATTACACAGCAGCACAGGTGGCAGAGCTGTTCTTCAGGGATATCTTCAGATTGCATGGTCTTCCCAAGACCATTGTCAATGACAGGGGCAGCCGTTTCATGGGCGGATTTTGGCAGTAGTTTTTCCGGCTGGTGGGGATAGAGTTGACACCGAGCACCAGCTACCACCCATAGACAGATGGGCAGACAAAGATAGTTAACAAGTGGCTGGAGGGCTACTTGCGTAACTATGTCAGTGGGCAGCAGAAAGCATGGCTGAAGCGGCTGCACTTAGGAGAGTACCGCTACAACAACACACATCACATGTCTATCAGTATGTCTCCGTTCTATGCATTATATGGTTATCATGCTTTATCTTTTGTTGATGTGATGTTTGGTGCCAGCAAGGCTCCGAGGGCCAAGGATTGGACCCAAGAGAGTCAGGACATCCTCCGAGCTCTCAAGGATAACATGGCTACAGCATAGAACCAGCAGAAGCTGTATGCCGACAGGGGTCGGGTGGAGAGAGAGTTTGAGGTAGGGGACTTGGTCTACCTACGTTTACAGCCATACTAACAGTCGACTCTGAAGCAGAAGGGAGCTGAGAAGCTCAAGCCCCGTTTTTATGGGCCTTACAGGGTGACACGCAGGGTTGGATAGGTTGCCTGTGAGTTGGAGTTGCCCCAAGGTAGCAAAATTCATAACATCTTTCACATATCATGCCTGAAGAAGGCATTGGGACAGCAGGTGACAGTGACAGAGGAGCTTCCGCCTACAGATGACGAGGGGCATTTGGTGCTACAGCCGGAGTCCATTATTGATATCAGGGAGAGGCAGCTGCAGAGCAGGACAGTCCGGGAGTTCTTAGTGAGGTGGAAGAATTTGCCAGATGAGGATGCCACTTGGGAAAGTGAGAAGATCTTACAGCATCCATCACTACAGTTGCTTGGGGTCAAGCAACATTTTGCTGGGGGAGACTGTAATATTCCCAATTAGCAATAGCTAATTGGAAATATTAATTTTGATCAATTTTACCTTATTATAGTCAGAGCATGAATAAAGTAAGAAAAATATTAATTAACTCACTTAGGATAAAATACTTTCCTAAAGTCCACAACGAAATTAAAGGAGTGGGGCCTAGTGGGGCCTTAGTGGCCAAGTGGACAGCGCAGGAGAGGGACGCAGACCACGTGAGTAGCGTGGGGCCTACCTCACGCAGATGAAAGGGACAACGTGGGCCAAGGAGCACGTGGAGGAGGTGGGGCCTAGAGAGAGAGAGGCCCAGCATTATAAAAGGGAGGAGAGCCCCCTCGTTTGGGCATTCATGTTGATGCATATTGAGCTAGTCATTTCGACTTGGAGCACGCTGGCTGTTTAGCTTGTCTACAGCGCTGTTCAGTGCATCGGGTGTCTCCGTTCAGAGATCCCACCCTCAGCCCTGGGAGACTTCGAGTGCTTGCTCGGGTGAGGTAGTTTCATCAGCATTTTGCTGCAGGATCAATGTTTGCATTCGTGGGAGGAGCAGAGCCATTAGAGACTGCGCAGTCTTGAGAGGGAGGACGCAGTCCATCTTGAGGGAGCTCCAGAGTGGCACTATTTTGGAGGATTTTGGCCGGAGGATTGAGCAAGGGGCCAGCCCTTGCCTATTGGAGGCATTTGGAAGAGTGAGAGGCCATATTTTGGAGGATTTCATTCAGCACCAGCGTGGCCCTTGGGAGGATAGGGTAGATCCTCAACGGAGGCATTTTCGGGGGTCGACCATTTCAGAAACGCTCCCTTCGCTTTTCTGGGTATTGTGAGTAGAGGCTGATTCTAGAGTTTCAGCCTTTTCTGAGTAGGGGAGCAGCCCCAAATACTCATCTTGTTCCAGCAGTAGCAGCAACACGGTAGTTTTCCAGCAGCTTGGACGCAGAGCAGAGAGCAGCCATTCCATTGATATTCTGAGAGTATTCCTACACTTGCCTGGTGCAAGTCAAGGTGCCATCACTCTGATCACCTCTTGTACTCATCTCTATTCTCAGTATAATAAAATGGCTCAGTATTCTCTCTATTTCATGTGTATCTGCTTCATGTCCAGTTTTTAGCATTTTGTATCTTGTTGTATGTTTTGAATTGTTGTCTATTTCCCTTTCGGGATATTACTCCTGGGGCAAATGCACTATTTTTTGGTTTGGAAGTCTGACAGCAGGAAGGGGAAATCTTCCTAGGACAAGGAAGATACATGACAGAAATTCTGAAGAGATCTCAGATGGAAGACTGTAGACCCATGGCTACGCCAATGATTACTAACTGGAAGAAGATAGACACATCAGAGGATGATGAAGCTGATCCTACACTATACAGGCAGCTCATCGGGTCATTGATGTATTTGGTCAACATGAGACCAAACATCTGTTATGCAATGAATACCCTCAGTCTGTTCATGGTGGAACCAAGGAGGGCTCATTGGGCAGCGGCCAAACATATTCTCATATACTTGAGAGGGATAGTCGAGTATGGGCTAAAGTACACCAAGGGAAATAAGATCCAGTTGAGTGGGTTCATAGACGTAGATTGGGTTGGAAGCACAGTAGATCGGAAAAGTACCAGTGGGTATTGTTTCAGTCTCGGATCAGGAATGACCTCCTGGTGCAGCAGGAAACAGAAGTCCGTAGCACTGAGCTCAGCTGAGGCAGAGTACATGGTAGCTAGCACAGCTTTGTGCAAGGCCATATGGCTCCGCAAATTGCTCTTTAACTTACTCAAGAAGCAGATAGAACTGACCAGGATTATGTGTGATAATCAGAGTTGCAGTAAACTCTCTGAAAATCCTGTGTTTCATGACCAGTCGAAGCACATTGACATTCAGTGTCACTTTATCAGGGACTATGTCCAGAAGGGAGCAATACAGTTGCAATACACTCCTATAGGTGAACAAGTGGCAAATATCCTCACAAAGGCTCTAAGTAAGATCAAGTTCACTTACTTCAGAGAGAAGATGGGGATGATCGAGAACCCCTTCCACTAGAGGAAAGGGTGGTCTTTAGAAGAAGAGGGAGCTGCAGTTCGAATGTTGCAGTGACAGGGCAGTAGTACAGGAAGCAGCAGCCATGGACATCATCGGCGCAGCAGATGATGTAGAATCAGAGCAGTACAACGGTATCTTGCTTAAACACTTTCCTCGCTAAGAGGGAGTGTTGATTTCTATAGCATCAGAAAGTGTTCCAAGTCTCATTTTTGGTAGAGAGGCTTAGACATCAGTTATCTAAAGAACCCAAAAATCGTTTGTGGAAATTCCACTCGGATATGACTTTATTAAAATAATTAATTATTTTAATGCAAACCCTAAGTATAAACTTAGGGAAATTAAATAAGTAAAGGGTATTAATAGAGCAGAGTGTGAATCTTCTAGAAGACGAAGATCAAGTCATCTTTTAATCTAAGCCATTGATTAAAGATATAATCTTGGCCGTTGATTCATCAGCGAGAAGAAAATAAGAAGAGACTTGAGGGCCATTTGGAAATAAAGCTGAGGACACTCTCAGTACCCGAAGGAAATCGATTCTAAAGCAAGGGAAATCGATTTCAGTGGGTGAGTTTGTAGAGGCTGGGTTGCAGAAGCAAAAGGAGGAGGGAGGAGTCAATTATAGGGAAGCAGAACTCAGGAGGATGAAGGGAAGGGTGAGCTGATCAGCAGCAAGAACCCCTCCACATAGAATCACGAAGTCCAGAGAAGGATTGCGTAAAGCATTCCGCTGGAAGACGCAGAGGGTGAAGGTCACCCCAAGGGTCCGAAAATTGTCTAGAAGGTCTAGAAAATTCAGCGAGGTGTTTACTAATTTTTCTTTGCTCATCAGACTCCTATAAATGTACTTTCCATTTCTGAAGATAAATATAAAGCCCTCATCCGCTGCACCGGTTTTCCCACATTGGGTTTTTCCGGGGACAATTGTCCAAAAACATCTGTGTTCATGTGGTTATTTCTATTGTGCTATTGGTGTGAATTATCTTTTTGTTCTTATGCTCTTAACAATAGTGAAGATCTGCAAATGTGTTTATTTCAGAATTTACTAAAGCATCTGTAAATAACTTATCTCATAATTAGGAGAAATAAACCAAGTATTGCAGAAATATTTTCCTCTTGAAAATTTCACAGCAAAGTCTTCCTCCAGCTTGGAGGATAGCCTCTCAATCTCGGCAAAAGCTGCTTCTCCTCCTTGTCCTTCTTCCTGAGAGGACACTGGGTACTTAGTTGCCCAGCTTGCCACACCTGAAGCACTTGACCTTTGACAGGTCCTTCTTCTTCCCACACTGCTCCCCCTATCCCTGGCTGGGACCCTTTGATGCAAGGCCACATTCTCCTCCTCCACCGGCTTCGACCCGTCGTTGTTGTTGTCACTGATGGAGCTCTTTGGCAAGTCTCGTCTCAACTCCTCCTATTGCAAATCGGCCCACACCCTGTCCCACCTTGGCAAGGTGTCTCTGCCCAAAATACTTTGGACAAATACCTGCCACTCCTCAAAGACACTGTTGAAGCAGTCTTGTTGTAGCACACCACGGGCAGCTAAGGGTGGGTCGAGGGTGTAGAGAAAGGTTTCATGAGAACATATGATAGCATGGTGTAGAGGAAGGTTTTATGGTTTGATAAAACAGGCCGAAGGTTTTATGTTAGGCCGAGGAAGAGAAAGGAGGACGAAGGGTTGGATGAGGCCAGGGAAGGAGGTCGAGAGGCTTTGATGATTTGGATTTATGCAGGAACGCAACAGAATAAACAAATAACCATAAATGGAACTAACACTTCATTTCATTAATATCAAAGAACTGAAATTTGCTTACAGACAGAATGGAAATAAAACAAGCTAGGGCGTTAGTAGCTATCTCTGAGAAGAGATGTGGTGGCTACAGGCCTCTGAACTGAGTTACAATGAGGCTCGAGGGCCTATTTATTATTGAGAAACAATGGAGAACTCTAAACATCCAAAAACCTAACCCTAGGAGATGAAGCACCAAAACTATGGGCCCCGTTTGGGTAAATTGGCATTTCAACTTCCCAGGGACGTAACTTTTGCATACTATCTCTGTTTGACGCACATGATACATCATTAGAAAGATCTATCCGAGGACTACAACTTTCGCCACGAATATCCATTTTGGAACAGAATGATATTCGCTAGATGCGCGATGCCCAAAAAACGTCGTTTAGGGCCTCAAAACGGCTTCGGAAGTTCAAGACCCAAAAAACTGCTAAAAATAGTAAGTTGTGCCGAAACTGAAAAACTGAAAGAGGCAATGGTGGGGCCCCAAGTGGAATAGGCGGGTGGCCACCAATATCCACCTGGATCATTCCTCCCCCCTTAGGAAGCAATGGTCCCCATTGCGTTGAGTTCATCCATGAGATGAGGAAACTTTTGCTGAACTTGGTCCCTGGTGAACCACTTGCCTTGGTGCAGGAGTTGGCCAGCTTTGACAACCCGATACAGTTGGATGTTCTGTTGGCGAGTGCTCTTTATTTTCATGTCCCTGATACAATTTGTGGTGGCCTGTTCCATGCAGTCTGGGTTTAACTCTGTTGGTGTGAGTTGTTCTGCAATGTCTGAGGTGTCCAGTAGAGGTGGGAAGTAAGGACAAAGGCGATCCACATTGAAGACTGGGTGCAGACCAAGGAATGGTGGAATACTGAGCTCGAAGGCATTGTTCCCTACAGCCTTGGTGATGGTGTACGGCCCGTATCGGAGCGGGCGAAGCTTGTGGTGGGGTCCAGTGAGGCGCTCCTTCTGCAAATGTAGCCATACTTTGTCGCCCACTTGGAAGTTGTGTGGCACCCGGTGTTGATCATGGCGTTGCTTGTACTTGGCATTGGCTCGGTCCAATATATCATGAACCTGTTGGCGGATGTGTTGAATGCGCTCGATGAAGCTACTTGCTTTGTCAACTTCAGACTGGACATGAGCTGAATCGGCCTGAGCAGCTGCAAATGGTATGGCTACGTCAATAGGACATAGTGGCTGGAATCCCAAGCCCACCTGAAAGGGGCTATGGCCGATTGAACTGTGGAGAGCTCGATTATAACTATGTTGTACATATGGGAGGCTCTCGTCCCATGTGCGTGGATGCTTTGAATTGTACATGCGCAGAATGTGTACAAGCATTTTGTTGACGACCTCTGTCTCGCCATCTGTTTGGGGATGGAAAGCTGTGGACTTGGTGAGCTTGGTATCCAACATTGACCAGAGGCTGGACCAAAATGTGCTGAGGAACCTGCTATCCCGATCTGATATGATAGACTGTGGGATTCCAAAGTGCACCCACACTCGTTCAAAGAAGAGTTTAGCAGTGGCTTCTGCTGTGATATTCTTCTTACAGGCCGCCATGATGGCCATCTTCGAGAATCTGTCAACGACCACGAAAACACAGTCATTTCCATTCTTAGTAGAAGGCAGGCCCGGCATGTAATCCATGGAGATGGATTCCCACGGTCGACTAGGGGTAGGTAGTGGAGTATATAGGCCTTGCTTCTTGATGGTCGGTTTGGCAATGGCACAAGCAGTGCAGGATCTGATGTGCTTCTCGACATCCTTTCAAAGGTTCGGCCAATAGAAATAATTCTGTAGTATTGCTACTGTTTTCTCGACCCCGAAATGCCCAGCGACTCGACTGTAGTGTGCTTCCCATATCATCTTGGCACGCTCGCTTGAAGGAACACAAAGGTGTCCCAGGTGACATAAAAGTGCATCTTGGAGGTGAAAATTTGGAACTTGCGTGCCCCCCAAGAGTGCCTTGTAAGTGTGGCTGAATTCTAGGTCACTCTCATAGAGAAGCGGCCAATCAGAAGTCTCGTGCCCACAAGAGTTGAGCACGGTGGTGAGCGCCACGATCGGTGGTCGGCTGAGGCAGTCTGCAACATTATTGGTGCTACGCTTCTTGTACTTGATGTTCAAATGAAACTGTTGCAGATATGTGGACCACTTCTGATGGCGATCATTCTGCAACTTCCCTTGTGTCTGTATGAACTGCAGGGGCCGGTGGTCTGTGTGGATGATTGTTTCCTTCTCCAAAATGTAATGCTTCCATTGTCGACAGGCTTGCACAATGGAATACATTTCTTTGTCATAGGTGGGATACTTGCGAACTGTCTCAGACAATGTCTCACTGTGATATGCCACTGGATGTCCTTGTTGAGTAAGAACTGCCCCAATAGCATAGTCAAAGGCATCTGTCTCGATCTCAAATGGCTGCTGCAAGTCTGGTAAGGTGAGCACTGGGGCAGAACAGAGGCGATTTTTCAATTCTTTGAACGCCTTCTGTTGAGGTTCCGACCAAAAGAATTTTGCTCTCGCTCCTCCTTTGGTGACTTGACTCAAGGGCCCAGTGATATGAGAGAATCCCAACACGAATCTACGGTAGAAATTAGCAAGACCCAGAAAGCTGCGAAGCTCTGTTATAGTAGTCGGGGCTGGCCAATCCCGAATGACTTGGATCTTGGCCGGATCCACATGCACCCCCCTTTCATCAATAATGTATCCCAGATATTGAACCTGGGTCATGCCAAAAGTGCACTTCTCCAAATTGGCACACAACTTGTGTTGCCGCAGTGTTTGGAGGACTTGTCGGATGTGGTGAAGGTGCTCTTCCCAAGTATGGCTGAAGATCAGAATATCATCCAAGTACACCACTACAAATGAGTTGGTGAATGGCCGCAAGATGTCATCCATCATCCTCATGAAGGTGGCGGGAGCATTCGTCAACCCGAAAGGCATGACCGGCCATTCGAAAAGGCCTTCCTTGGCTTTGAAGGCAGTCTTCCACACATCGGAGGGTTCAATTGGTACCTGGTGATACCCAGACTTCAGGTCGATCTTGCTGAAATACTTTGCACCTTTGAGTTGGTCCAGAAGGTCATCAATCCATGGGATTGGGTACCTATTCCGAACAGTGATCTTGTTCAGCGCCCGATAGTCAATACAGAGTCTCCACGTCCCATCCTTCTTCTGTACCAACACGATCGGGCTCCCACGGGGTGATGAACTTGGTCTGATGTGACCTTTCTGCAACAGCTCCTGAATCTGCCTCTTGATTTCATCATTTTCCAGAACAGAGCGTCGATAGATCGGTCCATTGGGTAGCGGCACACCTGGGGTCAGATCAATCGGGTGCTTGACCTGACAGTGCAGAGGAACCCCTGTGGGTGAGGTGAAGATGTCCCCGTACTCCTCCACAACCTTATCCATTTGTTGTTGTCGTGCAGAGGAGCCTTGTCTGGAGGTCATGGCCATAGTCTTCTTCTTGCCCTAGGGGCGGATCATCAGGAAAACGAATTTCCTGGTTTGGGAAATGAGCTTACTGCATTGTTTTGCAGTAACCAAAGAGATAGCGGCAGGAGGTGGTACCTCTGGTATCCTATACAACTTATTTCCCAAAGTAACAATAACAGCGCGAGGCCGAGACTCATACACAGCATGACGCTTCCATAAGTATGGTTGTCCTAATAATACATCAAAAACATCAAAAGGAGCAACGTCACATAATACCTCATCCGTGAAGGGCTTGATGCTATAGGGAAGGCAGCACTGATGGCTGACGCGGAGATCTCGTCCTTGGTGAAGCCACCCGATGGTGTATGGATGTGGGTGAGTTGTGGTCAACAAGCCCAACCGCTTCACGGCGTCTGCCGAAATGAGGTTCTTTTGGCTCCCATTGTCGACAATGAACTGTACCGGGGAGCCCTTTACCCACATCTGGGAGTGGAAGAGACGTTCCTCCTCCTCCGGATCTTCCGGTTCCTCCTTCTGGATCTTCATAGTGGCAACAGTGGCATTGGGCTCCGCATCAATAATCTGTTTCCCTTTGTCATTCCCCTTGTCAGGTTCTGATTCAGAGTCGGAGCATGCATCTGACTCAAAAGCCCGCATCTCGGCCACCAGCGACTGCTTGGCCTGACACTCACTTGTGTTGTGAGTGGAGATCTTATGGAACTCACCCCACTTTCCCGTGTCCTTCTTTGGCTTTGCAGTGTTGTTCTTTGCTTGTGGCCTCGACAGGTTGTCTTGAGTCGCCATGCCTTGGCTCTGTCCTTTGTTCTACGGTTTGGGAGCACCTTTCCCTTGCTTTTGATTCGCAGATCCAAAGTCTCGCTTCTTCTGTTTGAATTTCTACTCAATCTTGGCAGCATACCGGTATGTCGTACCAACCGAGGAGATGTCGAGGAACTCCATTTCCTCCTGAATGTATCTGTGCAGACAACTGCGATACTTTAGCACCAGATGTTTCTCTGAATCTTTGATACCCAACTTGGTGCGCAGGGTATGGAACAGATTCGTCAGCTCATGCACATCTTGATCCCTTTGTTGCCACAACGTGGTCCATTGTATGTACTTGTCCTCATAGCTCCCCACGGGATAGTATTGTTCCTTATAGGCGTCTCGGAAAGAATTCCAAGTGGGTACAACCGAGAACAGAGAGGGTTCTGTCTTGTCCTTTTTCTCACAGTGGGTTTCCCACCAGTCCTTGACATGGGGGGCAGCTTTGAGGAGTGCAAAAATAATCTTCTCCCTGTCGGAAAAGTCATGAACCGAGAAATATCCTTCTAATAGATTCAACCATCTATCTATGGCATTTGCATCTATTTGACCCTCAAATATGAGAATGTCAAAATTTACTTGTACCTTAAAAGGAGTCGCACCTCCAGAGTAGCTGCTGGATGCAGATGAGCCGCCGGTGGGCAGCCGTTGAAGGATCTGAGCAAAGTTATCCATCATCGCGTTCCTTTGTTTTTCGAGGGCCTCCTCGAGCAATATTTTGATAGGATCTCCTGCTCCCTCATCCTTCTTTTCATCCCCCATGGTCGTCCGTCGGGGTTTGCGAGGCTGATCTTGCAAAGGTTCCACCAGATCGAGTCCTAACTCCTTATACCCCGACCTCGTTGGGGACATGCAAAGAAGGATCGAGAAAAAGCAGACCGCTCTGATACCACTGATCCGGATTTATGCAGGAACGCAATAGAATAAACACATAATCATAAATACAGAGATGCAACGGAAATAACTCTTCATTTCATTAATATCAAAGAACTGAAATTTGCTTACAGACAGAATGGAAATAAAACTAGCTAGGGCGCTGGTAGCTATCTCTGAGAAGAGATGTGGCAGCTACAGGCCTCTGAACTGAGTTACAATAAGGCTCGAGGGCCTATTTATTATTGAGAAACAATGGAGAACTCTAAACATCCAAAAACCTAACCCTAGGAGATGAAGCGCCAAAACTATGGGCCCTGTTTGGGTAAATTGGTGTTTCAACTTCTCAGGGACGTAACTTTGGCATACTATCTTCGTTTGACGCACATGATACATCATTAGAAAAATCTATCCAAGGACTACCACTTTCGCCACGAATATCCATTCCGAAACGGAATGATATTTGCTAGATGCGTGATGCCCAAAAAACGTCGTTTAGGGCCTCAAAACGGCTCCGGAAGTTCATGACCCAAAAAACTGCTAAAAATAGTAAGTTGTGCCAAAACTGAAAAACTGAAAGAGGCAATGGTGGGGCCCTAAGTGGAATAGGTGGGTGGCCACCAATATCCACCTGGATCAT